>CM056490.1:59076442-59244919 GCA_029783415.1 Anisodus acutangulus
AATGATTTATCAAGTTACGGGGGGGACCAAAAAAAGGAGAGTAGATTGGCTGGTTTTTCCAGTCAAGTATAGTTGATAATCTCATTTTCAAATATGAGAACCCAAATATGTAGTTGATATGGGAGCATGTACAATTACTTTTTGGGGGGTTCCGCCTTACACGCAGAAGATGGATTACCTCAATGACTAGTCTTATATATTGTGTTATGAGGGTGTCCCAACTAATCCTAATTCGCATAGCACAAGAATCATAAAGAGAAAAGCGCTCCCTACTATGATTGTTTTCATATTCAGGGCTCGGATTCGAGGTCTCTAATTAAGGGTGGAGAAATCCTATTCATCTCACCACAACCTTTTGATGATATTTTTTGTTCTTATTCGTCAATGAAGTGTGAACAATATGCCGCAGAGTGATTATATTTCCTTTGTGAATTAGGATTACCTCTATTTAATTACAATGTTCAAAGTTTCTCTTATAATTGTCCCAAAATAAAATTCATTTTACAAAAAAGAAAAAAAATCATACAACATTAACCTTTAAGTTTGGCCTAAAGAGCAAGTTAGAATTGTTTCGATATAAGTATATGATAACTTCACTTTATCATCCATATTCAGAAACGAATATTGATCACATTCATCCAAAAATTTGCTTACACCACATATTCAAAATAAAAGGTGCAAATAACACTCAAAGTTCATGAAGTCCCTTCGTAACATACTTTTGTTTTACAACAACAAACAACAACATACCCAGTGAAATCCCACAATGTAGGGTCTGGGGAGGGTAGAGTGTACACAAACCTTACCTAGGTAGAGTGGCTGTTTCCGAGAGACACTCGACTCAAGATAAAGCATAAGCCTAAGCAAAGTAAGACACACAAAGTGCGTAAGTCATGACATCGCATTCTGAAAAGAAAAAAAAAGCAAAAAGAAGCAATAGCTAATGCAAGTAAATAAGACAAACAAAATACACATAGCAACATAAATCAAACGACAAGGAACTATAAGGCAATATGATAGGCTAAGCGAGTCTACAATAATAATACTACAACTACCAGTTTGTAAGCGTAGGTAGGACTACGTTGGACTACCTACTATCCTTTTACCCTAATACGTGTCCTCCATAACTTCCTATCTAAGGTCATGTCCTCAGTGAGTTGCACATGCGTCATATCCCGTCTAATCACCTCTCCTCAATACTTCCTTGGCCTACCTCGGCCCCTCATGTACCCGTCCATAACCAACCTTTCACACCGCAACGGAACATTTATGTCTCTTCTCTGCACGTGTCTGAACCGTCTGAACCATCTGAACCTAGCTTCTCACATCTTATCCTCCACCGAGGTCACTCCCACTTTGTTCCTGATATCATCATTTCTAATTCTATCCATCCTTGTATGCCCACACATCCATCTTAGCATCCTCATCTCCGCAACTTTCATCTTTTGGGTGTGCGAAGTCTTGACCGGCCAACACTCCGCACATACAACATGACACCTTTTTATCGCACAATACTCCAAATGCGAGCCTTCATGTCATCCACTCTGACCCAATACGATGTGTGAAACAGTTTAGAGATATTTGACAGTTCTGATTCTTATATAACATTTACCAACTAGGACTCAATCTCAAACTAGCTGAAGTCAGTTATATGAATCCTGCGTGTCTATTTCCTTCTGTACACCAGGGATCGTTTAGGAAAGTCAGTTATATGAATCCTCCAGTCTATTCCCTTCTACATCGGGTCGCTTGTTACCAGGACTGGGATACTAATCCCAATATGAAATTTTAGGAATACATTTATCCATTATTTTTGTTGTTGATATTAGCTAAAACTGGTATAAAATTTATCTATCCCGTATAGGATGTGTGGGATTATAACGCTGTGATAACAATCCCGGGATATCCCTTGTTTTGAACCAAACGACAATGAATTGTTGAAAATGGTAAAGGAAATGTAGACCCTCTATTTCCTCTTCTTTCCTTTTGACATTCTAGGTATAAATAAATATATAGGGTAATGATATTTGTAATAGCAAAGATTTATCAGGTACCATGTCACACCAAAACAAGTTATGCCTCAAAGGATTACCAGCATCAAGATGACAAAACACATTATTAATATTCCAACCACAGAAAAACTGTAACAGGAACAATCGCATCACTGGTCCAACAGAACAAACATAACAGGATAATTGTCACTACTAGGACAATACCATCAAACGAAAAAGGTTGAGATAGCCAAAGGCTATACTTATTTCCAACTAACAGCCACAAAATACTCCAATGATAACAAATCCTTATTCATGATCTTATGCAGAATACTCTCAAAACTTCACAAGGCAGACATGGAACTGCCAAGATATCTACCTTAAACGTGTATTGTAAGAAGTTGCTCATAATGACATGTAGCAGAACTCTATTTGTCGAGAATCGAGATCATTAATAAACCAGGTAGATTTACTGTTTGCTTCTGCTCCAACCAGCTATCCACCAAATTCTGATCCCTCGGCCGCACAATTATCAATCAAACCAAGACAAGGTTCTTAATTTCAAAGCTCCCAAATTCCTGCACCTACTGACCTCGGTCTCTACTCAACCAGTTTGAATAGCTCAGCACAAGCTGCACCAAAACCCACGACTATAGATAAGATGATAACAGAAAAATTACAACATTTGTAAGCACAGGCGTATCAACATCAATAATCTTCCAGTAAATTAACATTGATAACCTTGAGGCATTCAAAAGGAAGGAAAAAGTCTTGAGCAGCTTTACGTTTGAATTAGGCAGTTAAAAATAAGATGGGCAACACATATTAATGGAAGCCCTAATATTTTGTTCCCAATTCCTCCAAGTTCAGAAGGAAAGAGATACAGGCATCCGGATTTAACTCTTCATTACCCAGACTCCCAGAGGAAAAACTGCTACCAGAAACCGGGCCAGTGTGAGGCCACCGAGACATGGTGTTGAGTAGGTCATAGTAAATACATATTCATAGTCTCATAGAAGAAAGGAAAGACTCATAGAAGAAAGGAAAGGGGAGGGAGAGGTTTCCAACAGAGATCTGTCCAGAAAGAACCAATCTCCTGCTTGTCTGAGTATTTCCCACTTAATAAAGAAAGAAAAATGAAAAGGGGAGACAGAGAGAGAAAGAGAGGAAAGAAATGGAGCCATTAGCTTATGCGTGACTGTGGCCCATACTTCCTAATCATTCAGGACATGCAGCTAATTGATAGCCGAAACTTCCTCATGGGTATGGAAAGTTAGCTGGAAGACTCTCTCTTATCCATTCTAGTATATGATTGTTCTGGAGTAGGAATAATATTCACCAGGTCAAACAGTTGTCAGAAGGGGGAGAGAAACAAGGAGAAAAGGCAGCGGGCAATACCTGCTCAACAGCGAGTGCCTGCAACAATCCAAGATCATCCATGCTGCAACAAAAACAATAACCTTGACCACACTGCAATATGATGGTTGAACTTTGTAGCACAGGCGAGTGGTCATTCTCCCCAGTAATTGTTAACCTGTACAGCATTGGAAACACAACTGAGAGAATGTATATTGAAGAACACTCTAATTCATTTCAAGTAACTTCATGATTAAAAAGAACAAGCCAGATTCATTTCACCATCTAGTCTCCCTATCCATGTCTCACACAAAGAAACGATCTTGCCACAGGGACTGTCCTTGATACTGCTGAGGCAGTGCAACAGATTGTTGATTTGCTTTCTGGATATCTGACTGCATGTGCAGAGAGGACACTTGCTTCCCAGGGAAAGGAAAGCTAATCCCGACTAAGCTACTGTTGCTAACCGAGTGATATGTTTGCGTTGAATGATTGTCCGAGTTATTGTAACCAATGCTCTGGTGAGTTGAAGGTAACTGATATCCATTCAACCAGCTATAATCATCCATACGAGGGATGGGGTTATTTTCATTCTTTAAGGTCAAGGAAGATGAAGAGTCATCTACTTTCGAAGCAACAGAACCAAACCCTGGAGGTGGACCCAGATGCCTAACAGGTCGGCTCACTGGATTTTTCTTCATTCCTGTCGAGATAACTGGTGAATATTTCATTGACAAGCTATCGGAACCAGCTACTGAGGATGTAAGTGAACTGAAGGTAGATGACGTAGCAGCCTCTGGAACTTGGAAGTGAATATTATTTGCAGTGCAGAACTTCACAGACTGGGGTAAAGGAACTGAATATGCTGCAGGTGGCACCATCTCTGGATGATTTAGAAACTCAGCTTCTGTCAGTAGCCCATTTCCCCTCAAGTTCAAGCCCCCCAATCCATTCATAACAGCACCTTGCTCTACAGACCACATTGAAGTACTTGGTTGGATTGGCTGCATATATTGGGTATTGGTATGAGAAATGCTTGTTGGCAGCCTTGAAGTACTCCAAGCATTCTGCAACCTCAATCCATCAAGTGCAGATGGAAATGGCCCCATTTCACATGTATCAACAAACGCCATGCTAGCACCAGAAGGAACATTGCCTGAAGTCATTGTATTTGAAGAGATGCCATTCGCTTTTTCCATCACTGGTGGCTTGAAAACGATAACTTCGTCTTCTTCCTCACATTCTACATACAATTGCTGCTTTGGCAGCGGATCTCCCACAGTCAACTGTCCAGCATCTGGACTTTCCAGTCCAATGCCACTTAAATTGGTAACTTCGATAGAGCCATTAAGTTGATAATCATCAGAAGTTTGGGGCTCAGCACCAATGATAAATTTATTTCCTCTGGTGTCAAAATATATTCCCTCTTCTCCAACCCGGACCACATTAGCAAGAGCCTTTCCAGCTGCTATCATTCTCTGAAGACGTGCCTTCCTCTCTTTACTTCCACTATCACCACCAAAAGAATGTTTCCTTGAGAAGTCAAGGATAAGCTGTGCTGGAAGAAGAGGAACAAATCCTCTAAGTTCAAAGTCTTCAGGCAATGCAAGACGATTACCAACCTCACCTTCATCATACCTGCTCATATTGAAAAAGCAAGTTTCATCTTCATCGACAAACTTAGACCCAGTCGACAATAGCTTATTAAAGAAAGTGATGCAGTTCTTCCAGAAAAAAGATCTAGCCCTTGCTTGTTTTTCCTCTGATTCATTACCAAGTGCAATATCCTGATGACTCGCCAACCACTCTACGAAAACCAAAATACCAGGCAATAAGAAGCTTGATGAGGGATCATTCAATTGGATACATCTCTCAACCACATGACCCATGAACTCAAAAGCAGCAGTAAATGCCTTCTGTAGGAGAACTGGTCTCTGTAGAATCTCAGCATATGACTGATTATCACTTTCCTTTATCACATTATGGACGGTGAATATTATGATAGCCACGAGCCTGACAATTGCCAGTCTGCAGTCGGCAGCATCTGAACCAAAACTAAAACTGTACTTCTCATCAGACCCAGAAGAGAGAAGCTCAAGCAGATTGGTCTTAACCAGCAATAGCACTTCTTCAAAAGTCTCCAAGCTGAGTAAAGATGATAAGAAGATAGTGTGATTACTTAGTTATGTTATCGCCAAATAGCATATATTCATTAGACAGGAACATACCTAGTGCGCGTGAAGAGAATACCATTCAACCGAACGAATCCTGTGCTGAAGGTTTTGAAGATTTCAGATATACTTGAAGCTTTTTCCTTGGGTAAACTTGCTTCAACCTTTTCATCTTTCAGAGACTGCCTCATTTCAGATTTAATTCGTCCTTTGCCAGTTGTTCGTGAAGGAGCTGCCTTGATAGACGGAGCCTTAGCATCCCCTGGCAGCTGGGAGTAATACTGACGATTCTACCATAACAGTGAAGTCAATTAACACTAAGATCATCCACATAGCCAACAACAGCAGAAACCGTCCAAACAGAAAGAAAAAATGTCCAGAAAACTTTAACATGGAAGAGTTTTTTTGGGCAGTACTTGAACATGAAAGAAGTTCATAATGATAATGTTTAACATAAGCTACACCTATGTTTTATATCATTCTTATTTCTAAATAATAATTCATATTTCTTTTTTATTTCACCAAACCGTGGAAGAATGTTTTATCACTCTCAAAAGATTAACTAACAAGTAAACTCTTCAAAGTTTGACTGGGTAAGTAATTACTCTTCCATGCCACGAGAAGCGTGATGAAGCTACTTTAGTACACATCATCAGGAAAAAATTGACAAATATAAGTTATCTTCATAAAAATAAATCAACGCATATAACAATTAATGATATTGATAACACTAACAATATTAGGGCTTCATTTATAGGCATGCGGGCACACAAATATTGGCATGCATTTTTTCTAAAAATAAGGTAAAAATGGTTCTCCACACGACACGAAATTGTCTACATTAACAGGAACAAATGTTGGCATACTTGTCCGGTCGCTTTTCGCAGGAATCTTCTACTTTTCCTATTCCTCTTTGTTTCCTTTCTTTTCTATTTCATGTTTTTCAAAATTACATCATTTTGAGACTTGAATTAGGAAGCAAATAATACTTAACCAGATCAAAATATTAAGGATCATGGAACCTAAATCAAAGATGGGGAGAGTTGCCTTCTAATTGTGGGAACACGTGATCATAGTACACTGGTAAGACGAGAAAACTGGAAGCCAAAAATGTCGCATAATTAAATCACACTGAAAAAGTTCATAATTAACGACTTAAACAAATTCAGGTTGGATCAATTTTCTTTTACTTTATCATCACCTCTATCAAAAATGAGACTTCCTCAACCGTGGATTGACCATCTGAGGTTGGAAACATCCATATAGTTCATTGATTCATTCCATTCCAAAAGATCCATACTTGGAAAAACAATTATTTGGTTATGCCATTTTGGGCTTTGCTCTAACCAAAGCTATTACAATGTCTCTGTATAATTTTTTTTCCAAGATAACAAATGTCAAGGCGAGAGAAGAAAGAGGAAGGGGGGGGGGGGTGATTTCAAAGATGAAGAGGCTCTTAATGCAACAAATCAACAAGCTGTTTACCTTCTCAAATGCAATGATCAGGTTGTCCTTTGCAGTCGTAAAAGGATTCTCTACTGCAAGACTACGAAAATACCGATAGATTGCTACCAACTCATCACTGGAGTAGGAAGCCACTATTGCAAGCTGAGAAAACAACACAATCAGCAATTTTTACAAATATAAACAACAAGATACCAACTGTTGCATATAAAGACCAATCAATGGTCGTTTTTCTCTTCTTTACAACAACTCCCCTCAATGATCATTCGGAACAAAACCAATAAAAATAAGGAAATAAAAGATACCTGATGATGAGGATTGCCGCTTGACGGCCACAGTGAAGAAGCTTGCAGGTAATAACTTGATGCTGCTGCAAGGTCACGAGCTTTAGAGTCACCCTCACCATATAAGCCTCTGTACCGAGCAAGATCACCCAGATAAATCAAACAACGATGGCAGGATATCAAGCCTTTCTTCACCTCAATAGATTTATTAACATCATTAGAAGAAGGAATCTGATTCCCTGGATCATCAGAGAAAACTCCTAGTGGCAGGCCATACTTTGCCCTGATTTTCACCATCAAATCATGATAAAAGCCAGTTGCTTCTGAGAGAAAAGTCTTGAACTGTGTGCGGATCTTTGTGATGCTATCTGGCCCGTGGCGAGGCGGACCTTTCCCAGTCTGAGAAGTGGTTGATCCATTTGAAGCTATTGTAGCATTGAAGCGTGCACGCAGTTCCTCAATTCTTCTATAATGCAACTGCCACAAGGCATACTCTATGTCATGTTGTTCAGAAAAAGCATGATCCTCAAGGATGATAGCTTCATAATTTTCACGCATTTGTTGCCATGCGTTTGGGTCGGAAGGAACTCTAGCTCGTGCTGCTTTTCTAAGCTTGTTCTCCAACTCCACGTTCTTAACAAAATCAGTAAAAAGTGTCAAGTCACATGTTCCAAATAAGCAGATATGTATTACTATCTCTAAGCATTAAATGAATACAACTCAATGCAACTGTACATACAGCAATAGGTTATGTAGGTCAATAAAAGTTTTAAAATTAAGCTACATATGTGGGGCGGTAATATACTCACTATATGGTTATTATGTTGAAAAAAATTCTATATATCCAAAATTCAAATGGTACAAGCAATGAGGCGATAAAGCAAATACCGACCTTGTTGAAGAGCCGCTGAACGCGTTCCCGTGACGAATGATCTAAACTGTTATCCATCTGAATGGCCATTATTCATCAAGCTATTCAGCCTGCAGCACATAGCTATTCAATCAGATATCAAAAATGAAAAATGTGAAAACAAAAGAGGAAAAATAGAAATGCAATCATTTACACATCAAAGAAGGATACATTGCACAAACGAGAATACAGCTCGGAAGTGAATCTAGGTGAATGCACATTGCAGAAAGTGTTTCAAAATTGTTAAGAATTGGTTTTTCTTCTTAATCTAAACAATGTTAAGGCAGATTAACCCTCAACGAGCTAATACTGATAGTTAAATGCCCATAACAGACCATCCATGTACCCACTGCGATTAATGTAATCTAAAAAAGAAGAAAAAATGATAAATCTTCCGCAAGTAGATACCAACCACAATGCTAAAATATCCATATATTAGCTGAAAAGCCTACGACATCCAGGTGCAAGCCCCCAAAACCCTTTTCTCAAGTTCACTTCAAACTCCTATCTACATAGATTATCCAGAAACTAACTCCTCTCACATAAGTTGAAAGATTCATGTTCATATACATATATTAAAATCCAAAAAAACAATTATCCACAAACAAAAAGATGGAAATCTGCTAGTCAACTTCACCAACTAGTTTTTTTTCTCTTCTTATTTTTTTTTTGAGGGGGAGGCTAGCTTCGATGAAACGGTCTCAACAGGTGCCAAATGGATATAGAGGATTCACATAATCCGCCCACCTAGTTCGGATTGAGGCATATGTTGACTACCTTCCTCTATTTATTTATTTTTATATTTTCACCCGAGAAATCTCAAAGACGAATGGTGCACCCCTATACCCTTCACTTTTTATTTGATAAAAGTGGTGTCTAGACCAGCTTGCGCGCGCCTCGACTAATTCCACAAGATATTTGCCACCTCGCACCAACAACAGGTACCAGGTAACTCTATCCACCAAGACTAGGACCGATGGAAAGAAATCACCTAGTATTTTTGTCCCTGCTGTGATTTGAACCTAAGACCTCATGGTTCTCAGCCCACTTCATCGACCACTAGGCCACACCCTTGGGTGCACCTTCTCCACTTAAATAACAGGCTTTTGTGCCTAACCCACATATACCAAAGCCCTAGGCTTGACTACCTTCCTCTATCTTGGAATCAACACCTATAAACAAGACTAGATTTTTCCAAATACCACCCTTCTCCACTTAAATAACAGGATTTTGTGCCTAACCCACATATACCAAAGCCCTGGGGGCTTGACTACCTTCCTCTATCTTGGAATCAACACCTATAAACAGGACTAGATTTTTCCAAATACACCCACTTAAGCAAAACTTATTTACCTGGTTTTCCTAAGATTTCATCAACAATATAACCAAAAAGAGTCTAATACAACAAATCAATAACCTAATAATCATATTACAGCAAAATAAAAAACCTAAAACTTCCGTCAATGCCCTAACTACCAAACCCCTAATTTATATCAATTTTGGTATAAACATGCCTAGGTTTTTCCAAATGCACTCACTTAAGCAACTCATTTGCCTGATTTTCCTAAGATTTCATCAACAATATAACCAAAACAAAAGCCTAATACAACCTAATACAACGAACCAATAAACCGAATAATATCACCCCCAAAAAAAAAAACTAAAAAACTTCGTCAACGCCCTTAACTACCAAATCCCCTAAATTACATCACAAAAACACCTCGTAACCTGATTTTCCTATGATTTCATCAACAATATAAACAAACAAAAGCCTAATACAACAAGTCAATAAACCCAATAATAACAACAACAACATACCAGTGTAATCCCACATAGTCCCACATAGTGGGGTCTCCCCGGGAGGGCAGCATGTACGCAGAACTTACCTTTACTTTTGTGGGGTAGAGAGGTTGTTTCTGATTAGACCGAAAAAAACTAAAAAAAATTGTCAATGCCCTAAACTACAAAACCCTTAAATTAAATGACAAAAACAACTCATTTACCTGTTTTTCCTAATATTTCATCAACAATATAACCAAACACAACCCTAATACAACAAGTCAATAACCCAATAATATTACAACAAAATAAACCTAAATAATTTCGTCAACGCCCTAACTACCAAATCCCCTAAATTACATTACAAAAACAACTCATTTACCTGCTTTTCCTAAGATTTCATCAACAACGTACCAAATGTAATCCCACAAAGTGGGGTCTGGAGATAATAGAGTATACGCAGACCTTATACCCTACCTTGGGAGGTAGAGAGGTTTTTTTCTGGCAGACCCTCGGCACAAGGACAGGTAACTCATTCATCAACAATATAACCAAATCAAAAGTCTAATACAACAAGTCAATAACCCCCAATTATTACAACAAAATAAAAAACTCAAATAATTTCGTCAACGCCCTAACTACCACATAACCCCTAATTAACATAACAAAATATTAAAATAAAGATCAAATTACAATTCGATCATTAAAATTACAAAAAAACAATACGAAATGGAAATTTCTAAAAAAAAAAAAAAAACTTACCAGATCCAGGGAAATCCACAGATCGCCCTCGATTCTTTCAAATTTACAATAATACCCTATCTATATATGTACGTATATAGCTATAAATATGACGAGAGAATAGAACTAGGGTTTCGAAATTGTAGGCAATTTGGGGAAGCAATATAGATGAAGAATAATGAGGAGGAATAGGAGGAGAAGTAGAGATGACTTTTTTTTATTACGTGAAAATTATTATTATTATTATATAAGTATGTTCTCGGTTGGTTATAACGCCGTCTCTATGACTCTATCCTTGCCCAATTTCGTCTTTATTTGGTATTTAAATAAATATATACATCTATGTAATGTATTTCATATATATTACTCCATCCGTCTCAAAAAAATCAAACACTTTGAGAGTCAAACAAATTTTTTTTTTGATTGTAATTTTTAAAATATTCTTTAAATATTTTAAATTATTAATTATAGTAACTTATACTTCATCTGTTTCAATTTATGTGAACCCTTTACTATTTGGAAAGTCTACGATGTGATTCTTTTACCATTTTTCCTTATATTTTTTTAATTATTTAAATTATAAATTATCATGACTTATAGTACATTTAATGTAGTTTCTAAAAATATAAATTTTATTTTTACAAACTTGAAAAATCTATGTCAAAATTTGAAGTCAAAGTTATAAAGTTTAACTCTCGTACTCCGAAAAATATTCACATATATTGAAATAGCATGGTTTCGAAATATGTAAATTTTATTTCAAAAAATTTAAAGATTATATGTTCTAACACGCGATCAAAATTAAAAAATTTACTCTCAAAAAACAAAAATTATCAATCTTTTTAGAACGGAGGAATTACTTATAAGAATTATGGTAAACACGAAGGTAATGTGAAATAATTGTTAAGTCAATGATTTAATTTTTTGGCCTTTTTCCCTATTTCTTTTTTGTTTTTATTCAATCCAATCCAATCCAATCCAATCCAATCCAATTTGTTGTTCTCCCCTTTTACATTTCCATTTCAATTTATCATTTTTTCCTTTTTTTACCTTTCATTTTGCTCAAAAAAAATCTGATATCTTTGTTCCTTTACTCTTATCCTATTTAAAGTCTCTCATTAAAGTTTATAATTTATAAAAAAGAATTTTTTTATCGGAGTTCATTTATTACTCCATTATTTATGAATTAAAAAGTATTTAATTAATTAGTAAAGTCTTAAAATGCCATTGAATTCCCGGTCTGTTATTTCATTTTTGCTTTCAACAAGTAGCGAATTTATCCTTTCTACCTTCGAATACCAATTGTTTGGGCACAGTTGAACGTATCAAGATGACTTGCAGAATAAAGTCTTTCCAGGCTTGTCTTGTGTTTTCGAGACGGACAAATTATTTATGGATGGGCGAACTAGGAGTAGAACCCAATCGTGACAGATTCACAATTCGATGCTTTGATCCATTTGGCTACAATCGCCCCCTACCTGCGCAGGTTCAAATTTCTATCTATGGTCAGATACTTATGTTCGAAATGTCGAATTAAGTTTATCCCACTATTTATGACTCGAACAATTGGGCCCCTCACGTCGAAACGTCGTTTCCACACACGTAGTGCCAAGTATCGCAAATTTCATTAGTGAAAGAGATATTGGTACGTAAGTGAGACGTTTGAGACATATAATGATGGCCGGTTATTGGTCAAATGACAAAGTATTCCACGTTGGTAAACGAAGGATGAAGTGTACGAAGTGTAAGATGAAACAAGTCGGAAATCGCCGCGGAGTGGCAAAGGGCCGCGGCGCAGCCCCGTCGAAGCCGAGACGCCGGAGTGCCGCGGCGCTAATTAGGTGTTCAGTCACTGGAGCCGCGACGCTAATTCACAGAGCCGTGAAGCTTCGGAGGTAGAATGCTCCGACGGGAAGATGGAAAGTTCTGACTTTTGGGCTGGTTTTGGAGCATTGAATCTCCATTATTTGGCACATGAATTCAGCCATTATTTGGCTGAATGTAACCCCTCAATAAGTGTCATTACATGGCTATTGAAGGCCACTAGTTGGCTAGTTGAAGGGTCATCTCCTCACACTATAAATTGAGGCATTTAGCTCAATTGTTCAACACTTAGAAAAAACTCACAGAATTTTCTGAAATCTTCTTCTTCCTCTCTAGCAAGTTTACTATACTCAAAGTTCTTCAAGAGTAACATTTGAGTTTCCTTTGCTCATTTGTTAAGTGTTGTTGTATCTTGGAAGACTATTGTCCGACAACGTAAAAGGATATATACGGAGCAATTTTATCTTAAAGACAAAATGTCATCACTCGACTCAGCAAATCACAAGGAGTTTGTAACGTTCTTGATTTCAGTTTATTGTAATCTTTAGTTTGTCCTTTTTAGCAATTTGTAATATTTACTATTGTTGTATCCCACAATTTTAAGACAAGATTGTTGTAAGTGCTTAGAAAGATGACTGGAAGAGAACAACTCGCTTCTGATTCTGCTGCTACTCAAGGTAACCCCTCTGCCTTCCCCACTACTGCTCAAGGCACACCTAATGCCTTCATCACTGCTCAAGGCTCATCCAACGCCTTTCCTGCTGCTCAGGGAACGTTACAGTTCCTCCACCATCCACAAGGCATACTCTATTTCATGCTGTTCAGAAAAAGCATGATCCTCAAGGATGATAGCTTCATAGTTTTCACGCATTTGTTGGAATGTGTTTGGGTCAATAGAATCTCCAGATTGTGCTAATCTTTTGCAGTGGTTCTCCATCTCCACACTCTTAACAAAATCAGTGAAAAACATGATCAATTACATGTTCCAAACAAGCAGATACGTATTACTATTTCTAAGAGTTAAATGAACACAACACACTGCATCTGTACATACATCAACAGGTTGTATAGGTCAATAAAAGTCTTAAACTAAATATGTACTTATGTGGTAATATACTCACTATATGGTTATATTATGATAAAAAATCATTCTAGATATCCATAATTCAATTGGTAAAGCAGCAGCAGCAACAACAACATAAATAAGGAAATGGGCATTGTACTTAATTCAACCTTAAAAGCATGCTCATGAGGTGTGATCGCTCAAGACTATATAAATACATGAGTGTCCAATTCAACTGGTATGGGCCATTCTAAGAAATTTTTTGCCACTTAGCATGGATGATTTTGAGAATCACCAGTAAACTATGTTATAGAAGTGATATTACCTATAGCTATCTTGTGTTTCTTTTGATGTACATAATGCTGTGTGTACTATATTGTATTTAGTTCTACATATTTTATCTGGTATCTGGCTTTTAGATGAGCTGGAGCAAGCAAGAGACTAGCATTCTCGCTTTCCCCTTTTTTATGCTAGGGATAAAGCGAAAAGAATGCAATTTCTAGTGATATATTTTACTTGTTAACTGAGAAAGAGAGTATCAAGTCTGAAATTTACAGTTAAAAGTCTATTTGTTTACTCTTCTGAGTTACATCGCATCCCTTTTATTTCCTTTTTTTGAACATTTGCTGCAAATTCAATATCTAACAATGCAAATAGTAGAGTTAGAAAGAGTTTTTGGTGCGCGCACAGTTATTGTCAAGGAAATACCTATCTGCCACAGATACTTTTAGCAAACCGAGTTATTTAACCTTAAGAATCAAGAATTGGAAGTTAAGAGTATACATCACTAAACAATGTTTTAGCGGCATATAATGTTAATAAACTGCACGTCTGGTATTTGTTGGTTCAATCCCCAACTAGTAAGAGTATTGCCCAAAAAAAATTCCCTCATAAATGCAAATGTAAATAATAGGCAATACCTTACAAATTCATAGTATAAAAAATAACATCTTCATTGCAGAACTACAAATATGCATCAAATAGTACAATATATCAGCAGCCCATCTTGACATTGTAGTACATTCAGAAATTGTCAAAAAAATACTATTCAGAGATAGATATAATAGCAACTGTGCACAATCCACTTCTATACAAAGGAAGGCCTTGTTTCCACAGCCTTTAGCAAAGACTTGCATCAGCCAAAGCTTCAAACTCAATTTCCAGTTCATGTGCTAGGCCAAAGCAAAGAGCAGATTCCATGATCATGGCATCCAATAGCTACACTGAGCCCAACAAAAAGATAACCCAAGAAAAATATCAAAGACATCAAAAATTGGACAAATTAAGGCAGAGAGTCAACCAAGCACAAAGCCGTCGCTTTTTCCAACTTGCACTACTAATCACATAGTTGAAGAAAAGCAAAAAAATTGGTTAGCTGCATTGATAGAGATCCAATGAGACATACCACATCTCTAATATATGCAGCTGTCCTAAACTTACATGTCCTAGAGCTGTCCAATATATGCGGCTATATTAAGACTGTAAAGTTATCATCTTTCATATTTTTAAATCATGTTAAATGCTTCACAACTTGAAGGTGTTACAACATGTAAGACACAAATTAACACAAGACTGCATAGGTGGCACAAGTTTGTACCAGTAGAAAGGTAGCGTGATGCAAAATTATGTACTCATCACTGTTTAAAACTGGCAAATCTATATATGCTTCCGAAACAGGAACATCCCCACGTAATATTAAGAGGTACTCACAAGTAAGAAGCAACTCTACCACTGAATCACCTTGATAATAAAAGCCCCTATGATATGCAGAAACATCTAAAAACTCCAAAGGATTCAAGTTAACGTGAAGTTAAACTGATTTAATGCAGATATGAATACAAAGGAACAAAATACTCATATTTTGGCAGTATATGAATCACAGATCCAAACAGAAACACACATTAGGGTTTTTGAAGTACATATGAAAAATTAACTTCAATATGCGAGTAATCTTTTACCTTCGATTTGTTGAATTTTTTCTGTTGACTGTCTCTAGGGGATGTAAATTATACATTTAACTTTTTTAGAATACAATTTACATCCTCGTAGAGACAGTTGGCAGAAAAAATTCAACAAATCGAAGGTAAAAGATTACACTGAATATGTATATAACATTTATACCAATTATAATAAATTTTATAACATAAATATACAATGAATATGTATGTGTACAATGACTAATATTTTATACGAAAATATACTACAGATATATAATAAATTCATATTTATATAACAATATACAAGAGTTAAAACAATTTATACCAAAATATAACATGAATCATTATTAATTCTAAAAATATACCATGAATATGCAATTGCTGTCTTCGAATGTAGAAGAATACAAAAATAATACTCAAGTAAATTTGTTACACCTTTTATAATAAATTAAACATACCTTATATAATTTTATTATACATTGTATAATAAATTATAGATACCTCGTATAATTGTGGGTGAACTAAATAATATTTGTACAGTATATATTTTATCATTCCATGGAAGCTAATATTAACAAATAACAACACTATAATTGATTCCTAAATCTAAAGGCATAGCGTGAAAATAGACAACTTTTTATTTTGCTCAATCTATTAACTGCGATCAATCAATAATTGAATAGTAGCAGAGAGTCGAACAACAACAATCTTATAAGAATGGGAAAAACGGATATTCAAAAGCGTAAAATCTTAAAATAATTGGGGTGTTTCAGTTGAAAAAAATGAAAAATAGAAAATTGAGAATAACGGTAAAGAAGAAAGAGAAATGAACTGAAAATTAAAAAAAAAACTTGGCCCAAAAGAAAGCATAACCATAAGAAACAAAAAATTTAAAGTAAAATAACAATAAGCCAAAATAAATTTCGAAAAAAGGCGCAGTAACACCGATTACAAGCAAAATAACAACTTAAATGCGTGATTTAGAGCAAATAGCACACAAATAAAAACATTTTTTGTGGGTGTATTATGGTAAAGTCCGCACAAACCCTCATCGCCCCGATTTATCGATAGGCTCAGATGGCAGACAGTCTTCATCACAGTAAAGTAGGGAAAAAGAGGTAATGGAAAATTAGACGGCGAGAAATAGATTAACGGAGCCGCCATAAACCCTAAATAATTAGGGTGGTAACTCCTGTCTAACACAACCGGTCATATTTTCCGCCGCCGTCTCCGTCGCCACTCACTGCTCAGATAAGATCAAGTAGTTGAGGTTAAAGCTAACCCTATGTCGTCTTATATAGTTTTTCTGAAACCTAAAATGACCTCATCTCTGTTGAATTTCCTAATATACCCCGCACAGTTGTCAATATGAGATTAAAAAAAAAAACAAATAGTCCCACTATTTTTGGGTAAGGTTAAAATAATCCTATTATTTTTGCATGCTACATTAATAGTCCAACATTCTTTGCATAAATGGTGCAATTTCAGTCCAAATTTTGTGTGATTATACTGAGTGGGTTGTTGTAGTTTTGGCGTACTCAATAGCTTTGTATGGTGAGATTTACTTTGCAATTTATTTGTATAAAAACATTCAACTTATTTTAACATAAATTGCTTTATTATTTATCGACTTTCTATTATATGTTAATTTTATTGTAAAATTATTTTATGTGTGAAAAATTAAAGTATGTCGAAACGGCTTTGCCGTTTAAGGTTTAATGGGTTATTAATTGATACTGAGAATTTTTCTAATAATCTTCTCCAAAACTAGTATTCATGACATATCCATAAATTTTTCTACCCAACATCTTTTTGAGCTACTTAAGCTTATTTACACTTAGTATTATGACAAATAAATAAGAAAACTTTTATGACAGTTGAATCACATTTATTTATCGTGTTATCATCAGGTGAGTCACATTGTCCGTATCCATCGACGAATTTTTGAAAATTGAATTTATACTTTATCGACTTGTTTCATATTATGGATTTAGACTTTTTCAAACATCTTTATCATATATATTTTTACAGTATTTTGTCATAACTTTTGATATTGTTTTAATTGTTTGTTTTTATGTCGAGGGTCTAACGGAAATAACATATCTACCTTCCAAGATATGAGTAAGATATATGTCATTATGCCGTCCCCGGATAACTGAGTATGTTGTTATTGATTCGAGCGTTAAAATCAACGAGGTTCACTCTACCTTTTCGATGCCCATAGAACTACTGTCAATAGTTTATTCAATATATTGATAGAATGACAAAGAATAAAAAGATGCACATCACCCATAAAAATAGAATATGAGATTTCAATGTGTGCATAAAATCAACAATAAAGGTATGAGTTTGGAAGAAAACGAGTTCATTATAGTTTGTTACGATTGAAAGTTCAATTTCCTTATTATAATAAATTATATAAAAAAAATAAGATCAATATGAAGAGTCAAAATAGAATCATGTTAAATTCGATATGTTAACTGAAATCTTAGTGAAACATTAAATTTCTTATCTCATATCTACTTTTCGTGAAAAAATACCAATTAAAGATATTGCTATGTCTAAGTTGAAAGATAATCGTCTATCCTTCTGTATTTCTGTTCCTAGGGGGCAGTTATGTCAATCTAGACATACCAAAAAACAGCTTTAAACATAAACTGGAAAATTACATATGGCTCACTCAAACCCTAGTTCTCTTTCTCTCTCTGTTTCTGAAGGTCAGATTTTAATTCAGTTCCTTTAATATGTGTTTGATTAGCTATCACTGCTATTACGTGCTACTCTTGAGTTGTTATTGAATTAAACTCAGGTTGTAAAACTGGTGTTGAAGAATTAGAATCACTAACTTATGTTATAAAAATTGTTAATTTTGATATAAATATAAAATCGGTAATTAGGATTTATTTTAATTTTTAAGGCTTCAGTCCGTTTGATATCGTCTATAACAACAACAACAACAACATACGCAGTGTAACCACACACAGTGAGATCTGGAGAGGGTAGAGTGTACCACACCTAACCTCTCGAGGTAGAGAAGTTGTTTACAAAAGAACTCGGCATCATCTATAAGTAAAAGGAAAAGAGAAAATTGAAATCTTTTTTAAAGAAAAATGCTAATCTATATAAGTAGAAATTGTTGAAATATAAAATGCTTGATGTTCCGCTTTGCGCACAGATCATACAAGTGATCGAATAAAGCATTTGTTCATACATATCTCTATAACGTGCGGCAAAGAAGTTTACCTCAAAAAATCTGTCAAAAAGCTTTTTTTTTTGGGTCAATAACTTCAATCAATATCAATCAACTGCACGTCAACCCTAAATTAGTTGTTTATCTGGGGATGTTTTGGTTTTGTTGTAAGGGGTAAGGAGCTTTATGGGTTGATTAGAATGTTCAATCAGCAATTGGAACGGAGTTTAAAGCTTCAGTTCGTTTGTTATCATCTAAAAAACAAAGAAAAGAGAAATCGGAAGTCTTTTTGAAAGACAACTTTAAGCTATAAGTAGATCCTAATTAGTTAGGTTATGATGATTATTGCGGTTTCTAGTGGATGTTCAGTAGTTCGGAAGTTGTTTCAGCTATTGGACGGTGAATCTATGTATTAAGTTCTGCTCTACTTAGGAAGCAGAGGAAATCTCAGTGTTCTATAGATGGTCTAAGCCTTAGGATGCAACTAAGTAATGATCCTGGACACAGTCTAATGTACCCTAAAAAGGGATGAAGCATCTTAGAGAAAGTAAAACAAAAATGGGATTTTGGACTTTTGAATCATCAGGGGATGTTCATGCACATGTGGTGGATTGGTGGATGTATGTCATGAACGAGATCTCTTTGGGTTTAGGAAAGTATTTGAGCTGCTGTGTGACTGACTAGTGCAATGTATGTAGCAATTGCATTTAGTTATTTGGATATGAAAAAAATTGTCAACTTATACATGTTTGTTATTAAAGATACATAACTAGTGCTAAGCATGATTCGAATTCTTTCCATGTTTCTTCTAAAGAAATTAGAAATTTTGGTAACAATGTAAATGTCTTAATACCCTGTTTAAGCTATAGGAGTTGGGCGAAAATGGCAGTAAACATGTCACGTGTACTCTTTTACTAACATCCATAGCTTCACTATTTTTCGGTAATAGCTGAATTTCTTGCATATTTACCTTCTTTCTTACTTGATGATTTTCCATTACTAACAAAATGAGATACAAAGGTTAAGTTTTGCCAGTAGAAGGTAGTGTTCTTACTTGTGGTTGACTCCAACTTTCTTTAGGAAGTGATATTTGTTGTCAAAATGACCTAAGATATTCTTTCATTCTGAATTCTCATAGGTCTGATCTTTTTTTTAAGCCCCTTTTCCACTATGACTAAATTCTTGTCTTGCACGCTCTGTTGCTCGCACTCGGGCGTGGTATCCGATAGAGGTGCTGATGTAGAGGTTGGATTCTGCAAACATAAGTTTTAGGATTTGGGGGTACGTATCCGAGGATACGGGTGTTGGGATACGACTAATAAATATATAAAAATAATATATATGACAATTAGTTATTTAAGATTGTTGAAAAATAACTTGTATTTTGATTAGCAAGGTGATCTAAATCCATTATTGTTAATAGGTTAAATCAGAAATGACTATTACATAATTATAAATTGATAAAATAGTAGTATTTTCTTAATCTTAGGATTCACAGTTATTATAGGAGTATCGGTACAGTGTTAAGATACAACGAATAAATGCATATTACGATATATATAAGTTTATATTTCAACAATTAATTGAAGTTACTAAATTAAAGCTAGTATAATTAAATTCTTTGTGAACACTTAATATTTTATTCATAAGTTATCTTGTATATGGACAAGTGTTGTAGTACTTTATGTGAATATGTGTATGACATAAACCTAAAATCGAACCAAATTCCCAATCAACATATACTTCTCGGCCATAGGTTTAGTCAAAGTACCCAAGTTAGGTTGACCAAATACGGTGTGGATCCCACATCGGATCGACACAGGTGTGGCAAGGAATTTGAAGGGTCCGAGCAACATATCTTGCACGTGCTTAATTGTTATTCGGCATAATGTGACTTTGGCATGCGTTTGAGGCGTCTATTTATTTCAATGTTATTCATTGTTTTTATGATTCAGGTAAAAAATGACTGAGCTATCGAAGGTCATTCATGTTCGCAACGTGGGCCATGAGATCTCAGAGGTAGATATCAGGATTGTGTTCTGATTATTTCTCTTCCCCCTCTCTCTCCCCCTCTCTCACTTGCTATTTCGTTCTCTTTATCTCTTAGATAGGCATTTGTTCTACTGAGTTAAATGTGTGATTTGTGAGCTCCCAGAATATGTAAACTAGAATTATTTTGTTTTACTATGTTTGAATTATTCTCTAAGCTTCTTTTGTCTCATGGCTGCTCCATTGAAAGCAGAGTGCTTCTAGCATTCTACTTATTGTGTTGTGCTACTTCCAAGATTGAGGTCATTCATGTAATTAACATTCATGTAATTAACTATAAAAGTTCCGAGCACCTGATGTTCATGTATGAACTATATACAAAACGAATTCCCACAATTAAGATTAAAAAAAAGATAGGAGAGTTTGTGATAAATGATTAAAACGGGTAGCACACAATGTGCTATCATCCCATTCTTTAGAACTGCCGTCCAGAATTCCCAGAATGATCATTTTATTTGAAGAGATTATTCTAGCACCTGTCTTTGAAAGTAGAAAGTTCGCGAAGTGTTTATAAGTCATTCCTTATGTTGTTTTTTTAGCTTCTCAGTATTTGATTTCCCACTTCACTTGAATTTCCAAAAGAGAAACAGTTAACATTATGCCGCTTTTATTTGGTGTTAGTGTTAACACAGTTTGAAAGATGGGAACACTTTGTACTTTGAGGTAGTAAATATTTAAACCTGAGTGGAGCAGCAAATCCTTCCTCTTGCATTCTATTGTAACAAGCAAGAAAGTGATGTTATAGGTATGCAATGATAGCTGTGTTGTTTTTTCAGAATGACTTACTTCAGCTATTTCAGCCCTTTGGAGTCATTACCAAACTTGTAATGCTTAGGGCAAAAAATCAGGTGCTTCTTTTATACATTTATTTTGATTGGTAGAGTAATTCGAGTAAGTTGCTGTTTCTTAATAACTATATCTTTGGAAGTACAGGCCCTCTTGCAAATGCAAGACGTTTCTACAGCTGTAAATGCGCTACAGTTCTATTCAAATGTTCAGCCCAACATAAGGTACCTTGTAATATAAAACTTGTATATCCAATTGGAGATATGTAGGGGCGGAAAAATTAGCCCATGAAAGTATGACCCGCCCAAGTTTGGGCTGATCATTGACCCGCTCATTTATTTGCTCAGGTCATTTTAACCCATCTAAAGTTGGGCTGATTTGTAGCCCAAATTAATCCATGAGAAATCTTGTCAAAATGTTTTTTAAAAGACATTTTTTTGTTTGATATTGTATATATAGCCATAATAAAGATTTCTTTTTATTAGGTACTTAAAAATCATAAAAGAATAAATAAAGCAGTGTTATCAAAAGCGCTCGCTTCAGCGCTTAAAGCGTGAAGTCCTTTGTTCCCTGAAGTGAGGCGAAGCGCTCGCTTCAGCAGAAGTGAGGTGAGACGTGAAGCGTCGCTTTGTGAAAAAGTGAGATTTTTGGAAATTTAATTGAAATAAGGGTTAATTTTAAAACAATTGCAACAAACTTACACATCTTCTTTGCTGCTTTTCTTCTCCTCCAATTCTAGGGTTTCAAGGTAAGTTCTTTTCTTCTTCTTCTCTTATCTTTTTCTTCTATTTTCTCTTCTCTTCTCCTCTTTTCCCGATTTTTTCCACCTTTGTTTTCTATTCCTTTTCTCTTCTTCTCTTCTCCTCTTTTTTTCGATTTTCTTCTCTTCTTCACTTCTTTTCATCGCCTCTTTTGTTATTGTCTATCTAGTTTTAGTATCTATTATTTACTTTTTAATTTGAGAATTGAAAATTTTGCTTAGTATGTTACTTCTATTTTGTTCTTGTTTATTTATCTATGCAATTTTTTTGTATTAAATTGTGCTTCAGTTGAAAAAAGCGCCCCCTTCGCTTCACGCTTTGGTGAAGCGAGCCCTCGTCGCTTTTTTCTGCTTCTCGCTTTCTAAACACTGAAATAAAGAAATTAAAACTTAGTAAGAATTGGGAAGGGGAGCCTTGGAGTAACTATTAATATTGTTGCCATTTGACCAGGAGGTCACGGGTTCAAGCCGTGGACCTCATGCAGAAATGCAGGGCAAGGCTGCATACAGTAGACCCTTGTGGTCCGGCCCTTCCACGGACTCCACTCATAGCGTAAGCTTAGTGCACTGGCTGCCCTTTTTTTTTTAAAGAATTGGGCGGGTTGGGTTATGACCCGCCCATTTATTATCTCAACCCATTTTGACCCACCCAAATTCAGCCCAACCCACCCATTTGACAACCCTAAAGATATGTATGTAGCTTTTCAAATTACTGTGTTTGCTAAGCTTTCAAGAGGCTACACTTTGCTACATATCTTTGTTCATTAGTGGCTCATTTTGCTTGCTGATAGGGGGAGAAACGTCTATGTACAATTTTCATCTCATCAAGAATTGACAACCATGGATCAGAATTCCCAAGGGCGAGGAGATGAGGTTAGTGATTTCTTTGTTTTATAAGAGGTGGCTTTGTGCATCACTTACATTGAACACTCAATACTAATGGTGTCCCTGGGTGACATAGTCATAAATCTCCACCCTGGTTGTGACTTTAAACTAGGAAACTTTTCAATAATTTGCTGTTTGCTTTTAGCCCTACACGCTTTATGGTTTCCGTTACGTGCTTTAAAGAGTTATTTCTATTATTTACTTGATGTACAGGAGCACTAATAATTACACAGGTCACTTCCAATTCCTTGTTAGTTAGATAACTATGTGAAGCCTGTAGGGTAATAAATGATTTCACTCGTTATAAATGGAGCCATCAAAATTGTGTGGTTATATGTATTCAAATGGGTGAATAATGCTATCTCAAATTCATTAGAAGTGGATGAACATGGTTCTGAAACTAGTGTATAGACATATTATGGAGACGTCAAGAGAAAATTTGAGATTTTATGATCGCACTGAATGGAGAAAGATGAATTGACCTTTTTGATGTTTGCCTACCCAGCACCACTTCTGCGCCCGACGCTTATGTTATAGATCTAAGGTCTTAACTGATAGTCCTCTTTCACAATTTCTGACACTAAAACTCTTTTAATGCAATTGGAGGTGCTCAAAAGGTATGACTTTTAGGAGTTTTAAAAAAAGGTATGACTTTTAGGAGTTTTAAAAAAAAGGTATGACTTTTAAGGGAATAGAAACACAAGCAGAATGGAATTATAGATGATCACATAGGTCCAGATTGATCGTGGATTTGAGTTATCTTGTTTGCCAGAAACCGATCTTTTTCATTGGAAAAAAACAGAGCCCATGTTTTGGAAAGATTGTGTCTCATTGTCCAGGAAACTATGGTCTTCTCGATAACTTGAGAGAGAAAACAGGTTATTGAAGGGTAGCTCCTCCTCTGACTGAGGGTTAAAGTGAAAAATTACCCCGTCTTACTTGGCCACACCAGTTTCGGTATATCCCCAAGATCCTTTACAGTCATTTATGTACTGTGAGTCTGTGACTAACATAAAGCAACGAGAGCCAACATTAGTGCTCTTCTCAGTTTGTACCTAATGAGCAGTTAAGAGGCCCTATTCATAACTCTTCTCTAAAGGCAAAGATGTGGGGCATCATTTGTGCTTGAAATGACTCAGAATCATATCAAAAGGAAATAAGGCACCGGTTGTTACGTATAAGTCAGTATTTTTTTAACTTTTCATGTATTTTCTTGTTTTTCGCATGCTTTATGCTTCTTTTCTGCTTGCTGATATGAAATATTGTTGCAATAGTGTCTTCTCCTTTTCTTCATCTATTCCTCTCTATATTCATTCTCTTCTCTCTCTTCTGTCTAATGCTGCTCTGCTGTCGGCTCTCTGGACTCAGCCTAATCGAATTCTCTTAGTTTCAATACACCACGTGCTATATCCTATGACTGTGGACGTGCTGCATCAAGTTTTTTCACCTCATGGAATTGTTGAGAAGATCGTGACATTTCAGAAGTCGGCTGGTCAGCACCTTCAAGTTCTTTCTCTCTATGTTCTAATTTCTTCTTAATTTGTTTTTTCATTCTGGATTTAAAGACTGGCTAGAAATTTTATCATGGATGGAAATCTTTCGCGCTTCTTTGTTGTGTTATATGATACTAATTTTGGATGTAACTAGTTAGCTTCTTGCTTCAATTGTTTCTGGAGCATACTTGAAATTTTAATTAGGCGACTTGCAGTCTTTGCTCTATATCTGCATAATCTTTTACTGCTTCTGCTATTTGCTATGTACTTTGTAGGTTTTCAAGTTTTAATTCAGTACCAATTACTCCAGAGTGCAGATTCTGCTAGGAATTCTCTCCAGGTATACTTTGTGATGCATAGAGGTGTCTTGTCATGAGACAATTATTTTGTGCTGTTTTATTTATCTTAGACAGTGAAGCTTAGTGCTTACAAATTTTTTAATTAGGGGCGTAATATATATGATGGCTGCTGTCAGCTTGACATACAATTCTCAAAGTAAGGTTTTAAATCCCTTTGTGTCTGAATGGACATATTTGCATTTTTTCTGTTATATGCTATGATGGGTATGTTCACATTGGCTGATTTTGTGATTCAGCCTGGATGAATTGCAAGTGAACTATAATAACGAACGCTCAAGGTAACTTGTTCATTGCTTTCTCTCTTTCCCTCTTATACATATCGAAAGAAGTTTTTCTCTTCAGTTGTTATGAAATATTCATGTTGTGCATTATCTCTATGTGCAGGGACTTCACCAACCCAAATCTACCATCAGAGCAGAAGGGCAAATCGCCTCAAGTAGTTTCCATGGTTTCTATTTCTGTTTTTAGTAGGACTGAGAATTTCCCAATGTGGATTAAGTTCAAGCTTTGTCATTGTGTATCGGCAGGGATATGGAGATGCAGGAGGCATGTACTCCTTGCAAGGTTTTGGGCCTCGTGGAGGTGCTTAAGTTAACACTATTTTATTATGGTGATTGTGAAACTTTCCTGGTTTAGTTTTCCTAAAGTGTTTTCTTCCTTTGTTTTGTCCAGTTGGATTTCCTCAGGTATGCATCTCTCATCAAGTTTGAAGTATTTAATATTTCTTGGTTATCTCCCTCTGTGCAATCAGATCCAGGCGGTGCAGCTGTAGTTGCTGCTTCTTAAGCTACACTAACACTTCTTTTCCCGAAACTATTTTGCTCTCGCTTTGTCGTGTTTACACACAAATTTCCTTAAAGCTCTAAGTTGATTTGTCTTTTCTGTCATTTGAATAGATGGGAAATGCTGCAGCCATTGCAGCTGCCTTTCCTGGCGGTTTGCCCCCTGGCATAAGCGGGACGAATGACAGGTGTACTATTCTTGTATCTAATTTAAATCCAGATGTAAGATTCCCTCCTTCATTATTACCATATTTCTCATCAGTTTTTTTCTTGTTCTTTGAATACCAATTGTTTTTTGTTCTTTTCCTGTTTAATTAAATTCTAAGGTTCGTCGTTACGTATCTTGATGTTTCCCTTACTGATTGGTTTCCCGTGTTACAGAGAATAGACGAGGACAAGCTTTTTAATCTGTTCTCCATTTACGGAAACATTGCCAGAATTAAACTCCTACGAAATAAACCAGATCATGCTCTGGTTCAGATGGATGATGGCTTCCAGGCAGAGCTTGCTGTGCACTTTTTGAAGGTCTGGATTGTGATATTCAATTTGAATCCATATTTCTTTACTTTTTTTCTTTTTGGATTTTGTTTGTTCTGCCTCATTATGGTGTCAGCAGCAACCTAGATTCCATTCGGGGTAAAAAAAAGTTTTCTGCCTATCAAAATAATTTTTTGACTAGTGTCTTATTCAAGTGAAACTTAGCACTAAGTTGCTGCCACATAAGCTTAACACATTTTTTTTTTGAAACTGGTAACTTGTATTCCTCAGCATTAAGGATATGCTGGCCACCTCTAAAAAAAAGAGCTTACGAGGAGAATAGTAATTACAAAACTCCTAAGAAGTCCGCTATCTGCACTTCATCGTCGATACATTGCTCTTTACACCAAAAACATCAAGTTGTGATACATTTCCATTTGATCTTTTGTATGGAGCTAGATCTGCCTTAAAAAATTCTTTCATTTCTCTCCTTCCATATGTTCCACCAAATACAGGCTGGTACTGTTCGCCACTTTTTTGGGCTCTTACTCCCACCTCTTCTTATGCGGCAGCTTAGTAAATGTGCAGTGTGCTCTGGCATTGTCCATTCCTCCCTGGCCAAACAGATAAAAAGTGTCCAAACTTGTGCAGTCACCTTACAATGAAGGAACAAGTGACTATTTGTTTCTGCTGCCTCCATACATAAAGGGCATCTACCGACTATCTGAATTTTCCTCTTCTGAATTGCCTCCATGGGTCAGGCATGTTTTCTTCACCACTAGCCATGTAAAACATTTCACCTTAGTTGGTGCCATGCTTTTCCAAGTAGCTTTCCATGGACGCTTGGGATTTCTTGCCATCTCAAATAAGCTCCTTTTGTACACTTTATTCCCTGAGAACTGCCCATCTTCATTGGGTCCATCTAATTTCCTGCCATCTCATATAACACAGTTTATCTTTTTTTGATAAGGAATGCTTTACACAGTTAAAGAAATGGAAACAACCTAAAACTTTAAGTTAAACTAGCATAGATGATTGGTTGTTGTTTGTATAGTCATGTTTCTTCTACTTCGTGTTTTATGGGGATGCTCCTTATCAGATAAATAAGATTATTTTACTTCGTCTGGTTGGTCTCTCTATAGTCACGTTTCTCTACCTTTTGTCTATGAGGGATGTTCCCTATCAGATCAAGATAAAAACATTCACTACTTCAAAACGCATGAGGTTGATGACTCCAACGAATAAAAAACTACCTAAACAACTGTACTTCACACCATGAATCAGACTACTAGACGCTCCCTCGTTATCAAATAAATATTGAGTGTTTCTTAACAACCTTGCAATCCTCCCTCCTTTCTTTCCTAGCTTGACTTTTAAAGTGTAATATCCTTTGCATTTGCACTTAGTGTAGATTCCTGAATTTTCAGTGAATCACCGGATGACATGAGTAATACCTGAGTAAAAGATGGTTCGTAGATTTATATTGTTCGAGTTTAGAATGTACTTATCTTCCAAATCCCTCATTATATAAATCTGCAACATAGGATCCATACATATCTTTTGCTTCATTCAAGCATCTTTCTTTGTTATTACTGTGAATCTTTGTTAATTTCTCCTGGTATATTTTGGATATAGGGTGCCATGTTATTTGGCCATCGTTTGGAAGTCAACTATTCAAAGCACCCAAACATTACTACTGGACCAGAGACACATGACTACTCGAACTCAAATCTCAATCGTTTTAACCGGAATGCTGCCAAAAACTACCGGTATTGTTGCTCCCCTACCAAGATGATCCACCTCTCAACCCTTCCCCAGGACGTGACGGAAGAAGAGATAGTGGACCATTTGGAGGAGCATGGTCCCATTGTGAACACTAAGCTTTTCGAAAAGAATGGGAAGAAACAGGCTCTTGTTCTTTTTCAAAATGAGGAGCAGGCAACTGAGGCACTGGTGTGCAAACATGCTACATCCCTTGGCGGCTCGACCATTCGGATTTCGTTTTCTCAGTTACATAGCATCTGAGAATCCTTCCTGATGAAATTATTAATACTGTGGTACAGTAGACTGAATATTAACAATTGAACAGTGTCTTTTGCTTTTGTTGTATCTTCAGTTTCTTCGTTTCCTTGAGCTCAGGGTGTATTGGGAGATTGAAGTGTGTTGTACCAATATGGCAGTCAAACTTTTCTTTAATAGAGATGTTTTAGACTAATCCGGGCTTGTTTATTTTTGTTATTTCCTTTTTGGACTGCTTTAGTTTACTTTTCTTTGAGCCGAGGGTCTATCGGAAATAATTTGTCTACCTCCCATGGTAGGGGTAACACTTGCGTACTCTATTCTTTCCGGACTCCACTTGTGGGATTACACCGGATTTGCACCATGTAAGATGCATTAAAGGGGGAAGTCGTCCCTATCAGGAATATTTTTCATACGCTAGGCTCAAATTCGAAACTCCGAGTTAGGATGAATTTTATCCATCCCACCATAATCATCGGTAGAAGCATCCATATTCCACATATTAAGGGGTTGTTTGGTTAATATATAAATTATACAAGGATTAGTTATACGAAAATTAGTTATATAGGGATTAGTTGTATAAGGATTATTTAATCCCACAATCCATGTATAAATTTATACCACATGGAGGTGAAATAAAGTTGTACAACAATTTATGTATAAAGTTATAGCGGTATCAGTTATACTACGGACATGTTGATACCAACCATGCAATGTTTTATACGTGTATTAGCCTTATACATAGGCCAACCAAACGACCCCTAAGTAGTTTGAGGTCTAAAATTTTTAGTCATGAAGCTAACTTTTGATGCAAGTATAATGCTTTTTTCAATATAGAAAGATACACATTCAAAGATTATAAATTGCGTTTGACAAGTAAAATTCAATGAACATTTGAATAGTTGTGCAGTCGTCATCTTCAGAGAAAAAGGATTTAACTTTGACAAGTATTAAACATGGTCTACACGGATTTGATAAATAATGTTTTAAAAAAAAGGAGAAAAAGGGGTAAAATTATTCCAAATTACAGTCGTCAATGATTTGTTGATTTACAGACCAGAGAAAATTATTTTTCTCCTTCAAACTTCGTGTAAAAAAACAAATTGGTTATCCAATTTTACACTATTGACACTATTTTCCTCCTATCTCAATAATCATGAATCTAACTATCCATTTATTTCATCTAATAAAAAATAAAAATAAGAAAAGATTTTTTCTATTTTTTCCTCATTTAAGTGCAATTTTTATTTTGAAACCTGAATCTTTGGGGATAAAGTGGAGTACTAAAACCAATTACAGTGAGATCTCTCTATAACAACATCTTCATATAGTACCACTTCTTTGGTTTTTCAGAATTGACTTTTTATTTTATATTTACCTCTTGTTAAAATCGAGATATGGACGAGAATTTAGAGAGACAAAAATAATGAGAATTCTTTCTACTTTGTATTCATCATAATGACCTCTTTATATAAAAGTAAGGTTCTCCTTCTCCTAGTCTTATAAGGTAACCATATTCCAATATGACTACAAATACTATATTTACCATAACTACAATTGTATCATAAATAGACTAAACTATTATAATTAGATTAGAATAAAGTCTTCAATACCCCTCCCCCTCTCTCAAGTTGGGGTATGAGGGTCTCGAATGCCCAACTCGCCAAGTAAATATTAATGATGCGATTTCCCTAAAGCCTTTGTAAACGCATCGGTCAACTGCTCACTGGCTGACACATGACTAGAGAATATTGTACCTGATTGGATTGCGTCCCGGACATAGTGACAGTCCACTTCAATGTGTTTAGTTCGTTCATGAAACATCGAATTTCGGAAAATATACAAAGATGCTTGACTGTCACAATACATTTTAACAGGAGACTTGAGTTCAACGCCCAAACTATGCAAAATTTCTTTAACCATTTCAATTCACAAACGGTCATTGCCATAGATATGTATTTAACCTCCGTCGACGAGCGGAGATAATATGTTGCTTTTTGGTTTTCCATGACACGTGAGAATTCCGAGGGAGATAAATCAATCTGTAAGTGATTTCCGAGTCAACGGACATCCGTCCCAGTCCGAATCACAACCATCTATACAACTGAAGATCATATTTTTTTCTCATCACTATGCTTTGTCCTGGGTTCTTCTTCAAGTAACGCACTACACTGATAGCCGCATTACAGTGTGATTTCTTTGGTTGTTGCATGAATTGGGATAGAACATGCACAATATATGACAACTCGAATCTCGTAAAACTGAGGTATATCAATCGACCGACCAAATGTCGGTATGATTTTGGATCACCCAAATTGGCTCATCCGACCAACGCCAAACTATGATTATGTTTCATAGGAGTATTGATTGGTTTAACTCCAAAATAATCCTGACTCAAAGATTATATTCAGGATATATTTTCGTTGATAGAGAAATAACCCGGTTGGTCCGCGTGCAACTTTAACTCCCAAAAAATACTTCAGAGAGCCCAAATCTTTTATGTGAAAATAGGTGTGAACATAGTCTTTGAATCTTTTAATGGCGCTACGGTCATTTTCGGAGACAATCAAGTTATCCACATAGACTAAGACGTTAAGTTGCATACCTCCCCGATGCATAGTAAACAGAGAATAATCTGAGTACAACTGTTTGAACCCATATTTCATAAAAGCATTTAATAATTTCACAAACCAACACCTTAGAGATTGCTTCAAATCATACAAAATTTTTGGAGTCGACATACTTGCCCCAGATTAGAAACACCGGAATCCGATGGCAATTTCATATAAACTTCATCGGTAAGCTCGCCGTGTAAGATAGCATTATGCACATCTATCTATCTGATGCAACTCCCAATTTCGCGCAGCCGCAACAACCGGGAAGGTTTGAATAGTTACTACCTTAACAACCGGAGCAAAAGTTTCATTGTAGTCAGTTCTTTCCTCCTGCTTATTTTCGAAAATGACCAAACGAGCTTTATAACGCTCGATTTTTCCATCAGAGTTGTACTTGATTTTGTACACCCATCTACATTTGAGCGCTTTCTTATCCGATGACAGTGTTTAGTGTCCATGTTCCATTATCCTCCAATGCATGTATATCTTGTTGTATGGTTATTTTTCAATGTTCCTTTTTTATTGCCTCTGAGAAGGTTTTTGGTTCGGTTCCTATGGTAATTGGTGCAAGAAACTTTTGGTGTTGCGAGGAAAATTATCACATGATATATAATTAGCTAAAGGATAAGGTGCACCTGAGGGTTGCTCAGGATTGGGAGGATGCGTTGATGGACTTTATTTCGGGAATGATCTGTGACGTAGTTGCGCAACTGAGTCAATACATACTTCTAACGTTTACCCCGACCTAATTGTTCTTGGGGGGGGGGGCATTTTGTTAGTCTGGTTACCTTCAGTTTGTACTTCCTCCATACTTTCTCTAACTAGACTAGCATTTGTTCGATCTAATGCAGCCTGATTCGTAGGTTCGGTATTCTATGTACGTACTTCATCTATCTGAGTTTCGTTCGTACCTATATTGTCGGTTGTGTCTTCTTTGAAATCGTGTTGATTTCTCTCTCTCTGTTTCTTCCAGGATCACTTCTATATTGTCGCTCAAACTACCCGATCCTATAGCAAAGGAGAACTTAGTCTCGTAGAGGTCAACATCTCTTGAGACTAAATATTCATCGTTCTCTAAGTCATACAATTTCCAACCTTTCTTTCCGTAGGGGTATCCCAAAAAGATACACCCACAACTTCGATTCTCAAACTTGTCTCTCGTTCTTCTCTTTGTGTATGCATAGCATAGTGATCCTATCACCCTTAAATGATCATACCAAGGTGCTTCCTCGTATAACATTTTATAGGAGGTTTTTTCATTCAACACCGAAGATGGCGTTTTATTGATCAAATATCCCGCAGTTAAACACACTCTCCACATAATTTGATCGTAAGATGACCTTGAAATCTCAATGATCACGCCACATTAAGAATATGACGGCGTTTTCTTTCGACTCTTCCATTCTGTTGCGGTATCCCTGTGCAAGATGTTTGAAAAAGAATTCCACTCAGTTTTGTTATCACTTCTAACAATCTTGAATTTCTTACCAAACTGTCTATCCACCTAGGCGAAGAAATTCTTCAAGGTTTGGGACACTTCTATCTTATCAACTAAGAGAAAGATCCGCACAGCTCGTGAACAATTATCCACAATAGTAAAAAACATATGAAGCACCGGAAGGGGTTCTATATGGTTCCCATAAATTCCAATGAATCATCTCAAAAATATCTGAAGCACTATTATCATTGCCCGTTGGTATACGTCACATTCTCTATCTGGTCTATCACCACTCTCCTTCAAGCCTAATGTCGTAATAGACTGTGCTACTTATGCTGAAGGATGACCCAACCGTTTGTGCCAACGATCGAACCAATCAACTGCCTCTGTCTTCATAGCCTATATCAGTGACACATTTCAAAAATAGTAAAGTCCACCTCGACGCTCACATTTTCCAATCAGTTTCCTCGTGGTGGAGTCCAGTATAACACGCATAATTCCATTAAATGATACATCGCAATCTAAATAATCAACTAGTTGTGATACAAAAATTAAATTGCATGTCAAATCTGGAACATAAAGGACATTCTTCAACCATATCATCTCATCTAGCCTGGTTGTTAATTCTTTTGTAGCCACCGAGCTACTTCCATCCGGAAGATCAACCGAATACTTAGGAATGTCCTGCGTATTGCTCAGTTCTCCCGAATTGCCTGTCACATGGTTTGGTAGCTTCAGAGTGTATGATCCAGGATGTGTTTTCGGTCTTACTATCCATCTTCCCATTCAGATTTATTCTCTGGGAATTCGACATATGAATCACAATCTTCCGGATCTCATCTCTCAAATTGTAAACTCATGTGCCACTTGTGTTCACCGTTCATTTCTTCATTTGAGTTTCTTCTTTAACAACTACGATGTTAGCCCGGTATTTCCTGTACCACGATCGGATCAAGGTCCACTCTTCTGTTGTTGTTGTCGTTTTTGTCCTTTTTCTCTGATTTTTTGTCTCATTTTTTATTTATGGCCACTAATCCGGGAAACCAATGATTCAAAAACATATGTCCACAATGTGTCCGAATCTCTTACAATATGTGTAGAATGTGCCATCATTTTTCCCTTTACCTCGGTCACGATAAGGGTTTCTACCTTGTATAGCGAAAGCCATGATTTCACTCCGGTGCTTTATTTTTCGTGTGATTCCTCTCACACATTCTTCTTGCACCAACTTCGAGTAGTACTTGTTCAATGATGGCAATGGTTCTTGGGCCAGTATATTCGATCTCACCATTCCATACGTTCCCTCATCGAATCTCATGAGGAAAAGATGCACCTTTTCTTTTTCTCTTTTGGCTTATAAGACTGTTTCTAGATTGCACGTGCACTTTCCGCACGTACAAGTTGTGATATGTTCGTAATTACTAATTCCTCCCACAACTTAGTTAGTTTTTCATAGTAATCCACTATGGTCCTTTCCTTTTGCTTGCACTCCGCTAGTTCCATCTTTAATTGTTTTATCCGAAGGCCGTTAATAACGGTGAACCGCGCTCAGATGCTCGTCCATCATTCTTCTACTTCCTCTTTATGTGTAATCGTTTAGTGAAGTGTCGGTACTATGGTGTTGTGAATCCACGACACTAACAATGAGTTTATAGTCCACTAATCTTTCAAGTCCAACAACTCTTCATCCAGTTTTTTAATTGTACCGTCAACGAAGCCAAATTTCTTTCTTTTTCTTAGGGCTTTCCTCATGGATCTAGCCTATTCTTCATAATGTTCGCCCTTCAATTGGACTTGTGTCACCCACAATTCTAGGGTTATCATTCGACGTAATATCGTAGGGAGAGATTATTTTTATTTGGGTTTTGTTTTCTTCACCGGCGATTCCTTTGTCATTATCGCCGATTTCTTTACCGTCACCTGCCATTATTTTAGGGTTTTAGTGTTCTTTCTAACGTGACTCTAATACCATGTTAAAATCAAGACAGAGACGAAAATTTAGAGAGACAAGAATAAAAAGAGAATTCTTCCTACTTTGTATTCATCATAATGATCAATGGCAAATTTATGTTCTAATTTTAGGTCACGTGAACACATAGTCACTCGACTAAACTCGATATATTATATGTGTAATTCTAATAATATAAGTAATATTAACTTAAGGAACATATGCTCAAACCAGGCCCATTGGAGCATTGGTTAGGGGTTGTATTTATTTTCCCAAGGTCTCAAGATTAAATCCCAACTTCTGCTTTCCTAAGGTTATCCTTCTCAGGAAAGGTTATCCTTTTCTTAGTCTCATAAGGTAATTATTCCAATAGGATTACAAATCTTATATTTACCATGATTATAATATACCATAAATAGACTAAACTATTATAATTAGACAATAGAGTCTTTAATGCCTCTCCATATCAAATTTTTACCTATAACAACATTCATCTTTATAACAATATGCTCTTTGTAAAATTATCCCTATAACATTTCTTTTTTTGGTAATATAATAATTAATCGTATTTATAGAAATAGAATCCCTAAGATTATCAATAACATATTTATAGATTTTGATCAAATATTTTGATATATCAATACACTATTTATAATAAGAAATTTATATGAATATATATTTTCATCACTAAAAGATTTTTCTTTATTATATAAAGTGTGATTAAGCTTAGAATTTAATAATTAAAAAATAAATTATATATATATATATATATATGAACAAAATATTATTTAAGTATCAATATTGTTATAGATACATAACAACCGTTAGTTATAACAATAAAAAAGAAATTGAACACAACAATGGTGAGAGGTTTGAGTGTACTATTAAAAATGCAAAATAATTTTAAAAAGAATTAACCACAATGTACTACCAAACATTCACGTGCCTTTCCTCCTTTTACCGATCTCTAAAAAAATAATCTCTATGTACCAATTTATATGATTTAATTTAATTGAGTATGAAGTTTAAGAAAGAAATATTTTTAAATTTTATAATTTAAAATAAACTAAAGATATTCGTGTTATTATAAATTATCTAAGCGTAAAAAATAAAGTTTAAAATTAAATTATTATTAAATAAAATATATATTACCTTTTTTAATAATTAAAAAGAAAAATATGGATTATAAATTGAGACGGAAGGAGTAATAAAACGAGTAACGGTTTAAAATCTCCTTAATTGCATAGGTATAACTCCCAACTATAATAACCGAAAAAGTCCCTAGGGTTTATTGAAGCCAAACAAATCTCTCTTTCACCCAAGCAACAAAAACTCCAAAATGTCACTCGATTCAACGGCGCCGCCGGTGGACAAACTAACCTTAAACGACACCGTACCACAATCCAAATTCTCACAACGCGTTCCCATCCGATCCATCGTAACCCGACCCGACGGCGGATCCGGACTGGCCGGACACGTGATCAAAATCGGAGGTTGGGTTAAAACAGGTCGCGAACAAGGCAAAGGTTCATTCGCATTCTTAGAAGTAAACGATGGTTCATGTCCTTCAAATTTACAAGTAATTATCGATGCATCAGTTCATAAATTAGGGGATTTAGTACTTACTGGTACTTGTGTACACGTGGAAGGTGAATTGAAGGTACCACCTGAAGGTGCTAAGCAAAAAGTCGAGCTACGGGTGAAGAAGGTTTTATCTGTTGGTACAGTTGATGCATCGAAGTATCCATTGCCGAAAACTAAGTTAACGCTTGAGTTCTTAAGAGATGTTGTTCATCTTCGATCTCGAACTAACACTGTAATTATCTCTAATCTTAATCTTTACCCTTCGCTTAATGTTTACGCCACGTAGCCTGTAATTTGAGTTTGTTACCTGATTTAGCCCATATTTGTGTATAACCCACCTTTTATACACTATTATACAAGGTTGATACATTATACATAATGCTTTCCCCACAGTTTCAAAAACATATATAGTGCTTAGAAAATATTTACGTCACTTAACCCCTATTTTGAGATGTAGCCCATGTTTGTGTATATAACACCTTTTATACACTATTATACACTTTAGTCCATATTTTTGGAAATTTTGGGGGAAATTACGTTGTATGTCTACTGAGAAAATATTTACGCCACGTAACCCATATTTAGAGTTTGTTAACCGATTTAGCCAATATTTGTGTATAAACACCTTTTATATACTACTATACACTTTTAATGCAAGGTTGATACATTATGCATGATGATTTCCTCTCGGGTATAATGTTGTATAATATTGTATATTGGATTACATGGTGTAATATTTTATGTTGAGCTGTATATTCTTGAGAATTTAGAGAAAATTACGCTGTATGTCTACTGGAAGAAAAAACATTACGCCGCGGAGCCCATATTTTGAGTTTGTTACCCGATGTAGCCCATATTTGTGTATACCTTTTAAATTGTTAATTATTGTAACTTAGTAGTACTTTTTATGTAGTTTCTGAATATGTAAATTATTTTTCAATCCACGATCAAAATAAAGAAGTTTGACTCGAAATCCTAACTGCATCACATAAATTGGGACATAGGGAGTATGATATTGTATAATATTGTATATTGGGCTGCGTGGCGTAATATCTTATGTTGGATTGTATATTTTTGCAAATTTCTGCAAATTTCCCATTATTATTGCAGAAACAGAAGTATATAGATTTAGATTATAGTGCAAGCACACAACTTCACTAGTAAATCTGCATACAAGCTTAGGTTGATGGAAAGAAATCACGTAGTTTTAGAGCCTCTGCTCGGATTCATCTCTCGTGATTTTTACTCAAACTGATCCTCTGTTAGGCACGCATCCTTGAATGCAATTCACCACACACACACACGCGCGTTATTAAACTGTTATTTGCACAAAATAAGTGGGTTCGGTGGAATGGTGTCTTGCTTGTGTTTAGTGTATGAATTTATATTGTGGATTGTTTTGATTTTGCTTTTTTCCAAGTCTTTGTAATTCAGTACTCATCTTTCCTGAAAGAAGATATGAGGTGACATGTCTTGGATCCGAAAAGAATGGAATTGATATAGAGAATTCATGGCCGAACCGAAATAGTTTGGAACTGGGGCATAGTTGATTTGTAGGTGGAACAATTGGTTGTATTCCAACATAAATTCATACTTAAAAGTAAATGTAATCATTGGGTTAACATGAATGTGGATTTTTTTTTTCTGGATTAGTAAATGTGTGTGAAATTTCTGTTTTTTCCCAAGAGGAATTTACATTTTGAGCATATGCATTTTCTTGTAGTTCATAGTTTTTTCCTCTGTGAAACATCTATGAGATACAAGTGAATAAAGAAGCATTGCCTGGACTCCTATCTGTTTGCTGACGACACTCAATGGTGGAATTATTTAGTATCTGCTGTTAAATTGTTGTATTATAATCCAGGATTTTTCATTTTCAGATTTCTGCCATTGCAAGAATCCGCAATGCCTTAGCTTATGCCACTCATACATTCTTCCAGAACAATGGGTTTCTTTATATCCACACCCCAATCATCACAACAAGTGATTGTGAGGGTGCTGGTGAGATGTTCCAGGTTACTAGTTTGTTAAGCGAAGCTGAAAAATTGGAGAAGGAGCTGAAAGAGAATCCTGCGCCTTCAGAATCTGACATTGAAGCTGCTGAGCAACTTGTCAAAGAGAAAGGTGAGACAGTTGCTCAGCTAAAAGCTAGTAAGGCGAGCATGGAGAAAACTGATCCCAGTATTGCGGACATCAACAAGAAAATCAGTGCTGCAGTTGGTGAGCTACAAAGAGCTAAAGAGTATCTCCTGAAGTTACAAGAGAGATTTAAATTGGGAGAAAGATATAGACTTTCTGCTGGTATTCCTAAAAAGGATGGAAAGGTTGATTACTCTGAGGATTTCTTTGCACGACAAGCTTTCTTGACAGTGTCTGGCCAACTCCAAGTTGAAACTTATGCCTGTGCACTTTCTAGTGTGTATACTTTTGGACCAACTTTTCGAGCTGAACAGTCCCACACTTCTCGGCATCTTGCGGAGTTCTGGATGGTGGAGCCTGAAATTGCTTTTGCTGATCTCCAGGTATTATTCATAGAGTAATTGTGTCACGGTGCTATATACAATATTTCTGGAGCAAAATGTCTGGACAGATAACTTTTAGCACCAAGAAGTTTCACTCAGATACAGAATCAATTTAATCTTGCTGTCATGATTAAGTTTCAAGTTCAAATAGTTTATGAATATGAGCTGCACATGAATATAAAGCAGAAAGTTACATCTAGCGCACTCGTAGAATTTCTGAAGGGGTTATTGTTGGCAGATTTCTTTAAGTTTCTGTTTCCATTACTCAAAATTTTTATTCCTTTTGCAGGATGATATGAATTGTGCTGAGGCGTATGTGAAGTTCCTGTGTCAGTGGTTACTTGACCATTGCCTTGATGATATGGAATTTATAACTAAATTTATAGATAAAGATGCTCTGAGTAGACTTAGAATGGTTGCCTCATCGAACTGCCATCGGATAACTTATACAGAAGCCATAGCCATTCTCGAGATAGCTGCTAAAGAGAAGAAATTTGAAAACAAAGTAGAATGGGGGATTGACTTAGCATCTGAACATGAAAGGTACTCTTTTTCCATAATATACCTATAAGATCTGCTCTGTGTATTTCTATAGCTTTCTGATTCATGATTTACCTTGATTCTAGATATTTGACCGAAGAACATTTTAAGGCACCTGTTATTGTGTACAACTACCCAAAAGGCATAAAAGCATTTTACATGAAGGTGAATGAAGACGCGGAGACAGTTGCTGCCATGGATCTGCTTGTACCAAAGGTAGGCTTGTAATTTGCTTGCATGCTGGAAGAAATACCCTTTTAGTCTTAAAAGGCAGGTTCCCTACACCATCTAGCCACAAACAGGTTGCACTTCAAGAACGTCTAGATGAATGCTTTGGCGTAAATGAATGGCAAGTAGACCAACTTTTTTGCATATTATGCATAGATGTCCTGTTAGGGAATCAGTAGGGGAGCTGAATGTCTGGAAAATGTTTTGAAATCTTGCAAACAGTTAACTCAAAAATGTTGTTTAAGCTTTTCCAATAAGTTTTTGCATGATTTTTATCTAAGGTGCTTATTGACCACATACAAATCTTCACAAAAAACTACATCTAAACACATTTTTTCACAAACGTTTTTTCTAGTAAGTTTAGAAAAAGCTTTTCCAGAAAATTGTCCAAACTTATGAGCTGCTATCTCTTGATCTCACTAAAAATTTGTTGTACTTGAAGAAATGTTAATGTTTTGGTTACTAAAAAAATCAAATATACTGTTGCCCGACAAACTGAGGCAGATATAGGAAAGAATTGTACGTCTGATTGGGCTGCATGCCTTTAGCTTTTCAGGAAAGTTAACTAGAGCAAAAGAGTCCGCTGTTTTTTCTCAAAGAACAGACACACTTACCTGCAGTGGCCCTTCCAGCCCCCCACACCCCACCCCCCCACCCCCACTTACAACTCTACAGTTGAAGATCATGAGTAAATTTATCTGCGCACATCCTACCCTCCCCAAAATCCACTTGTGGGATTACATTGAGTGGTGTTGTTGCTACATAAACAAATGTTTGCATTCCTCTGCAGGTAGGAGAACTAATTGGAGGAAGCCAAAGGGAAGAGGATTATGAGGTCCTCAAAACAAGGTAGGACAAAATTCCTATCTAGTAGACAAAGCAAGATTATGTATCTGGTTCCTATACTTGGTGATTAAAATCTAGAGTTTAATTACTGTTTTGACCTACTATGTTTGTAAGGTGAACAAGAACTGATTAACTTAGGGTAATAACAAACAATGAATAAATGATAGAATTTTGATGAGAATTTGCCATCTTTTAATTGCAGGATACTGGACATGGGTCTACCACTTGAGCCATATGAGTGGTATCTGGACCTCAGGCGCTATGGTACTGTAAAACACAGTGGTTTCGGTTTAGGCTTTGAGCGAATGATTCTCTTTGCCACCGGCGTAGAAAACATTCGGGACGTCATTCCATTCCCCAGATATCCAGGGAGAGCCGATCTTTAAATGATATCAATAGTCATGGATGCCTAGTTTTTTGAAATTATGATACCATTTTCTCACATTGTAATTGTTATTACAAGTTCCAAACAAATTCAGATTCAGGAAACTTATATCATCGTTATTCTCTCATGAGCAAGCCATTTACGGCTTGTTTCATACAAATGCATTCTGGTTTTATTAACTGCTTTTATAGTTGGTTTTGTTAGGCATAAAATATATCTTTTGTTACCGGAAAATGCTTCGTCGCTTGTGTATCTGATCTTTCTTGATTTGATTATATTAAGTCAGTTTGAGCAACATTTTATATGATTTCTGTAGTAATTATATTTTTGAATTGTAGTGCCTCAAATCCTTGCACCTGTTATATAAAAGCACGTCTGTTTGCTACTTTCTGAGTCAAGGATATGGATAGAAAAAGGTAGTAATTGACTTTGGATTATGGTTTCGCCTGCCAATTTCGAGTAACATTATATCATGTGTGTAGTTCCGTAATTTAGTTTTCAAAAACTGAAATCAAGCATGCACGGGAAGAAATGTAGAGGGTTTCTTACAAATGCTTGTAGGACTTGAACTGGTAGACTTCATTGCTTAAGTGATTTGTCAAGTGGTTGAATTGGTACTAATTATAAATCCATAATGGAATGCGTTGGAATCTCTCTTCTTCTTTATTATTATCTAATAGATCGTTTTTTAACGAAATTCACCAATCTAATCAATTGGATTAAGTCTATCTATGCTTTCCATTTCAACGAACTTATGAACGTAACTTGTGATAATTTTTGCCGATTTTTGTTTTACAACTTGCTTGACTTCAAAGCTTAACGTACGACTATTGTACGATTCAAATACATCATAACACGACCTTCTTAGCAAATTAAGCACTCCTAGTCTTACCTCAAAAGTACGGGCTATAATCCACTTTCCTTCTGCAAACTTTGTTGAAAAGTGTTTTCTTTGATTCGTTTAGCCTCAACCTCCCACGACACTTGACACTTATTTTAAACCATTGTTATCTATTTAAGGAATTTTAACCTTTCTAGGTTTACTTTACTTTAATTACGACGCATTCTAACGCAAAAATACGGGGTGTAACATCCTCCTTTAGAAACATTGGTCCTCGAATGTAGAGGCGTACATGGAAGAAAACTGACCCTAATGGGTTTTGAAAATTTCGACCGAGTCTCCTTTTTTAAATTCTCTACTCAAAATCGGCCAATCAACCAAAATACAAGCATATGCCTAACAGGACCATATAACAACATATATTGTATATCTGGTCTCCTACGATAATCTAATCATCAAATGTAAACACAATAACATCAATTCACCTCTTATACAAGTAAATCTGCCTCCTGTGATGCTATAATGTCACCTTCTGTCTGAAGCAAGTGAGGATACTTATACCTCATTTTCTCCTCGGTAATCTGTCAATGGGCACAGCCCACGAAGGATAGGTATATATAAAAAAAGTCGGTAAAAGAAACTTTTTCCATTATTTGTGAACAAGAAAAATAATGTCATAGATCTAACTCTGATTTGTATGTTTGTCCACTAGTAGAAAACAGTTTGAAATCCTAATTAACTTTCCATTTTCACGTTTATAAGTACACCATAAAAATTAAAATAAAGGTAAAGCTAAACAAGGACTTCTTTCTCCCACACTGCTTCTGAACACGATGATATGTTTATGTTTATATGTGGACACGAGAAGGTCGTCTATTGCCGAGCCTTGTAACGTGGGCTTCTGACCCAAGTGGGGGCACCAATGTAGTGAAATGTTGGGCCGTTCCAACTCGCTGGGCTTTTTGATGCGCAGAGTTTGGCCCATTTGTTTGTTCCAAACCCAATTTTGGGCCTCTTTGGCCCTTGGAGTGGGGTGGACTGCGTGTGGGCCCCACAGATGGGCTCCCTAATTAAATCACTACTTTTGGAATTTGATGAGCTTGGCCCAGTCTATCTCTGTGGAGTGGAGGATAACGGGCCGGTGCTCTCTAGGTCCAACAAAAACCAGATGGGCTGCCTAATTAAACCACCACTTTTTGGTTTTATTATAGGCTTGGCCCACCATTCAATTCATTTTTTTTCTTTGTTGTCATTTCTTAAAAATTCATCTACTTATCTGAGAAAGTTTACTTTGTGACTAACATGACACATCATAGTTATATGAGACCGTTCATTGTTTGACATTTGGACTAGTGGGCGCCACTGTCACCACCAATTTGGCACATCTTTTTCCCTATGTAGATCTCACTCCTCCATTATTTTTACCTTTTTGATAATTCTGCTAAAGGCTGTAAATTACTTTTTTTTTCTAGAGTTTTTTGCTATCGATGCCAGAAAAATTCAAGATGAAGCAACACCAACAATGGATTGTCATTAAATAAGGGATGTGGAATTAATTTATATTGAGAGTTAAAAAATTTAATTTAAAAAAAAATTAATTTACATATTTAAATACTAAATAAAAAGTGTTATAAGTCATAACAATTTAAAATTTCTAAAAAATATACCAATAAATCGCAGTCAATTTTTTTTGTTTGACTTTCAAAATTCAAATTATGTTATATAAATTGGAACAAAAGGGGTATGTGTTATAATTAACCTTTTTCCTGTTATTCATAGATGAAATTCAAGCTTCTAGCCTTTTATTTCTTTTTTAATAAGAGAAATAATTAAAGTATATCAATTTGGGGGACTAAATTTTCAATAATTATATTAATCGAAGGAAAATAATCTGATTTAGAAATCGTCACAATTGCATTTTGCAACTGCTAGTTTTGGAATGGAAGGCTTTTGTTTTCTTCTTTAACAACGAGGAAGAAGGATTGAACGAAGGAGAGGATGTGTCAAAATAGTGGTGACAGCGGGGCCCACCAATCCAAATGTCAAACACTGATGGGCCTCATACAACTATGACGTGGAATGTTAGGCTGGTAGGAAGGGCTAGAAAGACATTTGTCTCTATACTTTTGTATTTTAATTTAATAGTTGCAACGATTGATTGTTGGGTACTATTAATGGGTGCAGTAAAATAAATGATTTTTTTCATTTTAATTAGAGATTTTGAGTTCAAACGAATAACTTTGATAGAAAACTATTCTCCTTTTAATGGGCCTTATACTGAGAAAAATTAAATTAATCGAATCAACGGATGCCAAATATCAAATAATATAAAAAAAAGTTCTTACGCAGCTTGAATTTAATTTTGAAATTATATTCGGAATAGTTAGTTTTACCTAAACCAGTTGTCGGAAAACTAAATGCAAACATGTAAGTTTATTTTCTAAAAACATAGGGGGGGGGGGGGATCATTGTTAACCAACCTACAATTAACAGACTTTAGCTTAAACCTGGGTCAATTCAATTTGTAGCCTTTTACAAATTTATTTTACATAAAAAACCGCGTAAACTTATGAAGACGAAAATTTTAACGTCACAGTATATATATATATATATATATATATATATATATATAGGTATACAAGTTTTAAGTAAATGGATGCGGTGGTGGTTAGATATGGTTGACGAAATTATGCACAAATTTTACAAAACAAAGATGCCAAAACAAATTCCCAAGAAAAATTTTTCCCCCAAATATATATTTTTCGCTTGTAAGTTTCAATGCCAAATAGTGTAAAATTTATTTTATACAAAAATTACAAACACATATTCACCAATAGAAAGATTCAATCAAACAGAAAAATATGGTGGAGTTTTTGCTGTCTGAAATCACATTGGCATTTTTTAGTATAGAAATGAATGGCCATGTATTTAATGAGAGTACTATGAGAAGTCATGAAAATAAATTAAAAACAATTAAAAAATAGTACTAACAGACAAGGACATAGATAAAAACATAAAAACTAATAAAATGTGTGGGTGTGGTTCGGAGTGAAGGAGAGAAAGATAAATGGACAAACAAGTAAAAATAATAGAGAAGTGTTTGATTATTTTGCCTTATACAATATAGTAACTCAAAGCATTTATTTAAAAGGCGGGGGCGTTAGGCGAGATATTTTTCTTTAACATGAGGTGGAGGGTAAGTTTCGAGACATACTGAATACGTCTCATGTTAAAAAAATTAATTTATAAATTTATAAAATAGATGAATAGAATATTTATTATTTTTAATAAAGAATTCTGAAGATCAACCATGGTAAATAGGGAATTTAACACGTGATTTAAGTAAACTATTTGGCAAGCTCCGTATGTTGAGTATTAGGTGTGTTTAGTGTTACAACCCGTATTGTGTACCTCGATTTCGCTGTGAGTTAACTAACGTAGCTAGGAGAGGTTATGATGCCCCTATTAGGTTAATGAAGGGTTTAAACGAGTATTAAGTAAGTGTTGTAAGGTTTCGAGGTTAGACGAATCAAAGAAAATACTTTTCGACGAAATTCACCGAAGGAAAGTGAATTGTAATAGTCATACTTTGGGGGTAAGACTAGGAGTGCTTAATATGATAATAAGGTCTTGTTATGATGTATTTTAATCATACAATAGTCGTATGTTAAGGTTTGAAGTCAGGCAAGTTGTAAAACAAAAGTTGGCGAAAGTCACCGCAAGTTACGTTTATAAGTTAGCTAAAATTTGGGTCAGATGTTTCCACACTTTTCGCTCAATCTACTTGGAGTAACGGGTGATCCATCCACCAAATAAAATATCTACAAGTCTAGTTTCCAACCATTAAACCTTCCGTCAATACGATGTCGGAGTAGAGAGAGATTCGTGTTTTCGCGAGACTGTGCAGGCAGCCCCTTTGGGACCACTTGAGGTTGTGGAAAACCCCAACTTCCTATTTAAGTAGTGGCTTCATCCTCATTCACCATTTCCGACCAGATCTGAGTTCAAACAGCCCTAAGACCCTTTCTAAACGTATCCCAATGGTTCCTTAGCAAATCTAAGGCCAAACCACCCAAGTCCAACACAAAAAGTCTTATAGAGCTTGAGAAGAACACTTCTGTGGTATTGTTATTGTGTTGAGGGTTATTTCAAGTTAAAGGAAGCTTTGTTCTAAGGTTGTTCTTGTTGTGTAAGGTAAGATTATTCTCCTCCTACTTGTATTTGAAGTGTATCTAAGTCCTAGCTAAGTTGTATAGATGGAAAAGTGCAAGGTAACACTTGTTGTTGTGTATGAAGTGATTGTATATGTTTGTTGTGCGCTGGACATGTTGGTTTTGATTGTTTGTATTTGAGGAAAGTGAAAGAAGTAGGGGAGGTGTAGTCTTAATTATTATAGACGAGCGTGTCGCTCTTTGTGTTGATTCTAGCTAAATGAAGTACAACCAGACCACCGCTGAGCTGAGTAGCCAACTGAGGAGGGTTGTCAATCCGTCTACTTAAACCTACGGGCATGAAACGCAGCGCCCACAGCAAAGGGACTTCAGTACTTACACAAATATATTATTTCGTATCGACGTCCCTTTGTTGGGGGCATTGTGTTTCATGCCCGTAGGTTAAGTAGAATGATTAACAATCCTCCTCAATTGGCTACTCATCTCAGCAGTGGTCTGGTTGTACTTCATTAATTTATTTTGGAGTTGCTATTTTGAGTCAGTATGACTATGTACATATGTTATGGATATGGCGGGGCCCTGCCCCGACCTTATGATGATTATGCTACTCTTAGAGGCTTGTAGATGTATGCCCTATGTATAGATGTTATGTATGGCCTTGTCGGCCTATGTTTTGTTGTACAAACTTCCATGGTGGCCTTGTCAGTCCTTATATATACATGCATATCATGTTGGTATCGTCAGTTGTTTATAACTTCTTGATGTCTTACAGTCTTTCATGGCGGCCTTGGCAGTCTGTTTGCTTGTTAAGATATATTGTTGAGTCATGTAAGTTGGTGCTCGGCAAATAAGGCTTAGGTGCTACTTACGGCCCTCTAGTCGGGTGTGACATTTAGGGTGCACAATTGGATGTTTGGGACATAAGCCTCGCATAATAATGTCCCACATGAGAATCTCAAGACGTTTTACAAGTATCTCATCCATCGACAGGCCTTTGAAGGAGGATTATAATTTTCCAATATCATATTGTGACAAACTTATAAATTCATTATTAACTGATCTGTATCTGATCCAAATTGTATAGTGCTAAAGGAAAAACGAATCATTTGCCTCTTTAATAAAATAATTATGTTAGGTGGCATTCGGACTTTGAATTTAGAAATAGTTTTAGTATGTGGTTGGATTCATTGTTGAAAGAATAGATTTTAGAACCGATAAATGTGGTGCAATGATTAGTATATTTTCACCCTTAATTAAGATTTTCAAATTTGAATAACAACAACAGAGAAATCATCGATAAGAAACACTTTATCAACGGATTAAGGAGTTTTAAGTACTTTTGGAATAAGAATAATTGATTTTCTTTTAAAAAAATGTATTTACATTGTTTCCTCTAGATCCACATTTTTTGAGAAAATACTACTTCAGCCATTTCAATTTATCTATAATACTTTTCTTTTTAGTCTGCTTAAAAAAATATCATACATCATTATTTACTTTTAATGAGATATTTATTATCGCACAAATATTTCTAACTTATTTTAAATAATAAATTTTAAAAATATATATTTTTTAAAATTATGTGTCTAGTGAAACACCACTACGTAAATTCATACGGTGGAAATAGTTAATTTAGAAATTGCAAAAAATAAAATTAATTTAGGAATGAGTGGAGTTAAATATAAAAAAGGGAAAGGGGGACCCAAAACCGAATATAAGTACTTATTGGCATTGGTGGCAATATCGGCATGCCTTCTAGTTATAGTTGACTTTAAGCGCACCTGATTTTCTGATAGGATAGTTCTGTCGTTGTGACCATAATATCGCATTACCATGGGCTACCTTGTTGGGAAAGTGGTTGATAGGAACTTAAGCCTCTATCTCTTACTCGCTTCGATCGGACTCTGACAACTTAGGGAAGAATGATGGGTCGCTAACAAGGCCCCTAAATGACCGCTCAAAAGGCCTACCTATTTTGTGCTCGAGCAACTTTACTAATACTAATAAATAAGGGGAAGGCATAACATTTTCTATTAGTATAAGGAAGGCGATAGCTAGCGCACAACCTATACAAGGGCTCATAACTCGTAATGGTCGACAATATTCCTGTCATACCCGAATTCCTATTATTTAGAGCTAGAAGCTTCGCCAGAAGCAAGCAAGCAAATGAAATTCATGTGCATCTAGATGGCCTATTTAGCTTATCCAGTTAAAACTTCTGATCTAATGTGATGAACTAATCTTATATGTCCCTTGAGGGGGCCATATGAGTTGATGTGAATCAAAATGCATTTCTTTTTATTACCCGGTTCAGTGCCAGGACATCTTTGGCATATCCATCAGTAGCGCCTTTGGCATGCTATGTATTTGATTGTTCTTGATTACCTGCATTAGTTATTGCTTCTTTTTCAGAAGTTGCTATCATGGCTTAGTCGCTTTGTTTGTGTTATTTTGCTTGTGCATGTGCTTTATCTTGAGCCGAGGGTCTTTCAGAAATAGCCGCTCTACCTACCAAGGTAGAAGTAAGGTCTGCGTACACTCTACCCTCCCCAGACCCCATATTGTGGAATTTCACTGGGTATGTTGTTGTTGTTGTTGTTGTTGTTATTGATCTATTCTTTCTGTCTATTTGCAGGTTGTATGTACGGAAACATGGATGTCTTCTCTAAGAGAGAGGGGGGGTACATGTGACTCAAGAAGATTTTGAGATTGATGTTTCGAAAGTAATGAAGAAAGAGACTGAGAGGCATGTGCGCATTACTTTTCTCCTCCAATAACGTCTCAGTATCAACAACTGTGAAAGGTCTCAAACTGTTACTTTCTCTCGAACCATAGTACTATTATTTGATTAGACGATCGAATCTGTTATTTCTCTTGAGGTTTCTTTAATGTTCAGTTCTACACACGTCTTTTTTTGGAGGAAAATGGTGGATACTTTTCCGGGTAGAAGGTGACAACCCTAATGAATTGACTATGAAGGTGGCTCTTAGCTACATCAACGCTCAAATTCCTTAATCGTTATTGCCCAGGCTTAGGAAAGAAAGATCCCAAGCTTATGATGAATTGAGAGTGGACTTGCCTTGGTCTTCTGTGAGTTCCAGAGATTCAGATCAAGGTAGTTCAGTTCTATGAGGCAAGAAATTCATATTTGATTTCTAATCGGGAAAGATTAAACACAAGCGAAATCCGCAGTAACATATCAAGGGAATGTTACTAATGGAACATGTAGGAATAATAAGCCCTTTCGAAGAATTTCAAAAGAAATCAAAAATGGCTTATCAAAAGTATTATATTTCTAAAAAAAATAAGAAAAGAACATAGATGGCGGCTCAAGATCAGTCTCATGAAAACCTTAAATTCCCTTAGGAGGTTCTACCACGTGGAAACACTCTTTAATGGAACTTTAGTCAGGGATTCATTCCGTGACACAAAATTCATCATTGACAAAATAATTATTTGGTTATGACATACTCTAGTTCTTTGGACCAACCTATGACTGAAAAAAAGGAGTTCATCGTTCTTTTTTATTGAGAAAGGGTTACGATAGCAAGCCCCTCCCCAGTCGGAGAGCCTCTAGGATAAGGAACAACAAATTGACTTGGAGCAATAATCAAATCTGTAATATATATATAAGATATTTAAAATTATTCATAAAAATTAATATCTAATGTATATTGTATAAAAATAATTTATCTAATTTGTCGGTTTGGTTATTTCTTCAGTTTTAACAAAATCAAAATAAAATATTATCGATTTTTACAAATGTGAAGTCAAACAAAATCAAACCCCAAAAATATCAATTTGTTTAATCGATTTGATTCAGTTTCAAATTTGGATCCGTTTTTATCCAAACCGTGAACATCCTAATTGGATGTTGGTAAAGGCAGCCTTAACGCATATCAGTGACAAAAGGCAAGGATAGTGGTGTGGTACTTAACAAGTATGCATGTATGCAGTGTGATGACTCGAACTGGGCATGTGTGTTGCCATGGGGTGGACGAGTGGAAGGAACAGGGGCGGCTCAATAAAATATGTGGTCTAAAGCGAAATCTTATAAAGGGCCTTAAATGTATGTCATTCATTTTATTTTTTATATCTTACTCAACATGAAGTTTAAGACATATAAACGATTTTTAATATAATTGTCTTAAATTAAAGGTGTATATAATATATCAAAAATATTTTTTGAATCTTGTTGTCTTAAATATATCATGTTAGTCCTATAAGAGAATGTCATTAAGGCTAAAACAGAAAGTAGGATTATAGTTTTTTTAATATAGAAAGACGCATTTTTAAATAGATTAAATAAGGAATTACGACACCTAAATTAGAATAGAGGGAGTCTTTGATAAGACTCATATATATCTTTGCATAATGTGATAATCTGACAAATAGCATACAAAAAAATAAAATAGAATATATACTTCGAATTATTTACATCTCATTTGGATAATCTTTGGTTGGAGTTGAAAAAATAGATATTTGACTAAAATTGTGCAAAAATATCTAAATGTTGAAATTATGTTTGGACGTGTTTTTTTTAAAAAAAGTTAAATCTTGTGAGTGAAATAGTAATTTTGGGGCCTTAAAAATATTGAGGCCTAAATCAAGTGGTTTACTTGTTTTAGGCTTCAACCGGCACTGGGAAGGCAAAGTTAATATGACAGGCATGGCATAAACATGAAGATGTCGACAAAATGCTCCAAGTGTTGGGCGAGACTGGGCAGTGAAGCATGCAAGGCACATAGGTAGCGCTGCATGTGCACGACTGCCCTGTGCATGGCATGTGCGACAATTACACCAGTGTGCGCGGTACATGAGGTAGTTGAGCCAAAATTTGAAGGTCAGGCGAAGTACTCCCTTGGAATCTGCTTAGTGTCCCTTGATTTATGCGACTGGAATGTGCCAGGCACACCCTTCCCCTTTGTAAGCCTTTTAAATTCAAGATTTCTTTATATATATCCGAGAGATAATAGAAGGTTGGTATTTTTCCTGTAAATTGTGTGTGCCTTGTTCCTGTTTTATTGTTTCGAATTATTCTAAGTCTCAAACGTATGTGTGTATAAGTAGGTTGATTTGTGCAGTTCTGTGCGACTATCGTGCAGTGTTGAATTTTAAAAATACCACCTCTATGACAAAAGCCACTTAATATTTATCATTGTTGCTTTGGATATATTTTGAGGAACTATCCATGTAATCTACACTAAACTATGCAAAAACAAAGTTACACCAATGTATTATGTATGTACATGATAAAGACAAATCTGAAATATTAGTAGGTTGTTTGGCCAAATTCTAGAAAGTTAAAAGATTTTATTTAATATTTATTTTAGAAAGCTTAGTTGTTTGATCAAACTTTTAGAAAAAAAGAAGAAGAAGTAATTTTGAATAATAGTAAAAGTTATTTTATAGAAGTTGAAAAAAATAAATTTTTCTGAAGCACTTTTGCAATCTTAGGGAATCTCAACTTAATGCTCTAAATGACTATTATTTTTAAAATTGATTATCCAAATATACTTTAGTTCTTGAAAAATATTTTTAGAAGTTTGATCAAACAAAAAGTGTTGAGTATCAATACACTTAATATTCTTTTATGATATTATGTAAAAGTTAAAACTTTGAAAAATATTTTATGTAGGTCTGTATACATTTCAAGTTTAAGATAATATACTACTCTTTTGAGATAGAAAATGTTTTGGTACTAGCACTCGACGATATGGCTTAGCACTCTATGAAGTAGGTTGAGAATTATGAGATTTAAATTTTAGCGTAGACAAAATTATTAAGTAATTTCTATTCAATGTTCAAGTCTTGATAGATAGTAGATTCTCTTTATTGTTATAAATATAGCTTTTTTATTTTCTACCATATCTCCACAGCTTTGGGCAACCCCTTCCCCTTTCACTTTTTTTTTCCAGTTCATTAATCAGTAGAAGATACCCGCAATTACCTCCTTTCTATATAGGAACGGAATGAGTTAGACCTTATCCTTACCGTCAAGTGGCTTTCAGCCTCATCTCCTTACAATCAAGTGACTTTCAGCCTCTTCTCCTTACGATCAAGTGACTTTACCAATACATATGTTGATAAAGAATAAAAAAATCTGTTACTACATTTTTGTGTGATGTAGATTAGTAAGATAAGCTTTGAATACTAGTAATTCAAAAAAATTCATATGTCCAAGTCTTGATGGAATGTGTTATCGCCTGTGCTGATGAAACAAATAATTTTTTTGGATCCGACATTTTTGGTGTGAATGTAGATTAGTCGGATAATTTTGAATACTAGACAATAAAAAAATCTCATATGTCCAAATTCAGTACCGATACACGCGCTGATAAAAAAACAAATTTTTTTGGTACATTATTTTTGTAGAGAATGCAGATTAGTAGGATAAATTTTTAATATAAGATAATCCAAAATAAATCATATGTGTAAGTGTTGATGTAAAGTGTTATTGATACTTGTGCTGTTAAAAATAATGTTTTTGATAAAACGTTATGATATGAATATAGATTAGTAGGATAAGTTTTGAATACTAGATAATTCAAAAAAAAATCATATGTTCAAGTCAAGATAGACAGTGCGATATGTAAAAAAAAAATTGGTACAACATTTCTGGTGTCAATGTGGATTAGTAGGATAAATTTTGAATACTACGTAATCTAAGAAACCTCATTTGTTGTCTTGATGGAGAATGTTACATATATATGTGCTGATAAAAAACAAAATTATTTTGGTACAACGTTTTTGTGTGAATATACATTAACAGGATAAGTTTGAATACATAACCAAACAAAAAAAAGAGATAGAAGACAAATACATTAGATTACTGTAATTACATAATCAGAGACAACAAATACTTTAGAGTAACACACTAAGGGATCGTTTGGTAGGGTTTAACACACTGAGGAACCGTTTGGTAGGGTTTAACACACTGAGGAATCGTTTGGTATGTATTAGGTAGAATAATGCTGATACTAAATTTTAGTATAATGTTTGGTTGTAAATCTATGTCTGGTACAACTAATATTAGTATTATGTGTACACCATACTCGATATTATTCTTAGACGCACTAAGGTATGACACATATTATTCAATACTATTTCAAAATTATTCAATGAAGTTTATTTAATACAACAAATCAAATAATCGATAAAAAATAGTGGTAGCATAACTAATCCCAATACTATTTGTGTTCGAACCAAATAAGTCCTAACTAATTTATTTTCATATGTCAAGTCTTGATAGAGATTTTTACTGGATACTGTACAGATTAAAAAAAAACTTTTCTGGTACAACATTTTTGGTGTGAATATAGATTAGTAGGATAAATTTTGAATACATAATCAAACAAAAACAAAAAGAGATAGAAGACAAATACATTTGAGTTACACACTAATCATATAGCAGCACAGATATCAGCGTAGTACTAATACAAAGTGCGCAACACAGAGTCTCCCACTCATTATTAACAAAGCGCGCAACACAGAGTCTCCCACTCATTATTATTTTCATTTCATTCATTCAATCAATTTTTTTCTCAAATTCATTTTTTGTTCACCGAATGTAACGTTGTTTCATCCTTCATTCAAGCTCCTGCCTTAGATCTATATACACTAAAAACAAATCAGAATTCTCTCTTTCTACTGATATAAGATTTCTCCCTTTCCCCCCTTTTTCTGTTTCCTTTTCTTCGAAATATTCTCAGTCCCAAACGTGTGTATATGTGAGTAAATTGAGTTGTGCAGTGTTGTGCGACTACCGTGCAATACAACAACAACAACGTACCCAGTGCTTTCCCACCACGTGGGGTATGGGGAGGGTAGAATATACACAGACCTTACCTCTACCTTGGTAGGTAGAGCGGCTGTTTTCGCGAGACCCTCAACTCAGGACAAGCAAAGCAGAGGAAAAAAAAGTCAGACCGATAAAAGGTTAAAACAATATGAACAAGGAGCAGTGACTATCACAGATAAAAGAGATAAACCGAGTACATTAAAGAATGCATAGCAGAAGAAATAAAACTACAGAGAACTATAAGGCAACACTACACCTATTCGTATGATATGCTAAGTGGGCCTACAGTAAGAACACTACAACTACCATCTTGTAAGCATAAGTAGGACTACGCTAGAGTGCCTACTACTCTTCTACCCTAATCCGTGTCCTCCACAACCCCTTATCTAAGGTCATGTCCTCAGTAAGTTGCACTTGCGCTATATCCCGTCTAATCACCTTTCCCCAATACTTCTTCGGCCTACCTCTACCCCTCATGAACCCGTCCATAGCCAACCTCTCACACCTCCACACTGGGGCATCTGTGTCTCTCCTCTACACATGCCTGAACCATCTCAACCTCGCTTCCCGCATCTTATCATCCACCGAGGTCACTCCCACTTTCTCCAGGATATCATAATTTCTAATCCTATATCTCCGTCTATGCCCACACATCCACCTCAGCATCCTCATCTCCGCAACTTTCATCTTTTGTATGTGTGAAGTCTTGACTAGCCAACACTCCGCCCCATACAACATGGTCGGTCTAACCACCACCCTATAGAACTTGCCTTTAAGTTTTGGTGGAGCCTTTTTGTCGCATAAGACTCCAGAAGCAAGCCTCAATTTCATCCACCCTGCCCCAATACGATGTGTGACATCGTCATTAATCTCTCAATTTCCTTGAATAATAGACCCGAGGTACTTGAAGCTTACTTTCTTTGGAATGACCTGAGTCTCAAGCCTCACCTCCACGCCTATCTCACGGTCACTCCCATTGCTGAACTTACATTCCAAGTATTATGTCTTGGTCCTACTCAGCCTGAACCCTTTAGACTCCAGAGTCTGTCTCCAAACCTCCAACTTAGCGTTCACACCATTGCGAGTCTCATCAATCAGAACTATGTTGCCTGCGAATAACATACACCATGGCACCTCCCCTTGAATTTGTCGCGTCAGTCCATCCATCACTAAGACGAATAAGAATGGGCTAAGAGCTGAACACTGGTGTAGCCTCGTCGTCACTGAAAAGTGCTCTGAGTCTCCTCCCACAGTAGTGAATTAAAAAAATCACCCCCATAACATAAGCCACTTACTTAATATTCATCATTGTTCCTTTATGTAGAATAGTGTAAATCTCTCTTGATTGGAGTTCTCTTATTAATATCATATATATATATTGTACAATTGTAGTCCTAATGGAATTATGATCTCTATTTTACATTAATTGTACTAAAATATTAATTACAGAATATATTCACTATCACACCCACTTAGTCGGAGCGGGAGGAGGCTGGACGCTGAGACTGGATTTGAAGTCAAGGAACAGTTGCCAAGAAAACCCCTTTGGGAAAATATTTGTGTACTGATACGAAGAAGGAACATGCAACACCCTAACGTGACCCACTGCAACATTCTCATGAACAAAGTGAATATTCATCTCAATATGCTTGGTTCGATGATGTTGAATCGGGTTATGAGACAAGTAAACAACATATATGTTATCACAATAAACCAATGATGCCTTACGTAAGGGACAATGAAACTCAAGAAGGAGATTTCAGAGCTAACATAGCTCGGCAACAACGTTTGCAACGCCTCGATATTATGTTTCTGCACTCGAACGAGAAAAGTGTGGCTTGCCACTTGGCAGACCACGTATAATATTATCCCCCAAAAATACGCAATAGTCGGACGTAGAGCGACGGGTGTTCGGACAGCCTACCCAATCTGCATCTGTGTAGGAGAGCAACCTAGTCGCTGCGGAGGGATATAAATATAGTCCATAGTCAATAGTGCCCTTAACGTACCGCATGATACGCTTAAGAGCTGTAAAGTAAGGCTTCATAGGAGCGCGCATGAACAAGCACACATGTTGAATAACATATGAAATATCTGGCCTATTGAAGGTGAGATACTGAAGAGCACCTACGAGACTCCTATAAAGAGAAGGATCGCTGACCAGATCCCCATCATCCACACTGAGTTTGGACATCGAGTCGACATGAGTGGGCATGATCTTGCAGTTTGTCATTTTAGCCCTGTAGACAATCTTCTCTGCATACTTACACTGATACAAGAACATGGCATGTGCAGATCTAGTCACTGATATCCCCAAAAAATAACTCAACTTACCCAAATCTGTCATAGCAAATTCGGACTTCAGCAGGGCAATGATCTCGTGTTTCAGTGTATCAGAAAAAGCTGTCAAAAAAATATCACCCACATATAAAAGAAGATAAGTCGTGTCAGTACCTCGATGAAAAATAAATAAGGAATGATCACTCTTGCTGCACACGAACCCTAATTGTATGATGTATGTAGCAAACATCTCATACCAAGCCCTAGGGGCTTATTTCAAACCATATAGTGACTTACGAAGACGACATACATAATGAGGAACCTCCTGATGCACAAAGTCAGGCGGTTGATGTATATAAACGGTGTCTTTCAAATCCCCATGTAAGAAAGCATTTTTACACCAAGCTGGTGAATAGGCCAATTTCCCCCCATATCTATGCTCAACATTGTGTGAATGGTGGCTGGTTTGACCACCAAACTAAAAGTCTCACCACAATCAACTCCCTCATGCTGAACAGTACCGTTAGTCACAAGTCTTGCCTTATGGTGTTCAAGCTCTCCATTATCTCAAAATTTGTGACGATAGAGCCACATACAACAAATCACATTCACCTCTTTTGATTTTTGGAACAAGATCCCAAGTGTGTCGATTGGTTAACGCATTAAACTCTTCACGTATGGTCGCATTCCAATTCAGGTCAAGTTTGGCTAATTTTGGGTTTTTGGGAACGGATGAGATGGTTTGAGTGGATAGGTTAAAGCGAACTTTTGATTTGAAAATCGTGTGTTATGTACGGGTTTCCATGCGGTGTGTGAGGACCGTCACGGGTGGGGCACAAGGCCTGGGAGGTGGCGTATTGGACTCGGAAGTGGGGTTGAGACTGGGCAGTGGTACGGGCAGGGACTGGGTAGTGTGACATGCAAGGACTGGGCAGTGGGGTGAGGCAGTGTGGTGGGAAGGGATTGGGCAGCGGGGTGGGGCAGTGTGGGCATGGATTGGGCAGTGGGGTGGGGCAATGCAGCAAATGTATCATCGGGCAGCGACTAGGTTGTGGGGTAGGGTTGACGGGATTGATGGTGGTACGGCCTGAGGGTGCGGATTTTGTAGTGCATTTTTTACTAGAGGTGGGGTGTCCGGGTCATCAAGGAATTCATAATCAGTGGGTCAGAATTGGGTAGATATTGGAAAAGTGAAAGATGTTCTCCTCAAACGTGACATGACGTGAGACTATGATTTTGCATGTGGACATGCTATAGCATAAGTACCCCATATGGTTTGACGGAAACCCTAAGAAGACACACAGAGTGGAACGGGGTGCTAATTTATAAGAGATGATGGAGGCCAGATTCGGGTAGCAGAGACAACCAAAAATCCAAAAATGATCATAGGTAGGGATTTGACGGAATAGGAACTCGGTGGGAGTTCTATTTTGGAGCGTACGGGTAGGTAGTATATTAAGAAGGTATTATGTCATTTTTAATGCATATACCCAGAAGCTAGGGGAAGATATGCATGAAAAGGTAAGGCATGAATCATAGTGTTAATGATGCGTAGAATTCGTTCGGCTTTACCATTTTGAGGGGAAGTATGGGGGCAGGAGAAACGAAATACCATGTCATTAGTCGTACATAATTTATGAAAGAGAGAATTGTTAAATTCACAACCATTGTCACATTGAAACATTTTATTTCTTTTTCAAATTGTGTTTTAACATACGCACGAAATTCAAGAAATTTGGAGTAGAGTTGAGATTTAAAGTGGAGCGGATAGACCCATAGGAAGTGAGAAAAATCATCCAAGAATATTAAATAGTACTTATGACCTAATTTGCTAGTAATAGGAGAGCTCCATAAATCAACATGAATAATATCAAAGGGAGAAGATATGCATGAAAAGGTAAGGTATGAATCATAGTGTTAATGATGCGTAGAATTCGTTCGGCTTTACCATTTTGAGGAGAAGTATAGGGGCAGGAGAAACGAAAGACCATGTCATTAGTCATACAGAATTTATGAAAGAGAGAATTGTTAAATTCACGACCATTGTCACATTGAAATATTTTATTTCTTTTTCAAATTATGTTTTAACATACGCACGAAATTCAAGAAATTTGGAGTAGAGTTGAGATTTAAAGTGGAGCGGATAGACCCATAGGAAGTGAGAAAAATCATCCAAGAATATTAAATAGTACTTATGACCTAATTTGCTAGTAATAGGAGAGGTCCATAAATCAACATGAATAATATCAAAGGGAGAAAAAGTAATGATGGAAGTCTAACATACTTTCCTAGATGACAAGAATAGCAATTTTGGGCAAGGTTCCCTTTCTTACATTTAATTAAATTGTGGTTTCTAAGAAAATAAAAAATATGAGCTCTGGAATGTCCAAGTCAACTATGCCACGTTGAGAAGGATATTGCAGCTAGAGATGTTGGAGGATTGACACTGGTAGCGGACGTGGCTAGGAAATGATAGAGGTCCCCCACACTATTGCATCTCGTAAGAAGTCTCCCCGTACATAAGTCCTTTACGGAAAAACCAAACGGGTCAAAATCAATGGATACAAAATTATCGGTGGTAAATTTTCTGACATAGATTAGGTTCTTGCTAATGTTATGGGCATATAGGACGTTTTTAAGGGAGAATTGAGATGCAGTGGTGGAGTTAGTGTGTGGCCAAACCCTTGAATTGGAATGTGATGACTATAATAGATTGATGAGTATTTAAATTGTGCAGTTGAGGAAGGTTACCAGAATTATTAGTGAGGTGAGACGTGGCGCTCGTATCCATATACCACGGATCATCGGGCTTCTTAATTTTTAAAGAACCGAAAGCATAGCCCAAATCCATTAGGTTTGGACGGTTGCTGCTAGGCCGTTGTGTAGTGGGCCTGGTGATTGGACAGGGGCTTGGTGGTGCTGGGCCGCTGTGTAGTGGGCCTCGACAGTGCCCACTGTTACTGCTAGGTCTGGCCTGGAAAGGGGCTGGTCGATACTGCCCACTTTGGCTGGGTCGCTGTATAGTGGGCCTCGGCAATGCCCATTGTTGCTGCTGGGTCTGGCCTGTGAGAGGGGCTGGTCGACGGGGCCCAATTCCTGAACAATTGCCAAGGACGTGGGCTGGCCCACTGTGTCGGGTACAAGGCCTGCGACTGATTATTCGTGATGTCGGATGTTGAGGAAGAAGAAGCGGGGGAAGCTATGTGAGCCACAGGTGACGCCATGAGGGTATCAGAAATTTAGTAGAGAAAAAGGTGTGGAACTGATGTATATCAGTTGTATACCAGGGGTATACGGCCTGCCGGAGAGAAAGAGAAGATAAGAAAGTTGTATATCAGTAGTATACCAGAGGTATACAGGGCTGGTTGTAAGAGAAGAGGTCTGGGAAGCTGTATATCAGTGTATATCGGAGGTATACCAGCGGTGTATGGGTAGTATATGATGGTAGGAAGGGTATATCAGCCGTATACAAGGCGTATATCGGCTAAGGGATGTTGTATATCACTGTATACAAGTAGTATATAATGGCTATCAGTGTATATAAACCGTATACAATGTGTATATCGGCTGTTTCCGGTACTATTTGGCGTCGGGAGAGAAGAAGAAAAGAGGGGGGGGGGGCGAATAAGATAGGCTTTTTAGGCTTCTGATACCATGTAGAATTGTGTAAATCTTCCTTGATTCGAGTTCTCTTATTAATGACATATATATATATATATATAGTGTACAATTGTAGTCCTAATAAAATTAGAATCTCTATTTTATATTAATTACACTAAAATATTAATTACATAATATATTATGAATATATGGAATATATTCACTATCACTTTAGATATACTTTGAGGAACTATGCATGTCTACACAGAATTATGCAAAAATAATTTCACATCAATATATCAAGTATGTGTATTATGTATGTACATGACAAAGGCAAATATTAAATATTACTGAAGTAGGCTAGTTGACCAAATTCTGGAAATTCAAAAGTATTTTTTTAATATTTATTTTAGAGAGTTTAGTTATTTGATCAAATTATTAAAAAAAGAAGAAGTAATTTTTGAGTAATAGTAGAAGTTATTTTTAAGAATTGATTTTTTTAAAGCATTTTTAAAATTTTAGCTAAGCACAAATTATTACTCTAACATGACAATATTTATTTTTGAGTTGATTAGCCAAATATACTTTGGATCTCCAATTTTTTTTTTAGAAATTTGGTAAAAAAAAAAGGTGTTGAATGTCAGAATAAAATTCTATTTTATATTATGTAAAAGATTAAAAACTTTGATTTTTTTTGTATGCGGGTCTGTATACATTTCAAGTTTAAGATAATGTACAACTCTTATGAGATAGAAAACTTTTTGGTACGAGCACTAACCCCCCTGTTTGGATGGTTGCTTTCCGTGATTCATTATTATATATGAAATGATGTTTGTTTTTATTATTCTTAAAATTATATTATATGTTGTTGTAAATTCGTTATAATTTCGTGGTTATATAACGATGAAAAATCTAGTTTTTTAAATCACGTATTTGATATTTTTTACGTAGTTATGTATTTCATTTACCCATTATATCTTCACCCCACCCACCCCCTCCATCACACCCAAATCCACTCCACCCCACCACCACTCACCACCTACTTATCTTTTAAAGTTTCTATGTTATTCTTTACCTTAATTTTATTAATATATAAATTAATTTGTAATTAAGGAATAAGAGTATTTTAGTAAATTTATATGTTATTATACAATATCATACAGTCAAATCAAATAATAAAAATATTATTAAATAATAACAAACGATACAATTTATTCAAATATTGTATTCATTAATAAAGTACAGTACAATACATGAGATAAAATGTTTAAATTTTAGCGATATATTCAAGTCTTGATGGATAGTGTTACGGTGATAAAAATCAAACTTTTTGATACAATATTCCTGATGTGAATGTAGATTAGTATGACAAGTTTTGAATACTAGTAATTCAAAAAATCTCATATGCTCAAATCTTGATGGACTGTGTTATCGCATGTGTTGGTGAAAAATAAAATATTTTGGTACAATAAGGTTTTTGATGTGAATGTAGATCAGTAAAATAAGTTTTGAATACAAGATAATTCAAAAAATTCATATATTCAAAATTGATGGCCAGTGTTATTGAAACCCGTGCTGATAAAAAATATTTGATGTGAATATAAATCAGTACAATAAATTTGGAATACCATCTAATCTAAAAAAAATCATATGCATAAGCTTTGATGGTCAGTGTTATCAATACTACTTGTGTTGATAAAAAATAATTTGTTTGGTACAACATTTTTGGCGTGAATGTGAATCAGAAGGATAAATTTTAAATACTACATAATTCAAATTTTTCATGTGTTCAAGTCTTGATGGATAGTTGGATAAATTTTGAATACTTGATAATTCAAAAAAATTCATATTATTTGAGTTTTAATGGACATTGTTATCGATGTCTGTGCTGAATAAAATTTCTTGGTATAATATTTTTTTTGTGTGAATGTGAATTAGTAGGATAAGTTTTGAATACTACATAATCAAGAAAACCTCATACGTTCAAGTCATGAGCAGTGTTATCAATATCTGTGCTGATAAAAAATTAAAGTTCTCAAAATTTTGGTGTGAAAGTAGATCAATAGGATAATTCTTGAATAATAGAAAATCTAAAAAATTTCATATGTTCAAATTTTGATGGACACTGTAACCGATATATGTGTTGATAAACATAAATTTTTTGATACCAAGATTTTTGGTGTAAATATAGATTAGTGCGATAAATTTTGGATACTAGAAAATTAAAAAATTTCATATGTTCAAGTCTTGATGAACAAGATAATACATGTGTTGATTAAAAATAATTTTTTTATACAATATTTATGGTGTGAGTGTAGATTAATAGGATAAGTTCTGAACACTAGATAATACAAAGTCCACTATGTTAAACTCTTGATAAATAGTGTTAATGATACATGTGTTGTGCTATAAAAATATTATCTTTGGTACAACTTCTTTGGTGTGAATGTAGATTAGTAGAATAAGTTTTGAATATATATTCAAAAAACCCCAAAAAAGAGATAGGAGATAAATGTTAGAATATTATGAAATAATATTATGATTATGTATTAATGTAGTATTATGCTATATATGGTAGGTAGTAAAATATTAATTATGAATATTATGTGCATAATTTTCCTAATCAATTCCTAATAATCTTCTACCTAATTAACATAATATTTCTAATTAACATTTTACTCCCTATCATATATAACATGATACTACATTAATACATAATCATAATATTATTTCATAATATTCTAACAATAAATACTATAGATTACAGTAATTACATGAAGATTAACACACACTGCTCATTTTGTAGGATGTATTAGGCAGAATAATGCTGATACTAAATTTTAGTATAATATTTGGTTGCAATTTAAGTGTGGTACAACTAATACATATATTACTTATACATCATATTCAATATTATTCTTATACTAATTTCAGTATTATTTATCATCAAATCAAAATGATCCCCAAGTAATCTCTTTCCATATGCTTAAGTTTTGATAATCAGTTTTACCCGATACTTACAACATCAACATACCCTCACAAAAATTATGAATTAAGTGGAGTGTCTATATGCAGACAAACAGTAAAGAAACTAAATGTGTAATCAAGCACATCTACTTACAAATGATAGGACCAGTGCCTACAGTCAACTACAGGAAAAACCAAATAGGCAGCTATACTAAAGATGATCTTTACAGAGTTTGTGTTTGCTGTGTGGAATGAGAGAAATACAAGGATTTTTTAAGGAACAGATAGCAAAGGAGATAACAATTATCTGTAACATCAGAGCCACTAATATCATGAAAGCTAAGCTGAGCAGTTGCACATTCTGATTGTTGTAGTTACTAGTATTTTTTTTCCTACTATAAATTTTGTCTTTGGTATAGCTTGCCCATTGTAGTAGATTATACTTTCACCGATACAGTTGTAGATCGGGGTGATCCCATTTAGATTTGCACGTTGAGTTAACCTTATTGTTTTGTGAATATTACTTTGGTAATTAATGAAAGTTTTGACAGTTACCAAAAAAAAAATTTAAATTTTAGCAAAGGCAAAATTATTAAGTAATTTTTCTCCGTATGTTCAAGTCTTGATGGATAGTGTTACCGATGCTTATAGTGATAATAAATTAAACTTTTGATATAACATTTTTGACGTGAATATAAATTAGTTAGGACAAGTTTTGAATACAAGTAACTCAAAGAATCTCATATGTTCAAATTTGGATGAACTGTGTTATCGCCTGTGCTGATGAAAAAAGTAAAATATTTTGGTACACCAACGTTTTTGATGTGAATGTAGATTAGTAGGATAAGTTTTGACTATTAAATAATTTTAAAAATTCCATATATTCAAAATTTGATGGACAGTGCTATCGATACCCGTTCTGATAAAAATAAATTTTCTGATACAATATTTTAGTGTGAATATAGATTAGTACGATAAATTTTGAATACTAGCTAATCTAAAAAAAATCATATGTTTGGTATAATATTTCTGGCGTAAATGTGAATTAGTAGGATAAATTTTAAATATTATATAATTCAAAAACCTCATATGTTCAAATCTCGATGGATAACTGGATAAATTTTGAATACTAGATAATCCAAAAAATTCAATAAATTCGAGTTTTAATGGAAAGTTCTATCAATGCATGTGCTGAATAAATTTTTTTGGTATAATATTTTTAGTGTGATTATGAATCAGTAGGATAAGTTTTGAATACTACATTATTAAAAAAAACTCATATATTCCAGTCTTGATTGACATTGTTATCGATATCTGTGCTGCTGATAAGTAATAAAGTTTTTGGTACAACATTTTTGTGTGAAAGTAGATTAATAGGAGAATTTTTGAATAATAGATAATCTAAAAACATTCCGCACATTCCAATTTGATGGACACTGTTACTGATCCATGTGCTGATAAAAAAACTTTTTAATACTAATATTTTTGGTATGAATGTAGATTAGTATGATAAATTTTTAATACTAGATAATTTCAAATTTTTCATATGTTAAAGTCTTGATTAACAGTGCGATACCTATGCTGATTAAAAATAATTTTTTTGATACAACCTTTTTTTTGTGAGTGTAGATTAGTAGGATAAGTTATGAACATTAGATAATTCAAAGTCCAATATGTTCAAGTATTGATAGATAGTGTTAGTGGTACTAGTGCTGATAAAAATAAAATCTTGGGTACAACACTTTTGGTGTGAATGTAGATTAGTAGGATAAGTTTTGAATACATATTATATAGGGTAAAATTCGTATGAGACAGTTGTACGAATTATAATATAACACGTGGAGTACGGTGCTGAGTCAGGACCACGTCAGCTTAAGGCACTACCGACGCGTGGTACCGGGAGCGACACAAGCATAACCGGTACCGGTAATGCAGAAGGCTGAAAGCCGTTTGAATTGTAACGGACGACCGTTACTAAACCGGTTATACGTCTTTCAAGAAGCATTAATGACATTTATTGAGATATTGATTGTCCAATTATTACAACATTCACTCTCATGTATTAATGAGTGCATATTTGGTGGGCTGTGTACCCGTGTAACTCATGTATAAATAGGACATGTTATTCCATTGTAACACATCACATTCTAGTTATTACAAGATACTTGCTTATATTCTCTTGATTTTTGTACTTTCATACAAGTTATCAAAGTTCTGTCCAGAAGCTATCACAAGGCTCAAACTAATCATTACTTTACTTTATCTGATTATTATTTGTTTTCAATATAATTCATCCAGAATTATTATCTAACATGTCGCTTGAGATCCACATATCATTGACCACGTATATAAATTCAACTGTACCATTTTACGAGCAAGCAATTTGACACTCACTGTGGGGCCTGGACAATTGTGGTGTCACAAATAACCCCTCAACTAATCTAATTTTTCTTTAAGTCTTCTTTGTTCAGATCAGACAGATGACAGGAATAGGAGAAAACAATCGCAATGTCTGGGACAACACAAACAATATTGGGCCAGATGGTTTGCTAATAGGAACCACGACGCCCGAAGACCCCATGCATACATATAGAGTCACTTTCAGAGACAGTCAGACTTAACATACAAATGTTCCCACTAACAAAACACATGAAGAAGTCATACAAAATCTTTGGGCTCAGAATGCTACGATGAGTGAGCAGTTAGAGCGTATGAAGCAATTTCAAAAGGAGTTCATGTCCAAAAATGTCGTTAGTTTTCCAACAAAAGAACTGGTGCCTCTACCGAATGCACATGGAGAAACCGGTATGATCGAGGTAGATCAGGAAATGATAGTTCAGAGATCGAGGCCGCCCCTGAAAACTCATTCCAGGAAAAGATCTTAAAATTAATGAAGGACATGACAAGCAAAGTTGATACCAATGCAGAAAAGGCGTAAAAAACTACCCATGAGTTCCGGCGCCAGTTCAGTCAAATAATAGGGGTTTCTCTCGTGGTTGACGGCCCGGATGCAAAAAAATACATTCAGTTGGAGTATAAGCACGAGGCTGCGCCCGAACTGATCCCCAAAAGGTTTAAAATGCATTTTGTAGCCAAATGCGATGGAACTACTAATCCACATGAACATTTAATGGCCTACACTATAACCGTGAAAGAAAATGATCTAAGAGAACACGAAATAGAATCGGTTCTAATCATAAAGTTCATTGAAACACTTGCTAATGAGCTCTGACATGGTATTCACAACTCCATGAGCATTCGATTAGTTCATTTGCCAAACTCGTCGACACGTTCATTAAGGCTTATACGGGGGCTCGAAAAGTAAAGACATGCAAGGCGGATATATTTCGCATTGCACAAGGAGAAATAAAACTCCTTAGAGATTTTGTTACACGGTTTCAGAAGGAACAAATTCTACTACCCACAGTCTCGGATGAATGGGCTACAGAGGCCTTCATAAAGGGTTTGAACCCTTCAAGTTCATATGCTTCACGAAAGCTCAAGGAACATCTCTTGGAATTCTAGGCTACGACTTGGGAGGACATGCACAACCGGTATGAATCCAAGATCCGGATTGAGGATAATATGCTTGGGTCTGAAGCCAAGAGTATCTTTGCAAAGTCAGATAAAGGGAATTCCTCGAAGAAAAGTTACCAACCTTATACTACCGTCGGAAAGCAGAGAGGTAGATAATGTTTTTGCTCTTTTGGAAAATCAAATAACAAGGGAGGTTCCGGATGAAACAATCAAGGATTGGTGAATTCTGAGAAAGATAATTCATCCAAGAGTACCGCATATCCAAAATTATTTGAGTTGTACTTCAATATTGATGAAGAACAAATGATAGAGGTGTTAAGAACTCATCTGACATCCCAAAGACCAAAACCACTGCAATATGATCCTAATAAAAGATATCAGTCCGTCTGGTGCGATTTTCATGACACTCACGGGTACAAAACTGTGAATTGCATGAATATACGAGAAGAGGTGGCAAGAATGCTAAGTAGGGTCCACCTCCAAGAATATGTGAGTGAGAGAGCTCAAAATAATTATAAGCGGGGACCACCCACAGAAAATAAATCAAATCTGACTGCTCCACATCATGTTATAAACATGATATTTGGAGGATCAATGGTTGCCGCTACATCTCTCATTGCGGCTAAGAAGACGAAGATCTATGTTACCCGGGAGAAGTGGTTCCGGGAGATACCTGATGAACATACTATTACGTTCATCAAAGAAGATGCCTCAGGTGTAATCTTCCCTCACAATGATATATTGGTGGTCACGGTACCCATCGATTATTTCCAGGTGAAAAGAGTCCTAATTGATTCCGGAAGCTCAACTAATATAATTCGGCTGAAGGTGGTAGAAGAAATGAATATGACAGACAAGATAGTTCTGACTACCAGAACCCTTTCAAGTTTTAACATGTCAAGCGAGATCACAAAAGGGAAAGTGGATCTACCGGTAGACGCGATATGAGTTATTAAGTTAACAAAATTCTATGTCCTCAATGGGGACATGAAGTATAACGTAATATTTTAAAGACTGTGCATACATGATATGAAGGCGATCTCATCTACACTACATTTATTTGTGAAATTCCCTACACTAGAGGGGATTCGGCAAATTCGAGGTGAACAACCCGTTGCAGGGAAATGTATGCCATAGAGGAACTAGAGGTGGTAGAAGATCCTTAATAGCAATTACAGGAAGCAGAGCCCGTTCCAGAGGATGTTCACCAGGTTCCACTGGTAGAATCAATAGCAATATATTCGGAGGAGTTTTCGGATTGATATCAAGTACCCAAATATTTCCAGATACTGGATGAATCACATGCCACCAAGTCCACTATAAAGGAATTGGAGCATATTGCACAACATCTGAAAACCCCTGATATGAAGGTATACCTGGGCACCGGACTAATCCCGGGGCTCAGGGATTTAATTTTTAAATATCTTATATCTAACATTGATTGTTTTGCATGGTCACATGAAGATAAGACATACATTTCTCCAGAAGTCACAACTCATAAATTGAATCTGGATCTCGATTTCCCTCCGGTACGACAAAAAAATAGTTGATCGCCAAACTCCGCAAAATGTTTGTTAAAGAAGATGTAGCTAGATTACTTATAATAGGGTCAATCGGGAAAGTAAAATATTCATATTGGTTATCAAACGTAGTCGTGGTACCTAAAAAGAGAAACAAATTTAGAATGTGCATTGATTAGATGAATTTAAATAAAGCATTTCCTAAAGACTTATTTCCTCTACCAAACATAGATCAAATAATCAATGCTACGACTGAGCATGAGATGATGAGTTTTCTCGATGCGTATTTCGGGTATAACCAAATAAGGATGCATCTGGAAGACAAAAAAACATATTTCTTAACAACCTTCGGTACTTATTGCTATAACATTATGTCTTTTAGTCTAAAAAATGTCGGGACCACGTATCAAAGGTTAGTAAATAAAATGCTTGAAAAATAAATTTGTAAAACAATGAAAATATATATACATGAGATGCTCGTTAAGAATCATCGTGCAGAAGACCATTTGACTCATTTGTAGGAAACCTTTGGGGGTGCTGAGAAAATATAATATGAAGCTAAACCCCGAGAAGTGTGCTTTTGGAGTTGGATGAGGTAAATTTTTGGGTTTCTTGGTTTCCTAGAGGGGGATAAAGATAAACCTTGATAAACAAAAACTATTGAGGATATACCGGACACGCTGGAAGATGTTAAAGTAGTGTAGCGGTTGACCGGGCATGTGGCGGCCCTAAGCATGTTTATATCCCGATCCTAAAAAAAGTCACGGTTCTTCTCACTTTTAAAAAAGAAGAACAATTTTGTTTGGACATCTGAATGTCAACAAGCTTTACGGGACCTGAAAACTTACTTATCCAGTCATCCGCTCATGTCAAAGCCTAAGGACGGAGAGCAATTATTGATATATTTGGAGGTCTCAAAGGTAGCAGTAAGTGCAGTGCTGGTACGGGAGAAAAAAGTACATAATTTCCTGCCTATTACATAAGTAGAGTAATGTCAGGGGCCGAGATCCGGTATCCATTACTCGAAAGATTGGCTTTTGCATTAGTAATGTCGTCGCGAAAGCTTCGACCATATTTTCAGTGCCACCCAATTGCCGTAATAACTACATTTTCTCTTAAAAATGTGTTGCATAAGCCCGAATTTTCCGGCGCTTGACTAAATGGGCGGTAGAATTGAGTGAATTTGACATTGAATATAGACCCGGACTATAATAAAGTCGCAGGTCCTTGCAGACTTTGTGGCAGATTTCAGTCTAGGAGTAACTCCCCAGGCAGAAAAAGAGGCTATCCTAGTCTTGAGGAATGCCTTTGGGATCTGGATACTTTATACAAATGGTGTCTCCAACGTCAAGGGGGCCGGTTTGGGAGTTGTATTGCAAACTCCCACCGGTGAAGTTTTAAGGCAAGTAATACATAGCACTCCGTTGACTAACAATGAAGCAGAGTATGAGGTTTTGATTGCAGGTTTGGAACTGGCCCGAGGTTTAAGCTCACAAATCATTGAAGTCAAGTGTAACTCACTGCTGGTAGTGAACCAAATTCATGGAGTGTTCGAAGCCAAGAAAGAGTGCATGTCAAGATATCTTGACAAAGATTTGAAGCTTTTGTCTCATTTTCAAGAATGGACGGTGGTACGTATACCCTAGGAAGAAAACATAAAGGCAGATGCACTCGCAAATTTAGGCTCCAACATGAAGGCCGAAGGTTCTAAAACGAGCCGGTTGTTCAGTTATTGCATTCGACATTGGATCTCGTCGAATATGATGAGGTAAATTCAATCAGCCTAACTTGGGACCGGAGAAATGAATTCTTAGATTATATCGTGAACGGAAAGCTCCTAGAGGACCCGAAAGCATCCAGAGCTCTGATGACTAAAATTGCCCGATGTTGTGTTATAGATGAAAAACTTTACTGAATGTGTTTTTATGGTCCCGTAGTCCAGTGCATATGCCCCGATGAAGCAGATTAGGTAATGAGGAAAGTTCATGAAGTCATTTGTGGAAATCATTCGTGAGCGAAATCCTTAGTGAGGAAGCTCACGAGGGCCGATTACTATTGGCCCCGGATCGAAGAAGATACAAAAATATTTATGAAGAAGTGTGATAAATGTCAACGCCATGCACAACTATTGCACCGACCGGGAGAAGAATTGCATCCGATAATATCCTCGTGGCTGTTCATGAAATGGGGGATGAACATTGTTGGACCCTTGCCAGCGGCACCAGGACATGTATGTCAAATTATTTTTATGATTGACTATTTCTCTAAATGAGTTAAAGTTGCAGCTTATGTGAAGATACGGGAGAAAAAGGTGAATGACTTCATTTGGCAACATATTATTTATTGTTTTGACATCCCTAAGGAGATAACTTGTGGTAATGACTGAAATTGTATCGGAGCCAAGGTCATGGAGTTCGTAGATGGCTTAAATATCAAGCATATCACCTCTACTCCCTATCACCCTAGTTCTAATAGACAAGCGGAGTCAACAAACAAGACGATAGTCCATAACATAAAGAAGAAATTGAAGGTTTCAAAAGGAAATTGACTGTCTATGCTACCAGAGATATTATGGGCCCACGGTAAAAATGAGTACTAGAGAAACTCTTTTTTTCCTGGTCTATGGTGCAGAGGTCTTGATCCCAGTAGAAGTAGGAACTTCCAGTCTGAGATACATACGGACTGAGGAAGAGTCAAATGCAGCATTAATGTCCTTACACTTGGATTTGCCTGAGGAACGTCGAGATTTAGCATACATCTGGATGGTATCCCAAAAGCAAAGAATAGAGCGTTATTACAACCGGCGCATAAATCTCCGACACTTCAAACTCGGGAACTTGGTGCTCCAGAGAGTCACTAAGAGTACCCGGGTGCGCAATGCTGGAAAGTTAGGAGCAAACTGAGAAGGACCATACACGATCACAGGTAATGCCGGCAAATGAGCATATCAGTTAGCAGACCAACAAGGAAATACACTTCCTAGTAATTGAAATGTAAGTCATTTGAAGAAATACTATGTGTGGTATGGCAAAACAAGTGCTGCATTCTTTTTTCCTTCGATTAGTTTTTGTCCCAATTGGGTTTTTCAAGCAAGGTTTTTAATGAGGCAACATTATGAAATAAGCATATTAATAGTCTTACTACCTAAAAGAGCTATCCAGTATCCGAATCTTTATAGCATGAACTCCTAGATACCGGGGAGCATATACACACGGAAATGAGTGAAGATATTTTTGAAATTTTAGTGCTTCTAAGGAAAGCACCCGATACCATGGACTGCTTAGATATTCAAACTATATGTAATCGGACTGCCATACTAGATGACAACCGGATTATTCTTGCAAACTTCACATTTATAAGTAAAAGGAATCAATAAAAAATTCCATTTATTATTGATAAATTTTTGCAATCACGAGCATAAAAACGTATGTTATTATCTTAAACATATCAAAAATTTCGTTCCATAATGAACATGAGACGTCCTCTTCTACAACACCATTAACAATAAGGGCCATCTCTTATTAAAACCTTAACAAAAAAATTAAGGCTCCAGATATAAGAAGTATCGAATGTTTAAGTTGTTTAGGACCAGATTAAGTCTGAAACAAACTTTGGAGGCCCTAAGAAGCTCCGATTTAAATATGAAAATAAAAATACATCTTTAGAGCTAAATTAAGGTTATCAGAAAGTTTGTAAACTTCTAAAGCTTAGCCTATTCTAGTAAAGTGAACCTCAAAGTCAGGTCCTAATTCATAAATCAAACTAATAAAGTTTGTAACTAATACTTGCTTATGGAAATGAATAAAGAATGAAAACCTTGCACATAATTGCAAAAAAAAAAAGGAAAAGTTCATTCATTCATATTTTTCGGACTGAAGATAGCTTGGATACAAAGGATACTATCCGGGCCCAAAAGTGATCCAGTAACAAAAAGACAAAAATAAAAACCTGCGTGAAAGATTATGGCCTGCCCACTCCATGATCCGCCGGGGGTGTTTCAACTGTTTCCAACAAAAACAAAAAGATCTAAAAAATCACTTGGGAGGGGGGGTTCATCATTATCACCAGCCTCTCCACCAGCTTCCGCATCCGAATCATCTCTATCTCTTCGTAGAGCTTCCAACAATAACTCAACATCGTGGAGGTCAATTTCTGCGTCCAGGAGTTCAGAAGGGATATCAATCCCTGGCTTGCTGGCCTCTTCAAGGGTGTCCACTCGACTCTTCAAGACAACCAAGTCTCTCTGAAGCTTCCATCTTTGACATTTAGCCTGAAGCTCGTAGATGGTGTGCTCGGAGGCATGCATCTATCATTGGACTTTCGCCAAATTGGCTGCTAATTTTGGTGTCCTCCTTTGCAGGGTCATGTAAGTGGTGATTAAGGCCTGAATGAAATTCTCCCAGTCCTGAAGAGAGTCAATAACATCTTGCAATTGAAGCCGGAGGGAGGCTTGAAGAGAGCTCAAGTTTCTAAGATCATCTCGGAGGTTTTCAACTTCTATCCTGAGATGCTGGATTTCTTCTTTCAACTTATTTTCTTCAGGGGTAGGGCCCATCACTTTAGCCAAATCTGCAGTGGGGAGATCAAAGTCGTGACCTTGAATGAAAGGATTGCGATAGGTAAATGAGAGCAAGTCTGTAAAGAACATAAAAAAATGAAGGAGTATTTTACCTGTAGAAACAAATCTGCAAGATGAGCAAGAAAAGCCTCAAGGGTAGCATGGGGAGATTTCTGGGGGAAAGAAGCAGATGTCCCATCCTTAGTGACAAAAGTAAGGATTGGGATATACTTAAAAAGGTCATTAGGGGGAACGGGCGTCTCCGCCACTGGAGTACCCTGCCGGAGATCACATGGGCCGGTGCTTTAATTGGTCACTCTCTCTTCATCATCAATTTGAATAGCACTTGCCTTATCCTCCACCTGCAGCTATTTCCAATACTCCATGAGTCAGTGGCGTTTTCTCACTAGGGAATCGATTCTCACTGGAGTCTCGGGAGCTTCATCTCGAGCTTTCTGTTTTCGGTTGCTAGAGGTAGATTGGAGGATGTTAGACAGAGCAGAAGCACCAGATGACACTTTTTGGGCTGAGGAATTTCGTATCGGGAGCCCTGCAAATGGAGAAAAGATGATTGAAAAGGAGTCATGGGGAATTCGAGAAGAAATGCTTAAGGAATAGTCAGGGTTAAGACTTACCGTGGTATTTTCCCTTCCACAATGTGGAGGTAATACTTTTTCATGTCCTAGTGACATTTGGTGGAGCATGAAGAAGACTTACCACCCATTTAAAAATCCCTTCAATTAGTTGCAACTCAACCAAAGTGGCTGAAAAGTTATAACACTTGCATTAAGATTGAATTTTCCTTTTTTTGGAAAACTAGGCAAATAAGTTTGTTGGAAAAAATACTCACGGGAAGAATTCCACTTTTCTGGGAAAGGATCCGAGGAAGGTCGATGAATTTGGTCAGTCTTGATTAAAATAAAACGGGTCAACCAGCTCCGATCGTAGTCATCCTTTGTGTTAATGAGGATGCAAATTCTCTGGGGTACAAATGGATAATTCCACCTCGTAAAACCCTAGGGTAATAGATGATGAGAAGGTGGTCGATAGTGAATGGAACATCGACAGTTTTGGCTAACAGATGAATGCAGAAGACTAATCTCCAAATCTGTGGAGCAACTTGGCCTAAGCAGATCCTATACCGGTGGAAAAAATCCTCGATAATTTTTGGGATGGAGAGTTTGAAACCAATGATGAACGGATAAACGTATGACATGGAAAATCCTTTAACATGACAATGCACTCGGTTGACAGGATCAACTGTTCTGACAACTATGTCAGAGAAAAAACCCCAATCCTTTACAATGTCAGGGAGAATCTTGGCTGTTATTTTGGATTCAAAATTCTCGACATGTTCGAAGTTGCTTTGAGCACGGAGATCTCCTGAGAAGTCAAAGGCCGAACGAAGGATTTCGGCAGTAGTAGAGTGTAAGTCAATTTTTTGAGTTGTAGGAGAAATGGGTTCCTTCCCATGGCGGCGGCTTGGAGGGTTATCATTGCGCTCAGAGGAGTGAGAAGGAGAAGATTTAGTGGAAGACATTGTTGAAGAAATTTTTTAAGAAGGAAAGAAGACAAAGGTTTCAAGGAAAAGACGTGCACCATCATTGATGCAGTTCACGTCGATCAGAGCGATGATTCAGTTGCTGCCGTTTCAGAAACATTGGATGGATGTGACGTTTGACATGTTTTGTAATCATTACGATTCAAATTTCCCACTGAAGTATTAGGTTCACCCGGTCGGGAGTTCAAATCCACTTCTCGGTTGCACAAGAGTCACACTAAAAAAAGTGTGGGGATTATCTGTATAAGGTAAATTCGTATAAGACAGTTGTACGAATTAGAATATGACATGTGAAGTACAATGTTGAGTCAGGACCACGTCAGCTTAAGGCACTACCTATTATGTATGCGTGGCACTGGGAGCGAAACAAGCATAAATCGGTACCAGTAATACAGAAGGCTAAAAACTGTTTGAATTGTAACTGACGATCGTTACTAAACCGGTTACACGTCTTCTAAGAATCTTTAATGACATTTATTGAGATATTAATTGTGCAACTATTACAACATTCATTCTCCTGTATTAATGAAGGCATATTTCATGGGCTGTGTACCCGTGTAGCTCATGTATAAATAGGATATATTATTTCATTGTAACCCATCACTTTCTAGTTATTACAAGATACTTGCTTATATTCTCTCGATTTCTGTCCAGAAGCTGTCACAAGACTCAGACTAATCATTAATCTACTTTATCTGATTATTATTTATTTTTAGTATAATTCATCCAAAATTCTTATCTAACATGTTACTTGAGATCCACGTGTCATTTAACACGTATATAAATTCAACTGTATCATTTTACGGGTAAACACATATTCAACCCCCCCAAAAAAAAGAAGAGGTAGAAGATAAATACTTTTGATTACAGTAATTATATAATTAAAGAAGACAAATACCTTAGATTAACACACCAAGGGATTGTTTTGTAGGATGTATTAGGTACAATAATGCTGTTACTAAATTTTAGTACACTGTTTTGTTGCAATTTAAGTGTGGTACAAGTAAAACTAATACATGTATTACTCATACACCATATTCAATATTGTTCTTATACATAGTAAATCATAACGTTGATAATATTAGCACTGTTCCTATTTTAATACACCATATTCAATACTATTTCAAAATTAATAAATGCATGTTATTTAATATAATAAATCAATCCGTCAGTAACAAATAATGCCATCATAACTAATTCCAGTACTATTTATCATCGAATCAAACGATCCATAAGTAATCTCTTTCCATATGTTTAAGTTTTGATAAATAGTTTTACCCGGTACTTACAACAACAACATCAACATATCCAGTGCAATCTCACAAAATGGGGCATGAGGAACCCGATACTTGTACTAATAAAAAATATTCATGCTATTCCAATTTATGTGACACAATTCGAATTTCAAGAGTCAAACAATTTAATTTTAATCGTAATTTCAGATATGAAAATTTTGAAAATGGCTTTAAGTCACAATAATTGATAATTTAAAATATTTTAAAAATATATAAAAGAATTTACGATTAAAGAAAAATTTATTTCAATCTCAAAATTCAAAAAATGGCACATAAATTAAGACAGAATGAGTTAAAACTTTTTTTATACCACATTTTTGGTGTGAATGTAGATTAGTAGGAAAAAATTTGAATACACAATCAAACAAAAAAAGAAATAGGGTAAAAGACAAATACATTTGATTAACACACTAAATACACACATAATCACATTAGCAACACAGGTACCAAAGTAGTAGTAGTACTACTAATACAAAGGGCTACATAACACACAGAGTCCCCCACTCATTATTATTTCCATTTCATTTCATTTCATTTCATTCATTCAATCCAATTTTTTTTGTGCTCACCGAATGTAACGTTACTTCATCCTTCATTCAAGCTCTCTTGCCTTCCTTATCGCCATATACACTAAACACCAAACCTTTTTTCCCGATAAGATTGTTTTCCTTTTTTTTAATTACCCTTTTTTCTATATCCTTTTTATTCGAAACTACCCATGTGGGGTTCTTGGTTTTATGTTAAAGATCTGAGTTTTCTTGATTTTTTGTTTGTTTTCTTACCGATCGTTCTTGGGTTTTGCTGTTTTTGAGGTAAAGATTTGATTTTTAATCTTTTTTTGATGTTTTTAAGGTAAGGATTTGATTTTTAATCTTTTTTTGATGTTTTATATGATTTTCTTGGATTTTTCTTTATTGGGTTATGTGAAATGTTTCAAGAATGGTTAGGTTTTGTTGATTGTTTGATGATCGGTTGAGTTATATGTGATGAGATGAAGAAGATCCATTTTGGGGATTATTTTTTTGATTGGTTTGATTTTGTTTTTATTAATTTCATTGATGTTGTTTTGATTCTTGATTATGAAAGTTTAATGGTTTCATTTATGTTGGAATTGAGCCCTTAGGATTTGATTGTTAGTTTTTTGTTGTAGATAGTTCCAGTGTCACTTGTTGTATGGAAATAAAGGAAAGTTGTTGAAGATTTCATACTTGTATGTGGGTGTTTATGAATTGTTTTAATAGTAAAGATGTCCTTATCTGCATTGAGCCGAGGGTCTATCGAAAACAACCTCTCTACCCTACAAAGGTAGAGGTAAGGTCTGCGTACATCCTACGACCTCCTCAGGCCCTACTTGTGGGTATGTTGTTGTTGTTGTCCTTATCTGTATATCTGGTCATTTTTTAGTATGTAAGAAAGATGAACATTCTTATGTTATGTTAGTCCAGACTTTATGGGTAAAAGGTTAAGAACTTTGGGAATTAATAATGTAAGATCATGTTTGATACATGGAAACTATGATTTTTCATAGATGCTGTTGCCTTTAAAGGACTGAGTGCTTCGTGTTTTTGTTTATTGGTTTCTATTTGAAGTCCACATTGTTGTTAATACAGGATTCTTGCATTCATAGTTACATTTTTGTTGTAGATAGTTCCAGTGTCACTTGTTGTATGGAAATAAATGAAAGTTTTTGAAGATTTCATACTTGTATGTGGGTGTTTCTGAAGTGTTTTAATAGTAAAGATGTCCTTATTTGCATATCTGATCCTTTTTAGTATGTAAGAAAGATGAACCTTGTTATGTTAGTCTAGACTTTTTGGGTAAAAAGTTAAGAACTTTGGGAATTAATAATGTAAGATCATGTTTGATACATGGAAACTATGATTTTATTAGATGTTGTTGCCTTTAAGGGACTGCGTGCTTCGTGTTTTTGTTTATTGGTTTCTATTTGAAGTCCACATTGTTGTTAATACAGGATTCTTGCATTCATAGTTATAACATTGTTTTCGCCTTTCTTTGCCAGATTTGCAAGGCAAGGTGGGTGAACCGAGCTGAGTGTGATTTGCATGGGTGACGATGCCAGAGTTGCGTAGTGGAGCAAGGAGATCAAAACGGCTTGGTGATCTCCAGCCTGCCCCTCAACAACCTGTTGTTGGCCAAGAGGAAAACTTGGTCTTGCCGCCTACTCAAAACAGAACCAGAAGAAGAGGAGGTGGTGGAGGAAGAGGGAGGGGTGGTAATGCAACGGCTATAGGAAAAGGACCTTCAGGGACACGTGGGAGGCCAAGTGGTGCTGGTAGGGGTAGGGGTATTAGGTTGATAGATTTGGACCCAGAGCCGCCGTGTGAGGTTCTTCCTCAAGCTGCTCCTATTGAGGTTGCCGAGCCTGCTTTTAATAGAATTGACGGTGCTGCTGATAAAAAGATTGCAATGGATGGTGGTGGTGGAAGTGCAGACAAAGTAATGGCAGTTGAAGAAGAAGCAAGCACGACTCCTGTACCTGATAGGGTATCTTCCTGTTTGCTCTTAACTCTCTCTCCGTTTGGGTTCTGAACTGTCTTAGGGTGTGTTTCGTATGAAGGAAAATGTTTTCCTAGAGAACAAGTGGCTTTCTTACTTATTTTCTAGTGTTTGGTAAGTAAGCAATTTTTTTTTATCCCAGAGCATTTATATGTAATCGAGAAAAAACTATGGGGTGGGGGTTCGGGGTGGCGGGAGGTGAGATGGTCAAGGGGTTGGGGTTGGGGGCTGGGGGCGTGGGTGGATGGGGAGGAGACAATGAACTTGATGTCACTTATGAAACTTGTTTTCCCTACTTCCGTTAGGGAAGTCATTTTCTTCATTTTGAAGGAACTTGTTTTCCTAGAGAAAACGTTTTCCAACATATTTTGACCAATCAAACACGGGAAATTCGGAATATTTTTTCTTGAAAGTTAACTCTTTGCTTCAAGATCTACCAGCTGCTTAGGAAATACCTTCACATCATTAATGACACTGTGTAGGCTAAATTTCTGAAACATCATATATCCACGCTTATTGTAAATAGAGTTCTTTGAAGAATGTTTGTGTATCTGGATGCAGGTACAAGTGGGTAATTCTCCTGTATATAAAACGGAAAGGAAGTTAGGTAAGGGTGGATTCGGGCAAGTACATGTTGGTCGAAGAACAAGTGGGGGAACTGAGAGAACAGGACCAGATGCTGTTGAGGTACTTCGTATGACATAGTGGATCTTTTATGAGCCTTTCTGACATTATTTGGAGCATAATACAGTGATAATGATTCTCACTAGGTTGCATTAAAGTTTGAGCATCGAAGTAGTAAAGGTTGCAACCATGGCCCTCCTTATGAGTGGCAGGTGTACAAGTAAGCATGAATTCTTATTTCAGAATCTCTGATTTCATAATATTTCAGTCTTCGGATCTCTTCCTTATTATCCAATTGTGAACTTTTTGTCTTGACAGCACACTAAATGGATGCTACGGAATCCCATGGGTTCATTTTAAGGGTCGTCAGGGAGACTTCTACATCTTGGTAACTTTTTGTTTTCATCATTTTCTATAAGAATTTCTTGTTATATCGCTTTCGTGTTACTGATATTTCCTGGAAATTATTTTCAGGTCATGGACATGCTTGGACCCAGTTTGTGGGATGTTTGGAATTCTCTAGGCCAGTCGTAAGTTGCCAACTTTTTCTATTTACATATATTTTCCTGCACATACATAGGAATGCAGAACAAAACAATGTACCACATATACCTTTTCTAGTTGATGATTGTTGACCTTGCAACAGGATGTCGCCGAACACGGTAGCTTGTATTGCAGTGGAGGCAATATCGATTCTTGAAAAGCTGCACCAAAAGGGGTAAATGTTGTCTCTTTCCAGCAATACATATGTTATTTCATCATTTCACTTTCAGCATTCTAAACTCAAGAGTCATATAGTAATAGTGACCTACTTTTTCGCGTCTAATTTCTTGTTCTCACTTTAAGGTTTGTGCATGGAGATGTGAAGCCAGAAAATTTCTTACTTGGTCTGCCTGGAAGTCCTGATGAGAAGAAGCTGTACCTCGTTGATCTCGGTTTGGGTAAAATGCATTATTATGATCTTCTTTTCTGTTTATCACTCTTATCTTTTTCTTGGAGTGTCCATTTCATTTTCTTTCCAATTTAATGTAAACATTGTTGATCCTGTCAAATTGTTATCACATGTTGAGAAATACCTTTGTTCAGATCAACTCTTCTTGTGGATCTACTACACTCTAAGTAGGCGTTTGGCAATAGATTTCAAATATTTTTCACTTTATTTTTAATTTATGAAGTTGGGAGTTTAAGATGGAATTATGTTTGGTTTTACTTTTTGCCAAGGAGTGAATAGAGCACTTGTATTTGGAATTTATGAAGATGGAGTTGGAAAACAGGTTTGGAGCACTTTTCCAAATTTGGAATCCAACTCCAAGTTAGATTTGGAAATTTATAACTAAACACTGATTCTGAATTAAAGTGAAATTATTCTGGGAAAAAGTGAATAATTCTCCGGGCCAAACGGGTCCTAAGGAAACCATTTCTTTTCGTTCGATGTTAATCTTGAGTACTGTTTCATGATGTATCGTTTGTTGATGCAGCATCTAGGTGGAAAGATGCAGCATCTGGTCTGCATGTTGAATATGACCAGAGGCCAGATATACTCAGGTTTGTTTAATTTGGCATGTAACTTAAATAATCTTATTCAATAATTCTATTGAATGTGCACTCACATATTTCCTTTGACAGGGGCACCATAAGATATGCAAGTGTGCATGCGCATTTGGGTCGAACTGGAAGTAGAAGGGATGATCTTGAGTCACTAGCATACACATTAATATTTCTGATAAAGGGAAGGTTACCGTGGCAAGGCTATCAGGTTTGGTTGTTATGTGCTTCTCTTAAGTTGTTTTTAGTGGCTTAATTTTGACTTATGAAGTTTTATCATTCTCTTGTGTTTGTTGTTTTGAATTATGATAGGGCGACAACAAGAGTTTTCTTGTCTGTAAGAAGAAAATGGCCACTTCTCCAGAGTTGATGTGTTGTTTTTGTCCGGCCCCATTCAAGCAGTTCCTTGAGACTGTGACAAATATGAAATTTGATGAGGAACCAAATTATGCCAAGCTTATCTCTTTCTTTGAGAGTCTTATTGAGCCAGTCACGTCGCTACGGCCAATAAGAATTGATGGAGCTCTTAAGGTTCCTATCCATATTCATGCATATACGTGTTTACATGATAGTATTGGCGTCCTCACTAAGCTGTTACCTCTTGTGTAATCAGGTTGGGCAGAAGCGGGGAAGGTTGCTAATAAACCTGGAGGAAGATGAGCAACCGAAGAAAAAAGTACGATTAGGTAGTCCTGCAACACAATGGATTTCTGTTTATAATGCACGACGTCCCATGAAGCAGAGGTAAGTTGATATAAATAAAAGTGTGATTACGAGTTTTGACCTGTCTGGCAATTATTATAATTCCTTAAAGAGATGCCTCAGTGCTTGACTTCTATTTTGTCTTGGGTCTTATCAAAAGTACCTGTCAAACTCTAGACCTCCAAATAAAGTTGGCATAAAATTGCAGCTCAGATATGCGTATTTGGTGTGTTCCATAAATTTGGCTTGTGTCCTTTTTCAACAGGACATGCTATAGGTTTGAGAGGTTGCATATTTTTAGGACAGGCCTAGTTTTACTGACACAAATTGGATTTACTACTCATATATACAGTATATGTTGCAGGTATCCAAGTAGGTTTATGGAACCTTTGAGAATCATTTCAATGCATTAGTCACTGCATCTCTGTTAGTGGTCAATTTAGTTTTCTTGAAGTTTGAACTGTAACTAATTCTCTTTTTAATTCAGGTGTCCTTTCTGTTTTGTTTGGACACATTATACTTTTGCTTAGGTTGATGGGATTAACTTTAGAAAAATGTTGGGAAATGTAATTGTGTCCTTACGTTTGCATGGATGTTTTAGTAAATCTAAAGTGTGAATAAAAGCTTGCATGGTACCTTTTTGGTGCACCTTGAATATCATAGACTCATATTTATCCTCCTCCTATCTTCCAATGAATCATATCATAGAAACTGGTAAGACAGGCTAGATTCTTGAATAAACTGTTTGATTTGGTATGTTACGCGAGGACCTCAAGTTTTATCTCACTTTCTGGCTTACGCGAACTATTCATGAATTGAGTGTTATTACATAGAACATGGATATTCATTTTAAATTATCTTCTTAATGCATGTGATTCTATGTTAATGTGAGTTGCTGATAGAAAAGTATTACAATGATTTTATAGGTACCACTATAACGTTGCTGACTCTAGGCTTCGGCAGCATGTAGACAAAGGAAATGAAGACGGTCTTTACATCAGCTGTGTGGCCTCGGCAGCCAATTTGTGGGCCTTAATAATGGATGCAGGAACCGGTTTCTCTTTCCAGGTTTACGAGCTTTCAACTGTCTTCCTCCATAAGGTTATCATCTCAATCACCTTGCACTTTCATATTCAGTGATTATCTTTGTGTCTTTTTGTGGGATATACTCAAAACAACTGTGCGACTCTGTTGTTGATTCTTATCAGGATTGGATAATGGAACAGTGGGAAAAGAATTACTACATCAGCTCAATTGCTGGCGCAGCTAATGGAAGTTCCTTGGTCGTTATGTCCAAAGGTTAGATATAAAGGAAAATTATCTGATTGATTCCGAATTTGAGGTGTTTATGGAAGAAAATCACCTGATGGGCTTCTCCTTGTGGAATGATATGGTTTCTACCTTTCTTTTTTTTGGTGGGAAATTTGTTTATTAGTGAGTCTGGTATTTAAGTGGGACTGCGAGCAGGGTAGCTAGGTGGGCATTCTCCCCCGTGTCTCAAACCTGTGAACACAATGGGGATTGGACCAGCTATAACTCAAAAGGATTCTTGGTTATAAAAAAAGAATAAAGTTGAGACTACAGGTTATAATGGCCGGCTTAAGTATTTTAGTCGTGACTGCCTTAGAACTTTTTGGTTGGGTCAAGGCGCGCACAGCTGAATTATTTACCTATTTTTACCATTCTGCCTAGTGCACTGACACTATCTCTTTGTTGTTGGCCTAGTGTGCTGCTTCTTTTGAAAAAAAATCCTACCTTCCTTTCGGTTCTTGGATATGGCGGTCTTACTTAGTCTGCTTTTTATTTGCGTGTTTCAACTTTTGGCCTGTTACTAATATTGATAAACACTCAAAAATATTACTCCATGCGTCCCACTTTATGTGTCTTAGTTTGAGTAGGCACGGAGTTTAAGAAACAATAGAAGACTTTTGAATCTTGTGGTGGGGTCATTTAAATCTTGTGGTCTTAAAACTTGCCAAAACTTACTAAATATAGAAAGAGACACTCTTTTTGGGACAAACTAAAAAGGAAAGTAAGACACTTAAATTGGGACGGAGGGAGTATAGTATTATATAGCTGTAGTTAGCTGCAGCATGAATTTCACCTCACAACAATAAGTGCAGCCACTAACTATCCGAAGAAAAAAAGGAGCATCCTATGACAGCCTCCTAGTACAAGGAAAAAAGCCCATTGCTACATAAATCCTTGTATACGGAGAAATACTCCCATGGGATTTCCAAGCCAGCAGATAAGAGAAACGGCATGCTACAATATATAGATTGTATTATTTCTGTTTTATTATGAATAACCCTGCTTTTTGTATTTTGGGTTAGTGAGGTGTATTTTGTTGCTAAGATTATCCGCTGCAGATTGTTTACCAGGAATAGGCTTGCTGCAAATCAATTTGATTATGATTATTGTTCATTGTTTTATCAACAATCTATTAATTTCTCTGTGCTTGATTGATCAGGAACTCCTTATACGCAACAGTCTTACAAAGTGAGTGAATCTTTTCCTTTTAAATGGATCAACAAAAAATGGAAAGAAGGTTTCCATGTAACATCCATGACTACTGCTGGCAGTCGCTGGGGTGTTGTGATGTCCCGAAATGCTGGATACTCGGAACAGGTGAAGTAATTCTCATTCAGTTGTGACTTTACTGCAAATTTTTTCATTCCTTAAAAATTAGTGTTTTAAAGCAGATGACTTTTGTAGGTTGTTGAGCTCGACTTCCTTTACCCAAGTGAAGGAATACATCGACGGTGGGAAAGTGGTTATAGAATAACTTCTATGGCCGCCACTGCTGATCAAGCAGCTTTCATATTAAGCATACCAAGACGGAAAATGATTGATGAGACTCAAGAGACTTTGCGGACATCTGCCTTCCCAAGTACCCATGTAAAGGTGACTAGACTTTTACGTAACCTTGCATGTTTCCTGTTTGCGTTGATTTTCCTCAAGGGTGTGTTTGGTATGGAGAAAATGTTTTTCAATTTTTCCAGGTTTGGTTGTTCAATATATTTTGGATTACATTTTCTATAGGAAAACAATCTCCTTAAAGATGAGGAAAATGACTTCCTTAATGGAAGTAGGGAAAACAAGTTCCATAAGTGACCTTCCAAGTTCATTATCTCCACCCCACCTACCCAACGCTCCCAACCCCACCCCTGAACCCTCACTCCCCACCCCATGCCACCCCATAGTGTTCTCTAGATTACATATAAATGCTCTTGGGATAATATTTTTTTGCTTACTTATTAAACACTAGAAAATAAGGAAGAAACCCACTTGTTTTCCAAGAAAATATTTTTCATGGAAAACATTTTCCTTCATTCCAAACACCCTAAATCTAACAAGTGGAATACTTCTAGAAAAAGTTTTGATGGAATATACTACTTACTCCCTCTGTTCCATTTTTTATGACGTTTCTTTGATGGGACATGGAATTTAAGATGTTTGTTTGGCTTGTTTATTGTATTAGTCGTGTAAGAAAGTTACCAAAATAAATGGTTAAAAAGTTAGTTTGATAGAGAATGGAATGCTGTCTTTGGCTGTGCCTCCATCTCATCCAAAAATGGTGTCTAATGTTTATAACAATTGAAGTTTCGATTGACAGGAGTTCACTGAATGCAGTTTGGATAATTACTCTGCATGTACTTTTTCATTCTTTCCCTTTATCAGTTTAAATATTGCTTGCATTTCATTTTGCAGGAAAAATGGTCCAAAAATCTTTACATTGCATCAATCTGCTACGGTCGAACTGTCTGCTGACATCAACTGCTGAGTTGTCGATGATGATAGTAGTCGTTTATCTTTGAAGAGATGTGGAGGATGAATTCAGCGGGTTTTGTTGGATTGCCTCCCAAGTGAGTCATGATTTTTTCATGTAAAATCTTTGTTTTGTTGTCCCAACTCTATGTAATGGGAAAAGTAAAACGAGAGTCAAGAAGTTGCTGAGCTAATTGTGGCTCTGCTGCATGCTGGGTAGTAACTGCGATTGCGCCAATGACAGAAGTATTTTAGTTTTGGCAATTAAGGCTAAGAAATGGTTGATTGCTGAAAATATTTGTACCTTCAAAAACTGGAAGGGTGTATTTTTACCATAATCTATCTGGTTGTCTCAGACATCCTCTTTCTGCTGATAATTCACCCATCAGTTTTAGTAGTTAATATAAAAAAGGGCAGCTCGGAGTGTCCTGTTATGCGCGGTTGGACCTCATTGGTCTATTTACACAGCCTTATCTTGCATGTCTGCTGCAAGAGACTGTTTTTTGGTTCAATGCCGTTTTTATGGCTTGAACAAGTGATCTTCTGGTCATATCACAACAACTCTTATAGTTGCTTAGATAAAAATTGATTTCCAATCCAAAAGGTTATGCTAATTCGATAAAAATGAATTTGACATTAGATCGTGTACTTAGAAGTTGGATCATGATCAACTACCATAAAAGTGAGTGCATGCGCGACAATAACAATTACAAGAAAGTTACATGTGATGGATGAACAATGACGGTTGTATACCATAGTGAGTAGTTAACTACAGATAAGTGGACACTAAAGACATATGGTGAGCTTTAACCATGGTTTTAAACCTAATAGGGCATGAAATGCACATGGTTCTATATGGCGAGCTAAAACAATGATTTAAGAACCTAATAGGGCATGAAATGCTTATGGTGAGCTATAATAACGGTTAAATAACCTAACATGACCAATTGGGTAAATCAAGAAAATTGGTATCTACAGTACAGGCTGAATATAAACAAACAATAATTCAAGGTCGCATACCCTAACGGAATTTAAGCTTCCACTCACAACAAAAGCTGAATATGTAACAATTCAAGGTTGCGTACCCAAATGAAATTAAGCTCCCACTCACAATTTGTAACAAGGTACGCCGAGTAAGAAGTGTATGAACAATTAGTTCGTAAGGACAACAACTACAATATATTCCTTGAAGCATTTTTTTGTGAATGATAACCATGGAATCTTGAGTAGCTTTATTATTAGATCAAAGTAGAACCATAATATTAAACTGTAATAGGGGTCAGTAAACATAGAATATACTAACATTAGCTCAATAAATAAGATGTACGATGCTTCAAATTTTATAACTTCGACATACTCAATAATTCCTTCGAACCCACAATTTTTTACTGTAGTGTTTTATATAGAAAAAATGGAACTCCTTCCAATCGATAAGATCATCCTCATTCGAATACAAAACACTAAAGTCATGTAAGATTATACTGTAGTATTTTTTATTCAGAAGGGAGTTAAAGTTAGCAAAGTTAACACACAAATTTATTGGGAAAATGATCATTAAGCGCAACTAGTGTTGGTAAACATACCATTTATACTAAGTGCATCTCATTGCTCTAACAAGCAATCCATTTCATAATATTAACAACAAAATACACACACATATTCATCAAGGTTCATAATCTAAATGTACATTTTACTACAAAATCAACCCGAGATTTTGAAATAAACTAAAAACATAAGCGCAAACTCGGATGTCTTAATTAAATTGTTCATCACGAGTGGCTTCAAACCCATAATTCAGCCTTGATTCAACGAGTTAACTTAGCTCGTCTTGCCTTATCTTACTAATCTAAATTAAAATCGAGCTGATATGTGATCATGATGCATACGATATTTCCTATTATTTTATTAACACGACGAGATAGTCGATAAAGTTGTTGCAGATGATGTCCTAAAGATGATGATGATTGTTTCAAAACAACTGGTGGTAATATGCTAGTTTTTGTCATTTCTTCTTCTTTGATTAGTTCACCTACAAATATTTCCAATTTATCCAAATTTGTTTCTTCCACCAACTTTTTCCCTTGACATAATGTAGATTCCACATTCCTCTGCCTTAACATTTCCTCAGCAATAACCACTGATTTTCTCATTCTTTGCTCTTTTATCATGTGGTTCCCCCCCCCCCCCCCACACACACACAATTTCAGTTCCTTGTACTCGAACATAGTTACTATTCCGAAAGTCTCCAAATGCCATTGATACAGCTTGATCTACCAGCATTTGTAGGTAAAAGAAACTTTAGTCTTTGTAAGCTGACGAAGTAATAAATATTTATACGATCAGGTTACTTGAAAATGAAATTATTCTGGAAAACACATTGAATGCTTAGATTACGCAACAAATTTCAGGCAGTAGATAAATAATCTAAAAAGTGTTTTTGATTGTTTCAAAAAACTAAAAATATGGTAGAGCTAGGATAATTATTATATGAGGTCTATCCAGTGCTAGCTTAATGCCGATACACATAATAGATCCACATAAATATCATGATCTGCCCCATAGTAAAATCAATTGATAAAGCAGTTCAAGCCCGCTTGAGATCTATCCAAGACCTGGCCGATGGCTACTTCCAATTCAAGTGCCACTTATCTTAACACAACTAAGGCTAATCGACTTGTTAATACATTCTACTTAATTGGCTCCTACGTCCATAACCAAAGCTCGGAAAGAAAGAGATAAAGATGTAATTGTAGTCAACTCTAATTAATACTAGTATTGATTGATAATCTTTAATAATGGTAAGTAACTTATTATAACAGGTTAAATCAAACTAATAATGTAAAAAAGCATTAAACTATCAGATGGTATAACAAAAAAAATATTTACACACTCGGAGTTATCTACACCCCTTTTCACGCTAGAAGTTCATACTTATGCATACTTACCTACACATTCCAAATTAAAGTTCCTAATATACAACTAGTATATCGTTAGGTGCACAATTTAATCAAAAGATTTAGTGGGACCATTAATATGTAAGACTTGTCATTCCTTTAGAGCCACTAAATAAATTCAATGTCCCATGCAAAAAGAGACATTTTTTTAATAATAAAACTCATTAATAAAACTCATTAATTCCAACTTCACTAATTAAAAACTATTTTAATGAAAGCAATTATCATCACATTTTTTTAATTAAACATATTTTTGCATGAACCACTTACCATGTCGGCAGCTGCATCTCCGGCAATCTTAACAAACTTAGCCGGCGATGACGTCACATTTCCGGTGCCGGAATCCGATTCTCCATTTCCTAAAGAAACTACTAATAAATCTTCAACTCCATTAGCAAATGGAAATTCTTGTTTATTATTAAGTACATGAGTGAGAGCTGCAGCCGTTGGATTATTCATAGCGACCCCATCACCAACGGCAGTGATCTTTCTTATTCCATCAACCGATTTCACTTCCACGGCACGGTTAGCCACTGTGGCCCCACATACATCAACCAACTTAAAAAAATCACAACCGTCCATTTCCAATGCATCAGCACGTGAGAATGAAAACGGTGATCCTGTCGTTAGATCATAACATGGGATTAAAACCGTTTTTACAGTTTCTTTTAAAGTCAACTCTCCGAAGACTTGGTCAAACACTTTATCCGGTGACCGGAAAATTCGCCGGAAAATTCCATTTCTTGAAATTTTCCTGCCATTCTCAACTAGAAATTTTAGAGCTTCATTTGCAGTGAATAGTGGGACCCCATCTTTCCTATGTGTGAATAGAAGTCCGGCTAGGATACCGCCGGCGCCGGCGACGACATCGAAGAAATCGGCAATGTGGGTGTTGTTATTTCCGGTTTTTAAACAAAGGGTTGCTTCTAAATGGGCTAAAGATTTTGCGGCGAGGATGCCATTGGTGGATCCATTGGCGTCAATTGAGAGAATTCTTACTTTTCCGGTGCCACCGATATTTTTGTTGGAGAAATTAGGGGTGTTTTTGCATGTAAGAGAAAGTTTTGGGTCATTTTTGTAATAAAAGAGGATCTTGTTTTCAAAAATGGAGAAGATTTCGTATGTTAGTTTGTCAACTTCCATGTTGTTGGAGTCGATCATTGAGATGGTAGAAATTGTAGCTGTTGCCATTTTTGTGCTCTAAAGTTGAAGTTATTTTTTTAAATGAATGGATTGAGAAGAGAGGAATGATGAAAAGAACATATATATATATATATATATATATATATATATATATATATATATATATATATATATAGGAATGAAACCGCATGCCGCAGTAGGGATGTCAACGGGGCGAGGAAGGGTACCTATACCCGTACTCGCCACTTAAAATCCACTTCCACACCCGCCCCATCACCCATGTCAGATAACACTTTTGATATCCATACTCGTCCCACCATCCACCAAACCATCCCCATAACAAACCCAACTGGAGCGGGTGCGGGGCAGTACCCGCATTTATTCGCCCACTAGAGATGCTTGGAGTATTATTGGGCAGGTGGTGACAAGTGTTGTGCTGGAGTTCTTTGAGAATGGTAAATTACTAAGATAAATAAATTCTACCATTATATCTCTGATCCCCAAAGTGGCAGCCCCCCAATATGTTAGTTAATATAGGCTCATATCTTGCTGCATTGTCCTATATAAATGCATTTCTAAATTAATTTGCATGAGATTAAAGAACATCATTACTACTGTTGAGGCTGAGAATCAAACAACTTTTGTAGCTGAAAAATCATTGGTTCATAATGTTTTGATATGTCATGATTTGTTTAGGCAGGGAGATCCCATGTCACCACTATTGTTTGTGTTGGTGATGGAATATCTTTCTAGAACTCTACAAGAAATGAGTGAACTATCTGATTTTCAGTTCCATCCTGTAAACTCTCAAAATTGACTCACCTTATCTTTGATGATTACTTGAGGATTTTGTGCAAATGAAATATGAATACCATCTCTAGAGTTATGGAGGCACTCAGGCATTTCAGTGATGTAACAGATTTGGTGGCTAGTTTAGATGTCAGTGGGGCGGGTAAATGCGGGTACCCACCCCATTATTTAGGCGGTGCGGGTACGGTGCAAGTCTTATATGAAATCCACCCCGCCCCACTACCCATGACGGGTAGTACTTTTGATACCCATACCCGCCCCACCACCCACCAAACCATCCCCATACCCGATTCAATTAGAACGAGTGCGGGGCAATACCCACATTTACCCGCCCCACTGACATTCCTAGTCCGCAAGGTGTTTTTCTTTTGGCGGGGTGGGGAGGGGGGCAGGAGGTGGGTATACTTTTCTTTGTTTTATACATTGATAGTGTAAGTGGGGAAGCCATAAATTTTGACAAGAATGTTAGAATTTTGAAGAAGTAATATATACTATGTTAAGAGTGTTTAATATGTAATATAGTAATACGTAATAATTAATATATATATATATAATATAATTTTTTAGTGAAGGTTGTTCAACTAAACATTCTTACTGGGTTATGACTCCCATAACTAATTTCCCGGATTACTTACTAATTCTCAAATTCTATACATTGTTTGCGTGCATTTCCACTGAATCTATAGGATATACTTGAATAAATGAGAAAAAATCACGTTAATAAGAGATCTTAGTATTCGCACCACTTCATTGATGAACACTATATCACACCATTAAATGCTTAGAAGAAATGATAGTTATCTATTATGATAGGGTAAGTAAATTAATAGTATAAAAAAATTCAGTTAATTAATAGTATAAAAAATTTCATTACATTGTCAGCATATTTAACTTAAATCCTATTTTAAATTGTCATAGAATATACTCCCTCAGTCTCAATTTAAGTGTCTTAGTTTGACTGCGCACAAAGTATAAGAAATAAAAGGAGTTTTAAATCTTATGGTCCTATATTAAAGATAATGTGCGTAATGTACTAAAATATATTCCCTCCGTCTCAAATTATTTGTCATTTTTTTAATTTGCATGCCCATCAAGAAATTAGGAAGGGAATTTGACCTACTTTAACTTTATTTATGTCTAAGTTATAATCTCTCTCAATTAAATATTTACTCTATTTATGTGTAATCTTCATAAATGACAACAAGTAAAATGAAAAAAATAATTAATTATGTCTTGAACTTCTAAAAGGACAAATAATTTGAAACAACTATTTTAAATTTTTACGACAATAATTTAAGACGGAGAAAGTACTTTAAATATTGTGATTTTAAATTTGCACGGAGGAAGTATATCTTATATTTTAGGTTACTAATTTTATGTTGCTATCAATGTTTAACTGGTGTTCAAAAGTCTTACAGTTCGCTGATCCAACTAATCATATTCATGTCAACGTAAAAGTAAAAAGGAATTCTTGATTCATAAAACTCGATCGATTACCGCGACAGCATGTTTAACTTAGATTAATTTACTCAAGAATAAAGGCTTTAGATTCCCAACTTAAAGATTGTGTTACTCTAATGTCTTTGTAATTTAAGGTTTTAGAGTTTAGATGGGGGACAGTATTTAGCCTTTATTGTTTTACTCTCAAGTTTTTTGAAGATTTTAATTCTGATTACTTCAATTTGTATTAGATTTTGTGAGAAGCAAGAGATACACATGTTTAAATGTAAGCTTCTATCGTTTTTTCTCTTACCTGTAATTACTTAATAAATAAATTGTAAAAAGTATTTCACATAATCAGTACATAAGAACTTAAATTCTTCTGTCAATACTTAAATTGCTTTGTGTCCATGCACTGTGACATCAATATATCTCAAACTCTAGTGGGAGTAATTTGTTCTTTTCTGGGGTAGTATCTTGTAGGTGATATCAGTTGCTCTGTTCTCAAACCCTTGTCATTTATTCGTGTTTATAAACCTACTAAAGATATAAAACACTCTACTGAAATATTTTTCGTTATTAGAACACGAACTTAAAATTTGTAATTAAGAGTTGAAGGATCCTGACAATTTAACTGTAGCCCTTTGGTGGTTACGATCTTGATGGCCAAACCTTACTTGGAGTGTGCAACTTGAGCCTTCTAGACAGAAGGCAGACCAACAAGGAAGGCTTAAAGAGAAGGATTAATAGAGTTTTATGTTGGTTTTATAAGACATAACACAAGTTTATATGTATGGTACACACATTTTTGAAATTGATAATGGCAATACCCCAAGAGACAAATCTATAAGGTTTATAATTGGATCAAAGCGGACAATATGAGATATGAGCTTGGATTATTACAAAGTGGTACCAAAATCACTTCTCGTGCAACCTAGAACAATATTTGTGAGGCATTTAAGTGAAATACACATCTTTAAGACGATGGTTAGGACTGTTCTTAGCGAGAACACCGAGCCATGAAGCGAGGGGGTGTGTGTGTGTATATGACACCCTAAACAAATTCCACCTCAGGGATCCTAGTCATGACGCGCACACTTTAAAGTACTGTGTGAGCTTAGATCCAAAGCAGACATTCCTTCCGTTTCAAAAAGATTATTCTAGTTTGACTTGACATAAAGTTTAAAAATAAAAGAAGACTTTTGAAATGTGTGGTCCAAAACAAGCCTTAGATATTTGTGTGGATGTAAAATATCTCATAAAGTTAAATTATTTCTAAATATAGAAACGTGTCAATCTTTTTGGGACAAACTAATAAGGAAAGTAGGACAATCTTTTGGAGACAAAGAGGGAGTAATATTTAGTAGACTGAATTCTTAAACCAACCGTGGTGATTTACAATATAAGTAGGCGTTTGGACATGCAATTTTATCTTATAATTTCATCTCATGAGATGAAATCAACGTTTGGACATGCAATTTCATTCATGATTTCATCTCATGAGATGAAATCCCAAATCATCCAAAAAGGAACAATTTGGAATTTTAAAAAATTTTAAATGTAAAAGTTGATCTATAAATTTATATTTTGTAAAAATAGATCCATAAGTTGGTAGATATATTTACCAATGATGTTTACTAACTATTTATATCAAATATTAAAAGATCTACAAGTTGGTAGTATATTTACAATAAATTTACTCTTACCAACCATGTGGGAGGATTATATTAAAGAATAGTTACATTACAAGTTACAAATCATGTTCAATTTTTCATTTTATTGAACTAAAGTTTGATCAATTGATGTTGTATTTTTTAGAAAGACCTTCTAGTAGCGTATTAATTTTGTAATGAACTTGACTTGCTCATTTGATAATATTTTATAAGAATTGAGAAAGTTTTGATGGTTTTCACAACTTGTGAGGTTTTTATGTCTATAAGAAAAAATACAACTTAAGAAATCCAAATTGCATGTCCAAACAAAACTTCAACTTCAAATCATTATAATTTCATCTCATGATTTCAAATCATGTCCAAACAGCTCCTTTCGTGCAACCTTGAACAATATTTGTGAGGCATTTAAGTGAAATACACATCTTTGAGACGATGATTAGGATAGTTCTTAGCGAGAATGCCGAGCCCCGAAGGGGGTGTATATGACACCCTAAACAAATTCCACCTCAGCGATCCTAGTCATGACGCACACATTTTAAAGTACTGTGTGAGCTTAGATCCAAAGAAGATATTTCTTACGTCCTAAAAAGATTATCCTAGTTTGACTTGACACGGAGTTTAAGAAATAAAGGAACACTTTTGTTTACCTAAAAAAGGTACAGTTGAATTTGTAAGTAGTTTTAAGGATACATGGATTGATTTGCAGATGAGTGTGATAAACAATTAACAATGAATAAGTAAATGGAAATAATAAGAAAGTAATTAGCCTGGAATATTGTAATCTTGATTGAAATTGAACAATAAGCTTGGTCCGGTCCTTAGCTAAATTACTTCGGGTCTGAGCCAATTACGAGAGCAAAGACGTACACTTTGAGAATGTAAATTGAACAAGTATTAGTAATGAGAATGAGATGACCTTCCAACATGAAGGTTGGACACCTTTATAGCTAACAATACAAAATATTTATGCCCGAGAATCATTCTCTCATTAAATATAATTAAATGATAATAACGGTAACTTAATGAATGAATAATAATGGCTGGCGCCATATCCAGAACAGGCGACGTTGAGCTCCTTTGGTCTTCCACCCGATGTTACTAGGTTCGGTCGCTATTCGGTGTCACCTTATTCGGCTGTCAATTGGTCTTGTTATGATACCCGAACTCATCACTAGCACAACCTGCATCCGGTGCAAAACATTGTTACTTCATTTGATTTTCATATCCAGACCATGTCACGTGTCATGCTAGTTTTCACCATATACAGATAGTCCCCATACTTTCTGAATCAAAATTTACCGAAGTAATGGGAAGTGAAAATGATTCATTCGGTGTTTTTTCTTGCAATCTTCCTTTCAAATTACTTCAAAACAGGCAGAAAAATGAAACACTTTCAATTCCTAAAATCAAACTCATATCTTATCACTATGTGACCTCGGACACGTGTCACCTTCTGATTGAACTGTCACTTTGGTTCATGAACCAAAGCATTTCTTAATTATGACCACGTCCCTATAAAACCCCTACTTTTTCCTTTTATCAAATATCACCTTCTGATAAATTTTCCTTAATCCTTCGAATATTCAGCTTCCTTCAAATCTTCAAAACTTCAAATCTTCAAACCTTCATACCTTCATACCTTCATATCTTCATATCTTCAAACCTTCATATACATACCTTCATATCTTCATATAACCATGACAAAGTCTACCCTATCTTCTTCCAAATAATTTTCTCCATCCACTTCTCCACCGCTGGCTTTCGATAATGCCATCGGCGCTGGTGAATCTTCTAAGACTCAGGCTACCACTGAGCCTAGAGTCTTCGACATGTTCCCTTCCTCTCTTCACTTCGAGAGTCAATTCATCATTCAAACAACCTTTAAAAAATCCGACCGGGGAGAAAAAGGAAAACTAGTCATCTTCTATCAGCACCTCTGACCTCGTGACAATCCGAAATGACTGCGGTTGGACTGACTTCTACGGGATCATTGTACCCAGTCCAGAAGAAGATATTACTACCTTTAGCTCCAGGTATTCCAATGTGTACACTTATCCCGTCACTTTCAATCTTGTTCCTTTGATTGACAACATGATCCTCGAGATGTGCCCGACATATAATAAGGCACAAATTGGTCCGTCTGTTTGAAGGATCGTAACCTGCCTCCAATTCTTGGCCAACTTGGTCGCTAAATGTTTCACTTGGAATCACCTGATCTATTTATACGTGCCTCGACTCTTTCATGGCGGTATTGTCTAACTCTCAAAATGAGGCAAATTCCCCATCCTCTCTAGTGTCGATGAAAATCGAGATCGAGGTTGAATGGAATGCTTTGTCGCAGTCCCTACCTTTGAAATTATTCCTGCTAAGTACATGCCTTTCCCGAAGGAATAAAAGATGCACCGTACGTACTAAAGCTCTTCCCTCTTCTTTCAATTTAGATAACTTGCCTTTAAATCTCCCCTTTTCTATCTTTTCAGCCGTCCACTATATTTCGGCCCACGTGGACAATATCCATACATGGGTCAAGAAAATAGTCAACACGTATCCACATAAGAAGTGGACATGAAAGAACTTTCTGACAAACGATGGGTAGCCCGAAACCACGGTTAGTATTCGCCTAACTCCCCTTTTTAGCTTTACTAATAGCCTTGTGCATTTGTTCACTTCTCCATATTTCGAACGCCCAAGTTTACCGGAGGGAACCTTGACCCCAAGGTCCAACCCTTCGGCTGCTCTAGCTGTCCCTAATTCGAAACTTGATCTAGCCGCATCGGTTTGGCGTAACACCGAGGTACCGAAGAAAAAGAAATTCTGCAAACCTAAATCCTCGAAGCCTCTGAAATCACCTTCGGTTGGCTCAAAGAGAAAAAGAACTTCAGAAGCGGGGGCTCTTCCAAAAGTCAAGACACTGACATCTTATCAAATGATGTTTGGGTGAGAAAGACCACCACCACTACCACTCCGATGGAGAACACTCCCACCGAGGTTAGAGAAGAGAATGTTGCTACTGAAGCAGCTGAACCAATTCTACTGCCCACCGGTGCCGTAGCTACCCCTATCACCATGCCACCGGCCGCCGAGCCAGTCATCATTGAAGAGGACGATGAAGCCACAGACAAAGAACCATTGGCAAAGAAACCCAAAACTTCCACTTCAACTTCTACTCCATCATCACAACCGGCCCAAAGCTTCGGGTAAGAAGATTTTGAGCATTTCTTTGATGAAACTGGAGCCTCTACGAACCCGACGGTGCAAGCAAACACCTCCCGGTTAGCCCACTTAGTCATAACCCAAAGAACCACGTCAACTCCCGGTCCAAACTCGTGAGTGTTTTCCCAGCTTTGAGTGCGGATTTGAGGAGAGTAAGAATTTCCACTTTCTCGTTTCTAGAGGACACGAACTTTCTATCTCGACCGATATGGATTACTAGCTACCTTAGGCCTATGATCTCAGAGTCTGATAATGAGAAAATGAAAAGCGTTTCTTAGCAATGCCTCTTCGACGAGGGTATGCACGCCTCCAACCGGGTATGCACTTTTCCTGCTCGTCTACGTTTACACTTGTTATTATTTTTTTATTTCTAACTTTCAACCAATTTCCAATTCTGTAGTCATCTGTTCTGGTCAGTGAGGTTTTCATCCCGTGTATGGATGAAAACGAACACCTCAAAGGGCAACTGGACGCCAAAGACAAAGAAATCGAGCACCTCAAAGGGCTCTTGCAACAAAAAGTAACTCAGCTGCAGCAAGTCAAAGATTTGCCCACCATCAAGGCAGAACTGGACTGAGCCAAAGGCTACTATCTTTGAGCAGTGAATGACCTCGAGCTCACCACCGAGGAAAATAAGGTTTTGGACAAAGAATATGAAGAACTCTACGATATCATCCAGACCTTAAACTTAGATCTCGAGGATCGGGAAAATTTCCTTAATGTCGAGATCGATTGTCTTAATGCCGAGCTTGTCGAGATTAATGTGAAATGAGTTGTCAAACAAACTGCTTTAAAGGTGGCTTAGGATGAGGCCAACCAATGAGCCCAAACTATCGAAGGGCTAAAAACTAAACTTAAGGCCTCTAACCAAAAGTATATATATATTTTAGCCTAAATTCACTAGGCTTTGCCCGAAAGAGACCAAGCTCGAGCTGATATAGAGGCTGATACAACCCAAACTATTCTGAGATCGGAGTATATAACTTGGAATGTCCGAAAGTATACTTTAGAACAGGCTCGATATGGGATCTCGCGCATTGATACTAATGTTGTTGAGGCTGAAGAAGTTGAGCTTAGAGCTTATCACAAACTGAACGAAAATAGTTATGAGGATGACCCAGATGACTCTGAATTCGAGTCTGATTAAGATCTAGTCTTTCATGCCTTTGTACTTATTTCATTTTTTTTTCCTTTGAACAAGTTTTGCTCTGGCCATTTACCAGCCTTATTTATAAAATGTATATGCCTTTTAGTCATGATTTTTCTATCTTTCAGCATCTGTTATTGCTTTCTTGTTTTCAATAACTTAGCTAAATAAACTCTTAACCCAATCTGGACTAATTGACTTCAATTTTGGAGTTTTACTTAAATAAACCATCACATAGTTTGTGTTAAGTCGAATGAAAGTTCTTTTTGGTCTTAAAAATAACTTAGATAATTTTCTGGGTACAAACTTTTACTTTTAGTTTGCTCTATATTGGGCAATTTCTTTCGGTTTTGGGCCATTAAATGGCTAAATATAAGGACCTTATTTTATGCTTATGCATAAGACGTCTCTTATTCATTTTGGGCATGAATGTTGGAGCTTTGTTTATTTCCAACTTTTAGCCAACTCAAGTGTCTTTAAGAATAGGCAAGACTCATTTGATCCGAAGCCTTAAAAACACGTTTCTTGGAACATTACTTAACTTTGATCTGAATGCTCATATGACGCCAGTCCCTAGTTAAGGACTTAACAATTTTGTTAGCTCATAAGCCTAATGATTTTCTCAATTAGCACATGCAAATAACTTTCGAGGCAATTTTGTTAGCTCGGATAAGTGTAATTTCATTCAAATTGGCTTTGGTCAAACAACTGGACAAGATTCATTCGATCTCCAGCGCTTGTCCGGTCTTCAACTTCGACCTTCAACTACTTAGTAACATGCTTTACATTGTTGCCTATTAAAAACCATGCTGGAAAAACCCTTTTCGGGATAAAAATCATGCTAAGGGAAAAAGAGTGCAACACATATTTTCAGACCTAATTCTAACCCTGTTCGGCCTTTGAATGATGGCTCCGACTTTTGTTTCTGCGATGGTTAGCGATATCGAAGTAAATAAAGTTTTAAATAATTAACCAAACACATACCTGAACAGTAATATCGCTTCAAGTGTGTAACATTCCAGTTGTTTGGCAACTTTTGACCGTATTCGGCTTTCAACTGCTACAAGCCTTTTCCGATTATTCCTGACACTTTGTAAGGACCTTCTCAATGCAGGCCCAATTTCACTTTGTTGGGATTTTGGTGTTAAGGATTACTTTCCTAGAGCCAAGTTCCCTACTTGAAAGTGCCTAAGATTAGCCCTTCGGTTGTAATACCTTCCTATCCTTTGATTTTGGGCCACTAACCGGAGGAATGCCAACTCACGGCGTTCACCCGTTAAGTCAAGTTTGACAGTCATAACTTCGTTGTTTGATTCTTCGATTACAAGGCTAAACCTTAAGCTTGGCTCACCAACTTCCACCGGAATTAGTGCTTCTACACCGTAAACCAAAGAAAATGGTGTTTCACCGATACTGGATTTCAGCGTTGTTCAGTATGTCCACAACACCTCGGGTAAAATCTCTTTTCACTTACATTTTGACTCATTTAGTATCATTCTCAGGTTCTAGATAATTGTTTTGTTTATTGACCCCGCTTGCCCATTTGCACTCGGGTGGTACGGAGTCGACACTATCTTCTTAATTTTCAATCCTTCAAGAAAATCATTCACCTTCTTCCCAATGAACTGACAACCATTATCGCAAATGATCTTCGTTGGTATGCCGAACCGGCAAATGATGTGGTCCCAAATAAAATCAATGACTTACTTTTCTTTAACCTTATTGAAGGCCTTTTCTTCAATCCACTTATAAAAATAGGCAGTCATAAGTAAAATAATACGTACCTTTTCGGGTTCCCAAAAGAGTGGCCCCGCAATATCCATCTCTATTTCATTAATGCTCATGGTGATAAAACCGGATGCATTAATTCCACCGGTTGATGAATCATTGGTGCGTGTCTTTGACATTCATTATATTTTCAGATGAAGTTCTTTGCGTCTTCCTCCATCTGCAACCAATAATACTCAGCCTTAATTAATTTTCAGACCAATAATTCTACTCATGAATGATTTCCATAAGTTCCCTCGTGAATCTCACACATCACATAATCAGTTTTCCCGGGTCCTAAGCACCTTGCTAAAGGGCCATAAAAGAACATTCGGTATAACTGACCATCAACTAAACAAAATTTAGCTGCTTTAGTACGAAGTGCCCTTGACTCCTTCGAATCTGTAGACAACTTTCCATCCCGAAGGTAATCGATGTATTCATTGCGCCAATCCTAAGTCAAACTTGTTATATTTACTTCGGCATGACCACCATCAATCGCAGAGTTCAACAACTGCACGACTGTTCCCGAGTTAAACTCATCCGCTTCCACGAATGATCACAAATTTGCCAAGACATCCGCCTCATTGTTTTGTTCTAGAGATACCTGTTCCATGGTCTATTCTTTGAACCGATGAAATATCACTTGAATTCTTTTTAAGTATCTATGCATCCTTTCATCCTTCACTTCGAACACACTGTTCACTTGATTAACAACCAGAAGCGAGTCATATTTTGCTTCGGTGGCTTCTGCTCCCAGACTCCGTGCCAATTCTAAACCTGCAATCATAGCCTCATACTCGACTACATTGTTAGTTATCTTATTGACTGCCTAATAATATTCCCTGTAAGTGCCTTAAGCACTATCTCGAGTCAGGGCCCTTTTACGTTCGAAGCTCCATATGTATATAAGGTCCAGACCCCTGTAGTTTTTCCCGAGGTTAATAAAAATTCTCTTTTTACTTCACGAATCATTCCGAGTGTAAATCTATTACGAAGTCTGCTAAAACCCGAGACTTTATAGCTATTCTTGGCTTATATTCTATGTCATACCTACTAATTTCTACCCCCATTTGGCTAACCTACCGGAAAGCTCCGATTTATGCATCACATTTTTAGTGGATAAGTTGTTACTACACAAATAGGATGACATTGAAAATACGACCTCGATTTACTAGCAGCCGTTATTAACGCTAATGCCAATTTTTCTAAATGAGGATACCTAGTCTCTACACTAGCTAATGTTATACTCACATAATAAATAGGAAATTGTTTACTTTTTTCTTCTCGAACCAAAACTGCGCTTACAGCTACTTCAGATACTGTCAGGTACAAAAACATCTGCTCATCTGCCTTCGGTTTATGCAGTAATGGCGAATTTTACAAGTACTTCTTCAAATCCCTCAAAACTTGATGACACTCCGGTGTCCACTCGAATTCATTATTCTTTTTTAACAAAGAGAAGAAACATTAACTTTTCTTCGAAAATAGAGATAGAAACATGCTTAGAGCGGCTATCCTCCCGGTGAGTCTTTGTACCGCTTTCACATTGTCAAGTACCTTTGGTATCTCTTCGATAACTTTGATCTTATCCGGATTAATATATATTCCTCAATTTGAAACCAAGAAATCCAAAAACTTATCCGAGCCAGCCCCGAAAGCACACTTTTCAGGATTCAGTTTCATGTTTTACTTTCGGTGTATGTCGAATATTTCTTGTAAATGCTTTAAATGGTCCTCTGCTTCCAGAAACTTAGCTAACATATCATCAATATAAACCTCCATTGTGTTTCCTATTTGATCCTCGAACATACGATTAACTAGGCGTTGATAAATTGTTCTGGCATTTTTAAAACTAAATGACATTACATTATAGCAATAGGTCCCATACCTAGTTATAAAAGAGGTTTTCTCTTGATCCTCCGGGTTCATCCTAATTTGGTTGTACCTATAGTAAGAGTCAATAAAACTCAACATCACATGTCTCGCCATAGCATCAATCATTCGATCGATATGCGACAAATGAAAAGAGTCTTTTGGGCATGCTTTATTCAAATCTTTAAAATCTATGCACATTCTCAATTCATTGCCTTTTAGGCACAACCACTACATTTGCTAGACAATCCGGATATTTTACCTCCCAGATGGAACCTATAGTTGAAAGTCGTGTTACCTCCTCCTTAACGAACTTATGTTTGAAATCGGCCATAGGCATCCTTTTTTTTACCGAGAGAAAGCTTGAATCCAAGCTCAACTTATGAGTCGTGATCTCTGGTGAAATACATGTCATGTGTAAATTGGACCAGACAAAATAATCGGTGTTTGCTTTAAAAAATTCAATTAATTTAAGCCAGAGCTCGGGGGATAATCCGATGCTCATGTATACATTTCTATCCGATAGATGCACGAACAAGATGACTTGATCTAGCTCCTCTATAGTCGACTTCATGGCATCTGAATCATCTGGCAGCACAAATGACCTCATGACGCAAAAATAGTATTCTTCATCCTTGTAATCTATCTTTTCTCCCTTCTCATTTTTCTGACTCAGAGAGCCTGAACCTTGTGATTGCTATTTAGATTCCTTGCCTTTCCCATGTCCTCCATTCTTTTGGTGTTTGTGCCGATTCTTCAACCGCAAATATCTCCCTTGTTGTCGGTTGCTCCCCTCAGATTGTCTTGATTCCTCCCGGTATTGGGAATTTTAGCATCATGTGTAACGTCGAAGGTATAACCTTCATGTCATGTATCCAAGGCTTGCCGAATAGAGCGTTGTACCTCATTTCTCCTTCTATGACTCAAAACTTCATTTGCCGAATTGTCCCAGCTGTATTGACTAGAAGAACAATCTTCTCTTTCATAGTCTCACTTGCCATGTTAAAATTGTTTAGAACTCAGGCTGCCGGTATAATTTGGTCAAACAACCCCAATTGCTCCACTACCTTCCACAGGATGATATTAGTCGAGATACATGGATTAATTAAAAATCTACTTAGTTTGAAATTTATTAATGAAGACATAAATTATAAGTGCATCATTGTGAGGTTGAATGATACCCTCAGTGTCTTTATTATTGAAAGATATTATTTCCTCCTGTATGTAATCTCTGGACCTTTTCTATAGAGTTATTGACACTTTCGTATTATTTGCGGTCATGATGGATCCCTTCGATACATCCATCTCACCGATAATCATATTTATGATATGCTGGGGTTCAACCGGATCTGCTTGCTTGTTTGCTTCTCTGTTTATGTAGTTTTTCTTTGCTCGATCACTTAAGAACTCGCATAGATGGCCATTTTTCTATAACCGGGCTACTCCTTCCCTTAACTGGCTATAATTCTCAGTTCGATGACCATGAGTTCCATGGTAATCATAAATCAAGTTTGGATCTCTTTGAGTCGGGTCTGTCCAAAGTGGTCATGGACACTTTGTCTCCTTTATATGTCCAATCGCCGAAACAAGCCTGACCGCATGGACGTTGAAATTCTATTCGGATAGCCTCGGGCTTTCCACAATGTTAGAAGAAGAACCATAGGTATCATTTTTAAATTGCAAACCCCAATTGCTAGACCCTCGATCATTACGCCTATCTCCTATGTCTGATGGGAAATTGCGATTGTTGCTATCCTGATCTGATCTGAAATTCGATCTCTCTGGTTGCCCGTAGGATTGATGCTTATCTTTTGAAGATTTTGGCTCCCACTCGACTATCCTATTTGATTTATCAAAGTTCTTGTTCCGTTCTGTTGACCCTGGTGGAAGTTCAAACTGATCATCCTCCACCCTGATGTTGGACTCGTATCTGTTATGTATATCTGCCCATGTTACTGCCGAAAATTCCAACAGGTTCTTCTTTCATTTGAATGAGGCACTGGAGGTCCTAGGATTTAGCCAATTGGTGAAAGCTTCATCTGCCCATTCATCTGGTACCCAGGGAAGAATCATCTGCTCCTTTTGAAACCTTGTCACGAACTCCCGCAGTAACTTTGTGTTCATCTGACCAATTTCGAATATATATGTTTTTCTTGTTTGAACCTTCTGAGCTTCGACATGCGCCTTTATAAAAGCATCTACAAGCATTTCAAATGAATTAATAGAATTTTTAGGAAACATAGAATACCATGTCATCGATCCCTTGGAAAGTGTTTCACTGAATTTCTTCAGCAACACCGATTCAATCTCATCTGGATGTATGTCATTGCCCTTTATTACTAAAGTATATGACGTCACATATTCATGTGGATCCATCGTTCCATCATACTTTTGGAGGTCGGGCATTTTAAACCTCTTCAGTATCAACTTTTGTGCTGCACTTGGTGGGAATGGCAACTGGATGTTTCTCTTCGAGTCTGGCCCCTTAAAGATCGGAAGTGCTCCAGGAATCTGGTATACTCGTGAATTGTAGGTTTCAACCTTCTTTTCATTAACTCGATCTTGATCATCGAGTCATTGACATTCTCATTGACTCGATCCTCTTCCCTGCCTGCTCCATCATTGCGAACGGGACGTGCTTCACCTGCCGCACTTGCTCCACTACTTTTCTTTTGTAAATGAGTTATAGCATCCTATTGCTTTTTTAGCATATAAAAGATTCGAACGTCATAAAGCAGAAGTTGAAAATCAACTAAACTTACGTATAAAGGCAATTCGTAATGATAGAGGGGGAGAATACGTAGCACCATTTGAAGAATACTGTGCTCAATTTGGCATTGTTCATCAAACGACCGCTCCTTACTCGCCTCAGTCTAACGGTATTGCCAAGCGCAAAAACCGTACGTTAAAGAAAATGATGAATATTTTACTTATCAAATTCGGTTGAGCTCAAAACATGTGGGGCGAAGCGATTCTTACTGATAATACAATTCTCAATAGAGTTCCGCATAAGCGTAAGGATAAAACTCCATATGAATCATGGAAACGAAAGAAACCCACTTACAAATATTTAAAAGTGTGGGGCTGTTTGGCAAAGGTTAAAATACCTAAACCAAAACAGGTCAAAATTGGACCTAAGACCGTAGATTGCTTATTCATCAGATATGCAAATAACAGTAGTGCTTATCACTTTCTAGTGTATAAGTCGGAGATACCTGATATCCACGAGGGTACGATCATGGAATCAAGGAATGCTGAATTATTTGAACAGATCTTTCATCGAAAGGAAAAAGAAATAATTTTGCGCAAACAAAATTATGAACAAAATGCTCAAAATCAACAAGACCCGGGAGTTTTTAATTATCCGGAACTAGACGTTCAAGATCTACATGACTCAGAAGTTACTGACTATCCGAAACTTAATGTTCCAGATCTACAAAACTTAGGGGTTCTAGAGGTTGAACAAGACGGAGCAAAAGGGCCAAAATAACCAAACCTTTGGTCCAGATTTTCTAACCTATATGGTTGAAAATGAACCGAGGACAATTAAGGAAGCATTGTCAACTCCAGAAGCACCGCTTTGGAAAGAAGTTATAGAAAGCAAAATAGATTCCATCATGCAAAACCATACTTGGGAAATGGTTTATCTTCCTCCGAGAAGCAAACCCTTGTGTTGTAAATGGATACTCAAAAGAAAGTACAAAGCAGATGAAACTATTGACAAGTATAAGGCCAGATTAGTAGTCAAAGGCTACAGATAAAAGGAAGACCTCGATTACTTCGACACATACTCCCTTGTGTCTAGATTAATGTACATAAGGGTATTCATAGCCATTGCAGCTTTGCGTGACCTTGAGATACATCAAATGGATGTTAAGACATCCTTCCTAAACGAAGAGTTGGAAGAGGAAATATACATGGAACAACCCGAGGTGTATGTGGTTCCAGGACAAGAAAAGAAAGTATGTCGACTTGTTAAGTCTTTGTACAACCTCAAACAACCCCAGAAATAATGGCATGAAAAGTTTGATAATACTTTATTATCAAAAGGTTTCTCCATAAATGAATGTGATAAATGTATCTATATCAAAGGGAACTCTGACTCATTTGCATGATATGTCTTTACGTAGATGACATGCTCATCACCGGAAGTAATCTAAACTTAATCCTGGAAACCAAGAATATGTTGAAATAATGTTTCGACATGAAAGATATGAGTATTGCAGATGTAATCTTAGGAATTAAGATTTCTAAGACATCTGACGGGCTGGTCTTATCTCAATCTCATTACATTGAAGATGTTTTGAGGAAATTTGATATATTTGACAGTTCCCCTATGAAGTCACCAATGGATATGAATCATAGAATTGATAAGAATCGTGGTGCACCCGTATCCCAAGAGCTATATGCGCATGTCTTGGAAGTTTAATGTACATTACAAACTACACCCGACCCGATATCGCTTATCCAGTCAATAAGTTGGCTAGGTTTACTCGTAATCCTGGAATTGATCATTGGAAGGCGTTGCGATATCTGAAATATTCGCTGACTTATGGATTATATTATTCTAGATATCCAGCCACATTAGAAGGATACAGTGATGCAAACTGGATATCGGACATAAAGAACACCAAATCTACCAGTGGGTATGTTTTATAATTGGTGGTGGGGCAGTGTCTTGAAAATCCTTTAAGCAAACATGCATCGCCCGATCCACGATGGAATCAGAGTTTATTGCTTTGGATAAAGAATGAGAATAAACAGAATGGCTTCACGACTTCTTAGAGGATATCCCTTATTGGGATAAACCCGTACCTTCAGTGATGATTCACTGTGACAGTCAATCGGCTTTAGGAAGGACACGGAATAGTATGTACAACGGCAAGTCTAAACATATTCATCGGAGACATAAGACGGTTAGGCAGTTGATTACTACGGGTGTCATTTCCATTGATTACGTCAAATCAAATGATAACATAGCGGATCCATTAACTAAAGGCCTACCCAAAGATCAAATATTCTGTCTGTCTAGGGTAATGGGCTTAAAACCCAAACAATGAGAACTTCTGTAGAGGTTCAGTTTTAGCGCTTCACTGGAAGTAAGAGCACTTTAGATTATTATTCTTATAATTCCAAGGTTGTTCCCGCGATAGACATTAAGTGCTACCTACATAAATGGTAAAGGATAAGTTTCTAAAACTTTTAATGATTCCTAACACTTACGAGTGAGGTATAGCAGGATACCTTATAGGAGATCACCTATTTAAGTGCGAAGACAGGCCGCTTCAAATGTACGCACTTAAGAATCCAAGAGTTGTCCATGGCCACAACGGACAAAACTATAAGAGTACATGAATAAGGGAAGTTATTGTGTTGTTATCATTGTCTTTGTTTACACTAAACACTGACAGTTCAAGACATCACGTTCACAGCACAGTAAGTAAATCCGATGGTAATTGATTAAGGAAGGCTCAAAGCCGAAAGCTACCTTTCCTGATACAATATCTTTCCGCTGAAAGATTGTTGAACTTTGGCACCTCGTGTGCACCAATTCTCTTTCAAGAGGGGATTGTTGGAAATTTAACTATATGGGATTGAGTTTTTCCCATCTTCAATGACTTAAACACATGGGCCCCGCATGTCGAAAACATCGTTTCTTCGCACATATCTAATATACTAAATGAGTATATGATATTAGTACCAAGTATCGTCAAATTTCGTTGATAAATGAAAGAGATATTGATGCACAAAGTAAGGTGTTTGAGATACAAATAAATGGATTGGTTTGGCCAAATAATAGAACTCCCACATCGGTTGAATATGGAAGGATTGAGGACTATATTAACTATAGTTTTGAGTAAGGGTTTGGGCCCAAGGGGTGACCCAAGTTTTAAGAAGGGGGAGGACCTAGGTGAGCTTGGGTTCGGGGCTAAGCCCCATGCGCGCCGCCGCCTGCCCGATTGGGTCACGGGCTTTCTTCCGGAATTCTTTTTTTGGTCTCTGAAATGTTTCTTATTTACACTTTGGTCCTTGAAGATTTTGAAAACGTTGCAACGAATCTGACTTCAACAGTCAGAATATGCCCTCTTCTTCACCTATAAATTGAACATTACTGTTCAGTTCAAACACACGAAAGGAAAATAAACAAAACCAGAAAATCCTCTCCTCTTTGCAATCTGTTCAATATTCTTTTTTTCGCCAGAATCAACATTACTAACTTTTTATTGTTGGTTGTTGTTGTTTTATTTTGAGAGACTATTGTCCAATATCATAAAAGCATCTATACGGGTCAATTTTGTCTTAAAGAAAGAGAGTCATCTCTAGACTTAGCTTTTCCTTCTTGATTAACCTTTCTGATACACTTTTACCTAGAAATTTTAAGTGGTATATCTTCATCTATGAACTAGATTGCAAAGATCAAAAGAAAAGGGGTGATCTTTTCATCTGTGTTGAAGTAATTGGTAAATGAAAATATTGTTTTAGTACATCAACTGGTTAACTGCTCGATGGACCTAGTGTAAACAAACAACAACATACCATGTGAAATCCCACAAAGTGGGATTTGAAAAGTGTAGAGCATACGCAAATCTTACCCCTAACTTGAGAGGTAGAGAAGTTGAAAGAGGTATGGGGTGAGAGAGTTGATGGACCTAGTGTGGTGCTCTTATTAACTTCTATGCGTTGTCGGTGAAAAAGGGTTGTATTTCTTGATGTCTACTGTGGGCAATCCTGCAAACATATTCTGGCATGAAAATCCAGTCGGCAAGGCGGAAAGGGAAAAGCTGCTTAACCAACATGGATGTGTTGTATGGATCACGGGTCTCAGTGGATCAGGTTGATATTAATGTGCTGTTGCTTACTATTTGTCTATTGTATTAATTGTCCCGAGTTCGTATATTTTGTTACTTTTGCAACATATGTTTGTCGTTGTTTTTCAAGATTTTATCTGAATTTGTGCAGGAAAAAGCACACTCGCATGTTCCCTAGGTAGAGAATTGCAATCAAGGGGTAAGCTTTCGTACGTTCTTGATGGTGACAACCTTAGGCATGGTCTGAACAAGAATCTCTGGTTCTCACCAGAAAGCCGGACTGAGAATATACGTAGGAAGAAGTACAACAATCATGAGTTTAATAAATTGTCTATCAGTGAGATTTTGAGATGCTTGAAGACCACGTGAGTAAACATTATTTTGCATATCTGTGTCAGTATGACTCTGTAGATGAACTTTAGAGAACTCTTCAATCTCTCCAAAATTTCTTATTTCAAACTTTAAGCGCACAAATGACTTGTAGGTTAGGAACAATAAACAAAGAAAAGATGAAAGAAGGTGATGGGTTCCATTCTTCCATACATGTCCACAGTCCATTTTCCATTACATGGAAATGGAGTGTATAAAGGTAGTAATAAAGTCGGAATCAATGGCGGAACTTTAAGGTAAGGAAGGGAGTTCTCATATGAGTCCCTTTCGTCCGTAAATTATAATGTGCGAGTAGTGTAAAAGTAATTTTTTTCTACATATATAAACTGTTGAATCCCCTTAACATAAGGGAAGCTTCCAGAATCTAGATATAACATTTTTTGCATTTTTTTGAATCCCCTTGTTAGAATTCCTATCTTAGCTTTAACCTTATGGGAATTGTGTGGTTTTCTGGATTACTTCAATGCTGTGAGCTAACTTGTAGATGCCTTTTGGATTTCTTCCTTCACACAGTTGTAAAGGCATATTCATAAAAACCTTGAAAGTCGCAAGAAAATGAACGTTAGATAATGCAAAAGATTTTGACAATAGATCAATGAACATGAGACTCGCCTCAATAAACTTTTTATCTGGCAATAGTGCACGGCCCTTTCCGGACCCGCGCATAGCGGGAGCTTAGTGCACTGGGCTGCCCTTCAATGCTGTCCTGGTTGAGCGGAACTTTTTAGTTTCTTGTGGATAAAATTTAAATTATTCTGGATATATTTCAGTTTAGTAAATATTTGTAGTTCCTGATTCTGTACTACCCGTGAACTTGTTCAGGGGAAGTTGCAAAGCTCTTTGCAAATGCTGGATTAATTTGCATTGCAAGTTTGATATCTCCTTATAGAAAGGATGGTGATGCTTACCGTGCACTATTGCCAGATAAAAAGTTTATTGGGCGAGTCTCATGTTCATTGATTTATTGTCAAAATCTTTTGCATTATCTAACGTTCATTTTCTTGCGACTTTCAAAGTTTTTATGAATATGCCTTTACAACTGTGTGAAGGAAGAAATCCAAGAGGCCTCTACAAGTTAGCTCGTGTGGGTAAAATCAAAGGTGTGTTTTAGCTTCAGGATAGTATCATTCATAATTTGGCTTGCTTAATCGGCGGCATAATGATATCTTTGACTTTTATCACTGTAATGTACTTCAAATCTTGTGGAATTTTAAGCACCTTATTTTGTAGGTTTTACTGGAATAGATGATCCTTATGAACCACCTTTGAGTTGTGAGGTATGTATTATATTACTTCTGCTGCTGCTAAGCTATCAAGAAGTTGTTAATTCCCTTCTGTTTTTCTCGTAATAACTTTTGTTCCGAACTTTTCCTTCTCTGGTTAGATTGAAATACAACTAAAAGATGGAGTAGTTCCTACACCAAATGAGATGGCTGGGCAAGTAGTCTCTTATATGGAAGACAGAGGCTTTTTAGAAGCTTAGTGACCGTGCTTGCTGCAGATAACACGAAAAGACTCAGCAGACGGAATTACCGAAAAATGTCTAGTTCTCTCCATCTGTTTCAAGTTTCAACCATAATACGTGCTGTTCCACATGATCAGTTTGATAATACATATATGTTACTCTGGTGTTTAGGTCTATAGGATGTTAGATGTGATACAACTATATGCTGCAGAGTTAGTTATGCACCATAGCTGTCTCAATCTCATCTGCTTACTGTGACATTATTTAACTTCAGAATTCGAATTTCATGCAAAAGATCGTTTTTGTTAGTTTTCGTGCAAACTTCCAAGGGGAATATTATCATATAGACCCTACTAAAGTTGGGGGTTCTTTGATGCTCATTATGTCTGTTCTGGTAATACTTGTATAGAAACCTTAATATGACTCAAGCTACCTATCATTTTTCCACTTTCTTGAAGATAATGTTGAATGACAGTCTTTATTTCATGTTTTTCTGGAGAAGCTATGCCACAAAGAAGATAATATTGTTGAATTTTATCTAAACAAAGGAATCTCATGCTAAGGATTTGAACCAGTGATTTAGTTGGAATTAAGCAGCTTGCTTATCTTAATGATCTTTAATGATTATTTTTCACCCATCTCGGAAGTGAACTGATATTTTTGCTTGAGTGGCAATGTTAGTGACGATCTTGATGGTAGACGTTATTGATCATAACCTTGATATAAAGCTAGAATTGTAACTAGGATGAATGAGCTAATTGTCTATATGATGCTGGAAATAGACTCACATTCAGTAATGGTGTCACATATATGGTAGTAAATTGACATCATTTTCTTCAAAGGCAAGGTCAAAGACTGGTCCCTGCTTGACATTTAAACTTGTAAAATGTATTTTCAGCTCCAGGGGCGGAGCTAGAGTTTCAGATATGGGTTCGGTAGAACTCAGTAACTTTGGCTAAGACCCTTTATTAATATTGTGAAATCCACTTAATATGTATAGATAATTTATTCAAAACTCAATAAGCTACCTATCCATAAACTTAAAATTCTATATCCACATCTAAGTTCCACTTTTACCAAATGGAAGCCACTAGTACATAGTAGTGATTCTTTAGTTTTCTTTTAATGATGTGGTACAACAACAACTATCAGGATTAGTCACACATTTACTGGCTCTTAGTACTTTATTTGCTGATTAAATCATAAAAAATAAAAAGAATGACATGCTAAATGCTGTCAAAAAAGAAATGCCAAAAGTAAATGGCACTAACCGTCCACTTAGGCTCCAAATTCCAAAATGCTACTAATAAATAATTAAATCCATTAATCTACTCTAAAGGATAAGACAACCAATATCATAAAGTTGAAAAAGTAGATAAACTCCATTGACAGTACACAAAAGCAAAGAATCCAACAAAAGAGAAAGAACACAGAGAGAGAAAAAATGGTTTTTAACAGTCTACTAGTGGTGAGTGTGGCAAATTTATCTGCAGATTTTTGGCAATTCATAGATTGCAGCAACACAGAAAGATTGAGGAGTGATCAAGTTCTTTATCTTCTTTTCTGTTTCCCTTTTCAACAGATTCATCGATTCGGTCTGTGTCTCTGGACTTTCTTTTGTTTCCCTTTGCCTAATCCATTTCTCTCTGGTTTTGAATTAGATGTTCAAGATTCACACTCAATGCTATCCTTTACAATATGAAGAAAGAAATAAGTGTCTAAGTTAGACGTTCACACTAGTTCTACCTATAGAAAGGATCATGAAAGAGGGGATCAGGATGGTACTCGGATTCATTTACGATCTCGAGTTTTCAGACACATCTCGACTTTTGCTCGGATTGTGGTTTCCACACTATGTCGTAGGACGGATCAAGGAAGAGTAGGCGGAAGCAGGATTTGAAGTTTATCTATACTGGACTTGCCACCGAACCATAGCTCGTTTTTGTTTTTGGATATGCAATAAAATGTTATACATAGTTAATGAGTTTCTTAATACAGGGCCTAAGCAAAAATTACTGGATTTTGTCCGAATCTGTACCTAATATTATAACTCCGACCCTGAGTACATGCTCAAATGTACTGTATCTGTAATCCTCTTCTAGTTTTCTCTTATGGAGGAATATGTCGTTTGATCGTTTTATTGTGATTTTCTTGTAGTTCCCTGTTGGTTATACGGGGAAGAGTTTTCTTGATCGGTTAAATTGGTTAAAGACTTAAGTTTTGGCTGTTTTTTGTCAATGAAATGATTAGTTTATGGATGTAGTAGGTTTGATCCATTATTTTTATGTTGCTTGAATTGGCTGCGTATGGTTTGTCAGTGTAAAAGTTTTACATTTTAAGCATAGAACATAAACTCTATATGTAATAGGAGTAGCATGTTTAGGACCACGCGTTTTAAAAATCTTTATTTTAAAATTTCATGTCCAGACAAATAAGATTGCATAAAATGGGACGGAGTTTATGTAAGCATAAAACATAAATTCTGTATGTAATGGTATGTGATTCTAGTCTTTTTCAAATTACTGAACAAAAGTGAACAGCATGGAAATTAAAGTAGTGTATTTATCTGAACCAAACTCCAGTTTTCTAGAACAAGTGTCCTTAATTAGTACAAACTCATGGAAATGGAATCCAGTATATATAGAACATGTATACTGATCCTATGTTTAGATACTAGGATCTAAAATTTAGACGTCATGAGCTCTAAGTTGAGATCTAACTTTATCTATCCTTATTATTTCACAGACATAATGAGTTCTGTTGAACCTGCAAACCCGTTGTTTGATCCACCATTGCTAATGGATCATGAAAATGATTCAAGAGACGGATAAACAGTCTTGAATATGCTCCAAGGAGCTTAATAGTAAGCCCTCAATGTCTGTGATGCGTTTCTTGGTTATAGGAACTGATCCTCTTACTCCACAAATTACTTCATTCAATTTTGTTGCAACAGGCTGCTGAACTACTTGCTTGATTTTCTGCAGTTCCACATGAGCACTTTGTTAGTTCAGTGAGGTGAAACACATTCAGAGGCGCATATCAAAATGAACGATAATCGGAGGTTTTTCTAATGACCAATCGAAAGAGCTATAGTTTGACTCAGTGAGTTAATAGTTTTTAAAATTTAACATATATAACAAAATAGTTTTTCACCTATATACTTGGTATCATTTTCTGATAAATATGTTCAGCTAACCACCGTTCGCTATATGTGACTACGCTACTGATTTGACTATTTATGGATCTCACACAGAAGGGTGAATTTATCTTCCTTCAATTACCACCAAGGCTTAAAATTTAATGGTATCCGTGGAGTCTTCGACATAATAGGTGTGGGTTTGATTGACAACTCTCGGCTTATTATTAAGGTGAGAGCTTCAAGACAGATTTCTGGTGGCGCACCTTCCACACCTTACCAAAGTTACAAACCCAAACCCTTCGACCCTTCTTTCTAAACGGGTGTGCCCGAGGCACCTCATCTTCTCATTTGGTAGTTTTTCATTCTTGTTAGGCAATGGTGGAGCCAGGAATTCAAATAAGAAGAATGCCATGGAGATTCAACTACTTATATATATATGCAAAAAAAAAGTAATCATTTTTGTCCAATTTACATTGTATAGTTTTCCTTCTCCACATCCGCTTGGGCTTTGCTGATCTATATCGTGTTAAAAAGAAGAATGTACGACAGAATAATAAACGAAGCACATTGCAGAAAGATTCAAAATATGAGAAGTCTCCTTGAATTCGAGAGGAATACCCCTTCCCCTCTCCATACCAAAGATAAGTTATGTACATGAAAAGAATACAACAACAACATACCCAGTGAGATCCCACACCGTGGGGTCTGGGGAGGGTAGAGTGTACACAGACCTTACCTCCACCTTGATAGGTAGAGCGGCTGTTTCCGGGAGACACTCGGCTCAAGACAAAGCATAATCACAAGCAAGACAATCAAAACAAAGCAAGAAAAGAAAGAACTCAAAGCAGAAAACTGAAACTAATGGAAACTTAGACAAACCTTGTGATCATCAAAAAATTGCAGTTTAAGCTTCTGATTCTGCTTATGTTGTTTCTGCTTTTGGTGATTTCCTATAAAGATGCAAATTGTAGCAGCAGCAGCTACTGCTGCAACCCCAAAGGAACAAATAGCACCAACTCCAGTCAATCTCCAGTTCCATAGATTAATTCCACCATTATTTTTCTCTTCATTAATATCCCTTTTCTTGATCACACACTCCTTTTCAACCTCCAAGACTTCAACTTTATCCTCAAAGGGGAAATTCATTGAATCAATTTGAGACACAGAATTTGTCTTGTTACTGAACTTGGGAGAATCCAGTTTCATGTTTTCGAATTCAGTTCCATTCATTTTCTTGAAAAAAACTTGTGACACTTTATCTTCCTCATCTTGCACCACATCTGCTCCCTGTTGAGATACAATATAAGTAACAATTTTACATTTTCAGATGAGATGATCACACTAAAAAGGCAGTCCGGTGCACTAAGCTCCCTCTATGCACAGGGTATGGGGAAGGGCCGGACCACAAGGGTCTATTGTACGCAGTCTTACCTTGCATTTCTGCAAGATGAGATGATCACACTAATTAAAATATTTCCACGTGTTTGACTCATGAAAAAGAATAGCTTACATATGAGATGACTTTAGATGGAAAAAGAATCATTTTGAACTTTTAGATGAGATGATCACATAATTCGACGATAAGTTTGAAACTTTGGTTTTTTGAAGAATATTTAGGTGGTAACATGTTTACCTCAAGTGGAACCTTAGTGATAACTTCTTTAATAACCTCATCATCTTCTTGGGACTTTTGTATACTTGGATTCATCTGAATTGGAAGTGGAATTACTAGTTGATTTGGCACTTTCTTGGAATCAGAAGCATACTCCCCAGACAAAAAATTGCCTCTATCATCATGGAGTACTTCAAGAAGTCCATTATCAGAAAGAAGTTCCCACTCTTGAAGATCCATTTTTAAAGCAGGGGAGTTGGAGCAGAAGGGGTTAAATAGTTTGGAATTCAGTGGAGTTTTGATTCTCTTTTATAATCGTGTTGTCCGACTTAACTTGCGTGCAGGGGAGTTGGAGCATAGCTTGGAATTCCGTGGAGTTCTGATTTTTTTAAGAACTGTAGTGTCCCGCCTAGTTTGCGCTCACCTCGACTACTTCAGTGGGAGTTGGACCAGAATGGTTTAAATAGTTTGGAATTCCGTGGAGTTTTGATTTTTTTAATAACTGTCGTGTCCGACCCAACTTACACGCACCTCGATTAATTTCACGGGTATTTATTACCTCCCACCATCACAAGTACCGGCTAACTTGAACAACTAATTCCACGGATAACATGTTACCTCCCACAAAACAAGTGCTAGATAACTTGAATAGATGGGTAAAATTCACGTAGTAATTTTGCTTCTACTCGAATTTGAACATGAGATCTCATAATTTCCGATCTACTTTATTGATTACTAGGCCATGTCCTTTCTAAATGACGCGGAGTTGTGATTCTTATGAGAAAGAAAAGTCAAAGAGGGTGTCTTTGATGGGGAGAAATGTGGGATTTTTATTCAGAGAAGGCACTCAATATTGAGGATGTCTTCTTGCACTTTGGAGAGTGAATATTGAAACTTCTTGTTTAGTTATGATGGTGATATGGAGATAGGTGGAAGCTTATCAGTGTGTGAAAAAATCTATAGGATGGTCCTAAGGGACCACATATAAAGAGGCTAATCTAGTTGGCTACTGGATATTTCTCTCTATTATTTTTTTTTATAGCCAGCTTCCCGCCTTACGCCAGACTATTTCTGGAGATAGTAGTCTCGGTCCCTCAGCACTACTACCAGTAAATAATAACCATGGTTTGAGAACAGAGCAACTGATATCAAACTAGAAGGTCCTACCTGGAAGAGAGCAAATTACTCCCACCAGGGTTCGAACACACACTGTAGGCCTCCGGCTGGATTTTAAGTTTCCATCCTTTGCCATCCAGCTATGCCCGAGGGACCGATATTTCTCTCTATTATTAATTGGATTAGTACATTGTCATTCTCATTACTTCAATGTCAATTTGGATAAAATTGAACTATGGTTTGCACCAACTTCAGATTCTTTTTATATATTCGCAGTGTCAATGTCAATTTGCACACATCTTGATCATGCCATCTAATATGTGCTACTTATTGATATTTGTGTCTTGGTATTTCGTGATTTTCATCCACATCATTAACAACGCTAGCTGAACTATACCCTTAGCTGCAGCTTTAGACTAAACTATGCCTCTCAAAGTCCTTTTGTGAGTCACAATTTTATTATTAATCCGTTCTAGAAGAACACACTAATAAGAGAAGTTTAAATGTCCTTGTGTGACATAGCTGCCCTCTTATAAGAGAGTTGAGCAAGTAAATAAGAATGAATCAGAAAGATGAAAATGATTTCTCATTCTTATAGGAGTAACTTGTATGGTGTAGCAAAGGCCGACGAGGCAGGAGTTGATAGGAACCAGCTAATAGACGTGGACCAAAAGCAAAGAGGTAAAATTAAAATCCAATGACACATGGACCATTTAGCTATCAATTTCTACCTAATTGAAGAAAAGTTGAACAGGACTTTAAAAGCAGACGTATAATAAAAAAAATTAATCATACGAGATCTGAAACATGACACAATTTCAGCTGACTGAGAATATCATCTTAAATAAAAAGGTTTAAAAGTCGAGAATTATGATAGAAGGTTAGTAGGTAGCTACGTGTTGTCATACCTTATGTGAGAGCAGGGGCGGCTAGACGAAGTTGATAGCCACACCTAGATGAGAGGCTTTTAATATAATTTTACAAAATTTGTAATTTATTTTTTTTTTAACTTTTTGAAATGCAAAGTTATTAATGATATTTTGATAATTAAATTTTTCTGATAATTCTTTATCAAATTAGCTTGAATTATATCCGCAAATGTGATTGTTACATGAATTGTTAACATTATTCTATAAATAATATCGGTATTTGAAAAAATATCAAGTCTTTTTTATCTCATTGAATGTATCAATTAAATATAATCTTCTACTTGGACTATTTTTCTCGACACTTTACTTAAAAAATTAATCTAAATCATCAATATCTGAGTGACTATTATGTTATAATGTTCGTTTGAGGCCAAGATGGCTTTATTTTTAATTCGAATTGTCCAAATATATTTTTCATCACCTAGTGATCTCAAATTGTTACCACTAAATAAAAAAATAAAAATATTTTCATATGTTTTAATTTATTTAAAATTTTCTTTTCTTTTCATTAATTTTTATTTATTTTTTACTTTGAAATATTTTTTTATAATAAAAAGTTGGTCATAACCTTCAAAATGGGCCCAAAAGAGAGTGGGGCCTAAATCAAAGGCTTTGGCTGCCTTACCCAAAGGTCAGCCCTGTGCGGGAGAAGGGAGGGGCTAGCCTCCTTCTCCCCTATTATCCTTTTAGTAGTAGTATTCAGTTGTCGTGTTTCAATGCTATCTGTTGTTATATTTATTTTGTATCTTGTTATTTTAGTGTCTCTCTTATTATAATCTTGCATCATATATTTTTCTTTGAAGCTGAGAGTCTATCGAAAATAATCTCTCTACCCACAAAAATAAGGATAAAGTCTGCATACATCCTATCTTTCCAAACTCAATTTATGAAATTAAATTGAGTATATTGTTGTTTATCTTGATAGTGTAATGAATTTTAATATATATAGTGGATGATTTAACCTATAATAATAGGCTCTATATTAGCTACTTAAGATTACTAATCAATGTTAGTAATTACAATATACATAACTTAAACTCAAATGCAAAAAGAATGTTAATGGACAACTTTCTCTCCGTTAGAATTTTATCTATTTCTGTTTTCTTCATAACAATGATATTCGGGTCAACTAGTGTATATGTGCTATTCTATTGAAACTTGTTGATCTCTTTGGCTTCTCTCTCTACTTTACCTCAAACTAAGTGGGTTATTTGTTGTTTATAACCTCAGAATAAAACCTTGTTTGCATTTAATTAGTGGCGGAATGAGTGAGATATCTTTGCTTAAATCATTCCTTGTAGTTTTGATCTATAATAGTTCTTTAAATAATATGTTTTTGAATAATTTTAATCTCTTGAATTTTATCAAAACTAATCAAAATCGTATATAATATATTTTTTCTGAACTTATCCTTAAATATAAGAGACAATTTTTGTTATTTTTTCAAACAAAATTTAAGAAAGTTTGGTCTAAGTTTCTAAAATTAACTTATTTTCAAAAGTGATGTTTTAAAAAATACTTTTGGCGAGAAGCAATTTGTGTTTGACCAATTAATATGAAAACACTTTTGAGAAGCAATTAGTGTTTGACCGAGCGTTTTAAAAGTGGTTCAAAATGTATTTTTCTTAAAAGTGCTTTTCAAGAAAATGCTTCAGAGCAAAAGCTATTTTTTAGCTTATAAAAACTGTTTCTGTTACTCTCTAGAAACATTTATTTTCTCTTAATAATTTGACCAAGTATCTCACTTTTCTAAAATAAATATTTATTAAAAAAATACTTTTAAATAAAAAATAAGTTTGATCAAACAGGCTATAAATGTAATTAGAATTTAGGGAAATGATAGTAGTAAAACTACATGTATTTATTTTTGTTGGGAAAAAATAAATCTTTAGTTTGGTACCGGGTAGACCCGATTGATCAAACATTTGGGCCAACCAACCCGATTCGTTCGCAATCATATACAATGGTTCCTCTCTTATCGAACACACACAGAGGAACTAAATGGAAGTGACACCGGAGAAGAGAGAATTAGATAACAACACTCAATCCCTAACCATCGAGGATCGCGACCTTAAGGCCGGGTTGCATCCTCTGAAGGTTTCACTTGCTTTATTTTATTTTTAGGTTCAAATGGATATGCTTTTGTTCATATGATTTATTAGGTTGTTTGATGCAATTTGCGCCTATTTCCTTGAATTGTTTTCTATTATATGTAGAATATTTAGGTTTGAGGTTTAAATTTGTATGCTTTTGTTTATACTCGTTGTTTTGATGGAATTTGTGATAATTTCTCAAAAAATGTCTTCTATTGTACTATGTTTTATAAAAAAATTAGCTTCATCATGCTTTTGTTCATATGGCTTGTTAGGTTCTTTGATGCAATCTGAAGCTATTTCCCGAAACTGTTCTGTATTTGTTATATTTAGGTTTTAGGTTTATCGAGATTAAATTTGTATGTTTTTGTTCATACTCGTTGTTTTGTTAGGTTTGATGCAATTTTGTGGACTATTTCTCAAAAAATGTTTTAGGCTCATCAAGTTCAAATTTGTAGGCTTTTGTTCATACTCATTGTTCTGTTAGCTTTTTTTTATGCAATTGGGCTGAACTCTATTGTGACTAGTTTGACTGCCTTCGTGGAAGTTCTACTTTTATTGAATGAAGATTATTATTAAGTAGGTACCCGGTGGAATAGTCCCGGTGCACACCAGTTAGCCTGGACACCACTGGTGTTAATTTTCTTTTATTTTAAGCTAACAAACCAGTCAACAACAACAACATACTGTAATCCCACAAATGGGGTCTGGGGAGGGTAGGATGTACGCATACCTTACCCCTACCTTGGAAGGTAGAGAGGCCCCCATTACATTAATGCAGGGTAATAAATTTGTCCATATACTTTTTGAACTAGAGAGCTGACTAAATATGCAACATAGTAACTACCAGTAAGCCACTTCATATTAGAGAGAGGAAATACAACATTAGGTATAAACATGTGCACAAATAAGTCAATGACCTGGGTTGATAAGGATTGGACATAGTGCTTCTGAGAGAATTCTGCATCAATATCTTACCTTTATGCATACTATACTCCCAAGATTTTGGTAAATACAATAGCATCAGGAATTGGAATTGGGAACATGAGTATGAAGTAACAGACTTTGAGCATCATATGTCCCATACAAGTGATGCTTACACCTTACTTCGTGAAAGTCCATAGTAGAGCCTGATAATCTGGTAGGATCCTGTGATTCAATATGCTTGCATTTCTTCTCCATTTTACTAGTAGCTACTATTTTTTAAACAGTCAACACCCAGATCGGTGGTCAAATTTGTGACGTGCCTCCAAATTTCTGCATTTCTTCTTTGGAAATGGCAAAAAACAAATATGTTAATCACTCTAAGTGCCAGTTAGAGTGCCAGTCAGGCCAGGAATGATTTTAGAATTGCAGAAATGTTAGGAACATGTGCACATGATGACTAGGATATGCTTGCAGCCTATTATCATACTCTGTTTTTCCCACGCTTTATAAAAAGAAATATGCTAGGGACACGACTTTGTTGTTCCATATGCACAGTATTATTTTCTAGCCATGTTTACTATTCATCTTTTGCTTTCGTTTCCTTCTTTTATGAATTGTGCTTCTGGTAAGAGGGCCGATTCCCCTACCCATTACTCATTCCTTCCCGGCTCGATAGGGATTGCTCACTTAGCTTCATTGTCATAATCAGAACAAGTTTGTTTTCTGGTACACTCGCCGGACACCTGGGGTTCGACCACAAACATCGTACGAGGATAATATAAAGAAAATTGTTGATTTTAGTACTGTAAGTCAATTTCCTTCTGGCCATTTTGTCGATACGTGAATTTGACTGCCTTATTAATGTATTATGTGTTCATCATCCATAGGTTGAAGGGTTTTGGGTTTGCTACTGCCACTTGGCCCGTCCATCAACATTGCCCAGCCCAACTGATTTGCATCTTTTCAAGGAGGGTATTCGTCCATTATGGGAGGTAAGTTTTGGTGCTCATGCTAACTATTGCTTTGCTGCATGCTCAATTTCGTTTAAGTCCTTAACTGTGTATATCTCTTACCCAAGTTAATTTCCTGATTCTATTTTTTAATGAAGGATGCTGCTAATTGCAATGGTGGGAAGTGGATAATTCGTTTTAAGAAAGCTGTCTCAGGACGTTTTTGGGAGGACCTGGTAAGCAAGCTCCTTCAGTGATTGTTGTTTTCTGTTAACTTAACTGGACTTTTATGTCTATAAACCATTAATTGCAAAAATAAATTTTAACTCAAATCTATGGGTTGCCATGATGAAATATAGATCGTAAACTTCAGACAGTATAAAAAATGAATACCTATACAGATGAAATTTCTAATTCCTTTTTATGCAAGGAAAGCTGAGATGCCCCTTTAACAGTCTCATAGAGGTGTCCTGCCATAAGTAAGCACTAGAAGCTGAGAAGAGAGGGATTGTCTAGTGGAAAGGACCCTCTATCTCCAACCATGAGGGTTTGGGGGGGAGGGGATTTCACCAGGGGGGAGATTGTAAAGCCACTGTTTGTCCATGTGGGGGTTTAAGGAGCAGGTTACCATATAAAAGAAAAAAGGAGGAGAAGAAGAAGGAAGAGCACTAGATGGCAGATACTGAAGTGACTTTTCTAATAGTCTTTAACATCAGTATCCTCTAATATGTTGCCCTAAAGGGTGTGCTGTATCATTGATGTTCCTCCTCATTTTGGTCAGTAATCACACAGCTGTATTTTTCATGCTGCCTTAGCTTCCCAGTATCTAACCAAATAGTTGAGTCAGATTGAAGTATTCTCATCTTGGAGTATATACATTTGCTTATTGTGAATTTACTCAAAACAGATGTTGGAAGGTAGGATTGAAGTTATTGTTTCCAGATATATAATTATCAAAAGAAAATTAATCAATCAACTCGTCAATCCTACATCAGTTGGGGTCAGCATTAATTTGGTAAATTTCACTAGACAAGTTAAGCATTAATTTGTTTAACTCTTGAGAAATGATTTGTCAGACTACCCTCATGATGATGTTTTTACTAAGCTTGGTCAGAGGGTGAATCATGATACTTTCTGTATCATTAGTTTCTTTTTGGAGGATAGGAGGAGGATATGTTAAGAGCACATTCATCACTACATCACATCTGAATGTTGTAGTAAAATTCTCCCTTCATCCTCAAAAAAGTAAAATTGTTGATTCGGCATCAGTCAGATAAGGTCGATGTATCTTCCAGATGCAAATTTTGCCAACTATAGGTGATTTTTTCTGATATGTACAAGCCTTGGTGAAAGAGTTACATGGTACCTGTGCTAGTGGGAGGTAGTAGGTACCCTGTGGAATTATCACAAAAAAAGAAAAGGAAAGATGGGAACACACTTTTGTATTTAGCAATTAATTTTTAAGGTGGGGTGCACCGGGCCAAGACTGTAGTGCAACGCCTAGGCGATACTTGAAGGCCCATGTAGTAAGCTACTATGATGGGCCTTTCCCCTTATAAAATGGAGTTAATATCATGTGCACTGACGGCCCATGTATCGGCCATTCCCACTGTTGTGTATCATGCTCATAACATCGGGTCACTTACATTTGTAATGTTTGATTTCTTTTGGACTTGTGAAATTGTGATGGATTTCGTGTGTAGGTTCTGGCTTTGGTGGGTGATCAACTCGATTATGGTGACAACATATGTGGTGCAGTTTTAAGCATTCGTTTCAATGAAGACATAGTGAGTGTGTGGAACCGTAATGCGTCAGATCAGCAGGTATGCTAATTATATCCCTTAATCCACACCCACTTATTCCATATTAAGCTAAACAAGTAAACATTCTCACATCATCTTGGTTTTGCCAGGCTGTGATGGCACTGAGAGATTCAATCAAGCGACACTTGAAGCTTCCTAGTGGCTATGTTATGGAATACAAAGCCCATGATGCTTCCTTGCGCGACAACTCATCATACCGCAATACTTGGATAAGATCATAAATAGTTGCTAAACTCTTATTTCGCTGTTGAACTTTCAGAAGAGAGATTGCGGTTGGTATTTGGTCAAGTGATTTTCATGGCAAAAATGGTTGACCCTTGACCATGTAATACAAGCTAACAATCTCGGATTACCGACTATCTGATCTTTTAAATGTCTGTAGTTCTTCTAAAGTGTGCACTCTACTCTAATGACAAATGGGTTATTGCCAGTAGTTTTTTACCATTTTAAACTTTAAACTTTAACTAGGGCTGTCCAGTGGGGCGGGTCGGCCAGCCCGCTACCTGCCCCGATCCCCCATGAAAAAATGTCGGTGTCGTTTGAACTCGGGACGGGGATTGGGGATGGTCCTCCCGCCCCGTCCCCCCCTGCCAGCCCCTCTCCCCCTTTGCAAAATTAACCTTTGCAACAACGGTCAAAATTTGATTTTGGCCGTTGTGCAACGGTTATAACAACCATTTTTGCCCCTCCCCATAAATCCCCTACCCCCTTAATATTTATTTTTAATCCCTAAGTTAATATATTTACACTTAACCCTATTTTCCAACTATAAATACCTCATTTTTCTCTTCATTGTTCTCACAAATCTTCCTAAAATCTCAGAAGCTGTAAATTGTGAATAGTAAATTTGTCAATTCTTTTGAGTTAAATTATTGACTCCAGTATTGATATCGTTTATATAATGTAGATAATTGTTCGTATTGTTTATGAGAACTCGGGAAACTTCAATAGCATGTAAGGATTGTTTACAGAACACCATGAAATAATCATATTATGAACAAATAAAGTAGCAACATGAGATGTATTATGAATGTCAATTTATGAAGCCTTATTGGCATTTAATGATACATTTGTCTTTGAGTGGCTAGATCGAACCCAATCTATGAAGCTTTTATGTAAGTTGAATGTGGCATGAACTTAATTAACATATCACAGAAGCATTGACATAAAATGTAGGGAGAAAGTAGTTGTAAATTGGTGCAACTTTAAACGTCATTTTTTTCAATCAATTTGTGTTTTTTCCCAAATCGATTTCTAATTTTCTCTTTTCTTTAGTAAAGATCTCACAATATACAATAGATTTCAACGTCGAAGTTTTGTGGTAATGTAGGTGTGAATGTCAATTTCAGTGTTGGAAATTCAATTTAAAAAAAAATTCCTGAATCACGCGACCCGACCCGTCCCGCGAAATCCTGCCTTCCTTCCGGCGGGACGGGACCTCTTCATGTCCCGCCAGGCCCGTCGGAGCCCGCGTCCTGACCTTCCCTGTCCTGCCGGGATTGGTCCTGGCCACCCCTAGTTTAAGCTAGCAGTATTAGTTCAAGCTGCTTAACTATAATTGATAAATGAATTACTCTCAGTAGCATATTACTAGTTACCACCACTTTAAAATAGGGTTGTCTAGTGGGTCGGGTCAGCCCGATCCCGACCCGCCCCGATCCCAAAAAAAAATTATCGGTGTCGGGGTTCGAACTCAGGACGGGGCCTGAGATCGTCCCGCCCGTCCCGATCCCGCCCCAACCCGACCCGCCCCATCCGGACCCATTCCCATCCCGCCCCGCCAGCCCCCCTCTCCCTTTGCAAAAATAATCGTTGCAACAAGTCAAATTTCGATTTTAGCCGTTATGCAAACGGTCATTTTTGCCCCCCCCCCTCCATAAAACCCCCTACCCCTTTAATATTTATTTTTAATCCCTAAGTTAATATATTTACACTTTAACCCTATTTCTCAACTATAAATACTTCATTTTTCTCTTCATTTTTGTCACACCATTGCAATTAGCTTGAGGATCATCCATCGAGCAAAGTTTCAATTATCAACCTCGATTACACATCGAATTTACGTCGGCATTTGGTATCTTCATTCATTCTTTAAATTATTATTTTTACTTAATTTTAATTATCACACTTAATTTCATTTACTTCAATTATTTATTTGCATGATTATAATGGAAGGATTGAAACGTATGATTAGAGGTAAGGGTAAGAGTGCTTCTTCTAGTAGGGGTAACAAGGGCAAGGGTACATCTACTAGTAATCCTATTCCTAGTCCCGATGATTTCATTGATTTCACTCATATAGATGAAACTGCTTTTTTTAATGATATATCATTAGATGATGAGGTAGATGAACCAAATTTTAATTTATGCGATAATCTAGATGACACATCCACTAGTGCACCTCAACCTCAGGCTCAGACTGACTCTCAGCCTCAAACTGAAATTGGAATGCCTCCTATTCCCCCTAGTATGAGTCGAGGCTCTACACAACGAAAATTAAAATAAGTTGTATGAGATTTTTTTGATAGGGACCAAGAGAATCAACTAGCTAGATGTAAAATTTGTAAAAATGTTCATAAATTTAAAATCAGAAAAGGTCAAGGTGAGACGGGAGGTTTATTGAGACATGTATAAGACGAACACACAGCTAGGTGGAATCAATACCAAGCTAAAAAATTGGGTGTGACAATGCCATCTGAGTCGAGACAAGGTTCACATAGTGTCCCCGACCAAGATGTGTGTATCATATTTATAACTTAGTTGTAAAGGATGACCTAAAACTTTTTGAAAACATTCTTGATAAAATATAATTTGCTATAAATTTTATTTTTAAAGGTAATAAAATATAAAGACGCAAATAGTATAAAAAAAACTTGTCATGATTGTGGATTACCTTATAGAAAAATTGCAGAAGAAGTCTCGACTAGGTGGAATTTTCTGTATGAGCAACTACTTGTTGCTTACGATTATAGACAACCTATAACTTTATTATTTAACGCTCATAATAAAAATCCAAGGGATATGCTTGTAGATAATGATTGAGATTTTTTTTAGAACTTAATGGATTTCTAGAGAAATTTTTTCAAGCTATTAAAAAAAATTCGATATTTATTATCATACTATTTCAAATATGTTATTTTATATAGCTCTAATATTTTTGTTACTTAACGAATATATGCAAAAACCAACTTATAAGGCATCTATTGAAAAAATATTTAAAAAATTTTAAAAATATTTTTTTCATATTCCCACTGTTTATATTATTGGTGCGGTATTAAATCCGACTATTAAAGTAGACGGTTGTAAAACACTAATAGAAACGATTTATGATTGTATAGAAGTACTTCCAACAAACTCAACTGAAGAACCAACTCACAAACCAACTAAAGAAGAAGTTACGTTTAGCATACACACTGAATGCAAATAAGTATATACGTATTACCAACAACAAAGTATAAATAATCAACCGGCTTCTGTACCATCTTCTACTACTTCGCTGCAATCTTATAAAAAACATGCGGTTTCTGCTGCTAGTATTCAATGACTTAGAAATAAAATGTTTAGTGGTTCAACTTCTTCACAAGTTAGCGAATTTGATGTTTATATTTTGCAGGGTGTTGTACCGTACGAATTAATTGTCAATGATGAAGGACATGAAGACTTGCTGAAATACTGGAGGCAGAATGAGAATACATTTCCGACACTAGCAAAGATGACCCGAGATGTGTTGAACATTCAAGTGTCATCAACAGCGTCTGAAAGCGTTTTTTCTGCTGAAAGATTTCAAATAGGAGAGCACATACACTCATTGGCGGGAGACAGCTTAGAGATTGCAGTTCTATTCAAAGATTGGATTCGAGCGGAGCGTAGAAGGTGCGGTCAACCGGAGATCAATGAAGAAGAAGACAACAACTACAACAAAATCTTGTCTGAGGGAACAAGAAGTGACGTCGAACATTTTGACCTACAAATTTCAATTCCAACAGAAGATCCTCAAGACATTGTGAAGAAATTATAAAAAGTATGGTTAACTATGTAATTTTTCTAATTGCAATTTTACTATATGATTTGCAACTTTTGAATAACACCACAAAGTTGCAATTTTGAAATTGTATTACAAAAAAAATTATATTTCTATTAAATAATATAAGAGACACAAAAATAACCTTAGATATGTTTTTATTACACTATCTTGTTCAATTATTGAAATATTTATATATATTATTTTTTAAAATTAAGTGGCAAAAAAACCACAAATCCCGACCCGACCCGACCCGTCCCCCCAAATCCCGGCCCCTCCCCGTCCCGCCGGTACCCGCCCCGCCCCGTTGGACAGCCCTACTTTAACGTAGCAGTATTAGCTGTATACTACTAGTAGTTCATACTAATACAAAAAATTCCACATTACGACATGCAGGTAAGATGGAATTCCAGATTTTGCATTTGCCACATTGTTTTCTACAACTGGTGTTGCATAACTAAGGTGGCGTTGCTTCAAAATCTTGAAGTAAAGTTTAAAACTGTTTTTCAATCGGACACCAAGAGAAGAGAAATTGTAATTTTTTTGCAAGAACTGATATAAGGTGGAAAATGGAAACTCTGTCGTTGGCGATACTCTGTCTTCATTTTAAGAATGATTAAGAAATAAAAGAGTAATTTCTAGTTTTTAAACGGAATTTTCATATCATAATAATGCAGAAGCAACTCGGAAGGAAGTCGACATCGGGTAAAGACTTTACTTGCACATAATAATTAATATTTACACTAATCCAATATAAATAAACAATAGTACATGTTTTCACTACTCTTGCCACTAAAATATAATTAATTATTACACATTCACATCTTAATTTATGATTTAACTGTGATAAATTAGTACTACGATTTGATGTAAACACTGTTTTTACGACGGTCCATCTACCAAATACATACTTTTATATGCGAAAAAATATATCATCAAATTAGAGTGGCACAGCGGAAGCATGGTGGGCCCATAACACACAGGTTCAGTATCGAAATAATTTAGTGAAAAAAGAAGAGTAGCTTCCACACCTCTTGAATGCCGATAAATTCTCAGCTTCCTTTTTAACCTTGTTTTAGCTCTTGCCAATCTGATCTAAACTACATTTGCCAAAATGAGGATAAAATAAAATAAGAAAACAAAAGATAATATTAGCATTTGCTCCTAAGCTATTCTGTAAATATCAGAAGCAATTGCTTGGACCAATAATAAAGAGATATGCTTATGTAACATATTTTACTCATTACGTATCAGACAAAACACATTCTGTCTATCAAATTTTCTCATTGTTTTTAGCTCTTGGCAATCAGTTTCTAAACTACATTTGCCAAAATAATACTATAAGAAAACAATAACAGCGACCCTTGAAAATTCCAACATTATAGAGTACACGAAAGGGGATAATCCCAAAGAGACTCATAAGGATGACGAATAATTTCCATGTAATCTTGAACACCATCCACTGCATAAAGTGATGCTGATATTTCTCTTTCCACTTTCATTACCTCAAATTCTGTAAACCCCATCGCAGTCTTGGTTGGAATATCTAACAATTCTTGAGCAAATTCCAAGCCTTCTTCAAAAGACGAAAAACAAGAAGATGGTGATATGACTATGTCTAAATCGGGTTTATACGCGTTACTATCATCAAACAATTGACTTTCTTGATCATCAAAAGAAAGTACTGTTTCATCAAGATAGTTCCTTTGTGCATACTCACTAGAAATTGGATCATCACAATTGCTAACTGGACTAGTAGTACTTTGAAAAGAGTTACTATCAAACGATTGACTTTCTTGTATGATTTCTTGATCACAAGAAAGTACTTTATCAAAAATATAGCTCCTTTGTTCATTCTCACTGGAAATTGGATCGTCGCAATTGCTAATTGGACTAGAGGAATTCTCAATGTTTAAATTAGTGACACTAGTAGTAGTACTCTGAACAGAGTTAGCACTACTTGTGGAATCAGCTAAGCAATCAAGGCTTTTTTGCTTCGCGATATTCTTGATGTTGAGGAGATTTTTGATGCGGGAAGCAAGAGGGAAATCTCGAGAAACATGAGTAGTAAGAAAGTTGGTTCGTGTGTTTGGTCCGCGAAGAAGAACAGCAGCTTGATCATAGGCACGAGCAGCTTCCTCTGCAGTTTCATAAGTTCCAAGCCACATTCTTATCTTTTTTGTTGTGTCTTTAATCTCAGCTACCCATTTTCCTGATGGCCTTTGTCTTACACCAACAAAATTGTTAGACCATTTGCTTTTTTTTCTCCCCTTTGATTTGGTTACTTTGTTTGTTGAAATTGGTTCTGTTTGGTGCTGTTTTTGGAAGTTAATTTCCATTGTGGGAAAATTTTGAGACAAAAAAAAGAAGAGAGAAACAAGTAGTAGTAGGACTTATGAGAAGGTTGGTTACATGTCTATGTTATTTTGTTGCTTATATATATGAAGTTTTGAGATACCTATGATTCAAAAGTTTGCTCCTGTCTTATGTTATGTTGTTTTCTTGTGTTTGTTTGTAGTAGGTGATATTCTGATTCTTTTTTTTATCTTCAAATGGAGAAAGATTTTAATAATGAAAGTTGACTCATTCCTCCATATTTGATAGACCTTTTCCTTCTTGAATTTGATATGTATTTTGTGACTGATTTTCTCCAAGAATTTTGCTTTCTACACTTCAACAATGTTTTAACTGTTTCCCAATGGTTGGTTGATTTTTCATTCAAAAGTGTTGACTGTTGAGTCTCCCACATACGTTGGTAAGATCAATTCTCTAATCAAAACAAGTCGTACATATTTGTGTGAGATAAAATAAAAAAAAATTTAAAGTTAAATTATTTATAAATATTAGTTCAAATTGAAAGATGATACGGTAACGTGTATCTCGTGTATATCGGCCCATGCAATTGTGTATATTTACTTACCATAATTAGTAGAATTCTTGTACATGTATAATTATGGTAATATTCTTGTATTAGAAAATGTAGTAGTCTTGTATTATGAAAGGTAGTAGTCTTGTATTAGGAAAAGGTAGATTTATTTTGCATATTTACATATTGTATATCATGTATATAAACCTTTTCATTAATGAGAATAATCAGGGATTATACTCTTTCATGGTATCAGAAGTTTAGGGAAAATTTTCCCTCTCCAATCTCGTGCTTCCGCCGCCCTTACTACACCTTCGGCTGTCGACCGACCAAAAACCTCCCTTTAATTTTTTTTGTTTCTTTTCCTGAATCACTAAGTCTCCTCTTGTTCTTTCACCATGTCTACCACAAAGAACACATTTCATCCTACCCTTGCAGTCTCCAATATCAAAAACAACATCCCCATCGTTCTTGAGATAGAAAACGTCAAATACGCGACAGGGGCAGAATTATTTAAAGTTCACGCACGGTCTAATCGGGTCCTTCATCACATCATCTCCCCGGCAAATGGCAAGGAGAAGGTGCCTAACACCGATGATTAAATAGAGTTGTGGGCAACTCTTGATGCTACGGTACTCTAGTGGATTTATTCCACTATCTCAATGGACCTCTTGCATACTATTATTAAACCTAATGTCACGACAATGGAAGCTTGGGATATGTTGCGTGATATATTCCAGGATAATGAAAATTCTCGTGTCGTGACCCTTGAGCAGGAATTCTTCCACATCAACATGGAGGATTTTTTGAATGTCTCAGTATATTGTAAAAGGCTCAATGAGTTGTCGGATCAACTCAAGAACGTTGGCGTGCACGTTCCATGCTCACCTTAGAAGAAGCCGGGTTGGCTAAAAAGGTGGCAACTAAACCCAATTCCGCCGTGATGGTGGCCACGTCCAATGACCTTCACTCATTCTCAGACAATTCTAGCCAAAACCGTAACAATGGTGGAGGAAAAAAGGACCAAAATCGGAAAAATAGTAGCAAAAACCATGGTGGTGGCAATGATGGCAGCAGCGGTGGCAGACCGGTACGTGGTGGCTGCAGGCAGGGCACCATGGCAGCAGGCCTGGACAGCTGGGCAGTGGCCCTGGGCCATGCCGTGGGCCAATGGGCAATGGCCTATGCCTCTTTGCCCAGTTCCTTCAACTTGAGCCAGGCCCAATTCTACACTGCAGAGGCAGACCGCTGGGCCAGTGAACAATAACTAGCAGTAGGATGGCTTGCTTGGGCCTCGGCCTCAGTATGCCTTTGCTGCTGAGGGCCCAGCAACAGTTCCGACCCCCATGGATATCGAGGCAGCGATGCATATATTTGGATTAAATCCTCTGGACGCAAAGTGGTACATGGACACCGGAGCCACTTCTTATATGATGTCCGCGCCAGGTAATCTCTCATCTTATTTCAATTTAAGCAAAGATTGTGGCATAATTGTTGGTAATGGTAATTCAATTTCAATTCGTTGTTATGGTCACAAAAATTTATCTCCTCCGAACCCACATTTAGCCTTGAAAATTGTCCTTCATGCTCCTCACTTAATTAAAAATTTGGTGTCTGTTCGAAAATTTACAACTGATAATTGGATTTCTGTTGACTTTGACCTTTTTGGATTTTCTGTGAAGAATTTCACGACGGAAACCTCTAATGACATGTAATAGTCGGGGAGAGCTTTATCCAATCACCACCACCACCACTTCCACTAATCAAGTCACACCGTTAACGTTTGCCGCTGTAGCACCTTCCTTGTGGCATGCACATTTAGGTCATCTGGAGGCGTCTGTTCTTTCCTCTCTTAAAAATAATAGTTTTATTGAATGTAATAGTACGCTAGTACTAATATTTGTCCTTCTTGTCCACTTGAAAAACATGTTAAATTAACTTTGCATATATTTTATAAACAATGCCTTATAAATGCATGCTTTTATCCAAAAAATCAATTTTACATATATTTTATAAAACAATGCCATGTATACTTTTTTGGATTTTATGTCGGGAATTTATTTCTCAGAACCGCAATCACCTTTGCGAGACTCCTCAAAAGAACAAGTAGTAAAAATCTTTACATTGTTAAAATGCATCTTTTTATTAACTACCTTTTGATTAACTTTATGCTTCTAAACATGTATTTTCTTAGCATAATAATTTACTTAAGTTTGACCGGATAACCGTAGTTAGCGGATCTTAAAGGATGCCTAACCCCTTCCCTTTAGGATAATAAAGAACCCTTACTCGAAATCTCATAGTTTAGCAGACCATTAATCGGAGTTCATATTGCAACATTTATGTTAACATTTAGGTGCCCTAATTCACCGTAGAATAATTAGGTGGCGACTCCTTAAGCTTTAATTAATTTAGGAATCACCAATACATCGCGACCATGTTGGATCCCTCCTCTTCGCGGGCGGGGGTTAAAAACGGGTGCGATAGCATGGCGACTCCTTTGGAGAATTTAGGTTCTTAACGATAGCAAATTCAGGTTAATTATTGTTGCGCTTTATTTTGCTCCTCATTTGATCTAGTGCTTTGAATTGTTTTCTTTGTGAAATTGTGTATGCTTAACTGCTTTAATTGCTACTTTCTTTTGCTGCTTTTCTTAAATTGACATTCCGCTCATATTTTCCTCCACTTCGAAAAATTGACACTATCACACATACACGCGAGATATGTTTCGCACACCCGCAAAATTTTCTTTCAAATTTCTAAATTTTAGGATAGTTGGCGTATGCGCGGGTGTCCGGACCATTCGGTGGCCACGTAGCCTTCTCACTCGAGCAGTCCGTTCGGCAATCTTGAGTCTAGTAAGCCAAATCTTAGAAAATTTAGGATAAAGTTATACCATCCTTTATCTTATGTCATGCATGCATACATCTCCTAGTTATTTAAATTAACTAGGAGATAATGACGGAACCAAATTAATTAGACAATATAATCGTGCAAGCTGCTCTTGCATCACTAAAAAAAATTCTCCTTTTGTTATATTTAAAGACTCCATCAATCATTTTGCCAAAAAACGCCAAATTTGCACTTTTGCTGGGAAATCATAATCTGTACAATTACTAATTTATGACTTTTTTGTCCCTCAACTCAAAATTTAAGGACTAAAAAGGAATATTACTCCGAATTATTCGTAAATCTTCTATAGCTAAATCCTTAAGCCAATTTTATAATTTATAATAATATATATAAGAGAAGATTAAACATCTTTTTCAAGTGTTGTCATCCCTAGTTTTTTAATTTAGTTGAGTTGAGCCATATTTTTACATGGAAATATGCCCCTTTGATATTAGCCATCATAATCCTTTACCCAGAAAACGCCAAATTTTCACTTTTAATGGGCAATCATATATTATTATTTTTTATGATTTTTTACCCGGTGTCCTATATCTGTATTAAAGAAACCTGATTATATTTGGATTCGTATAGCGTAGGATGACCAATCATAATATGTTAGTACTTAGTACTACAATTTTAAAAGTGGGTGATAAAGGCGAGAAGGTTGCAAGTAGCAACACTGTGAATTGATGATATTGGATTCCAATCAATATTTTTTGGTAATGCTCATAAGTTTTCAATTTTTATCCCTGCTTATTTACTACTCTATGTTATAATAACCTATAATTTTTTGTAAACAAAATAAAAAATAAAAAGTGTTAAGATTTTAGGCAATTAATTAGCTAATGGACTATGGTGCGCTAATAAATTACAAATATCTAAAGAGTTTAAGTTACATACACCGTCAGCATAAAATTATTATATCATTAGGATATCTTTACCCATGATAATAGATAACATATCTTATTTTCGATGAGATTTACTTTTAAGGAGATTTACAAATAAATATTCTTTAGGAGACCGTCGACATAAGTAATATATGTAACTTAAAACTCTTTTCACATTAACACAGTTGGATTTAATGAAGGAGCAAAGTAACTTAAGGACATATTTTTCTCCTAGGTGCCATGTGCTCCAAGGTCAAAATAGGAGAAAAAGAAAGTAGCAAAGAGTATTGAGGTCTTCTAGATAATGATAATCTAATTAAAAAATTTCAAGATTAAGTTGATTTAGAGATAATTCTTCTTCTTCTTCTTCTTTATGGTGGGGATTGGATTAGATTTAATTAATTATTTGTTTAAATTAACCAAGAGATAATGATCGAACTAAATTATATAGACAATATAAACGTGCAAGCTTCTCTTGTTTCATCACCAAAAAATTCTCCTTTTTGTTACATTCAAAGATTCCATCAATCTTTTGCAAAGAAACGCCAATTTTGCACTTTTTGCTGTCATAATAATCTATTACAATTTCAAAAGTAGTTTTTTCTGTCCCTCTCCTCAAAATTCAAGGACTAAAGTGGAATATACTCTCGAATTATTCGTAAAACTTCTTTAGCTAAATCCTAAAGGTGATTAATTAGAATGTATAAGAGAAGATTAAACATCTTTTTCAAGTGTTGTCATTCCTTTATTTAATTTAATTGAGCCATAATTGTACAAAATAGAATATATGCCCCTTTGGTATTAGCTCATCAAGGGACGTTAAAAAAATCAAGGGGTAATTGTACTTTTGAATCTCTCGGTTATTGATAAATTCTAATTCCGATTCTTGGAATAGTCGGCTAAGCACATTTAACATTCATTTAACTAAAACATGCAATTTTGGTCCCTTAATAGGAAATATGTGATATTTAGACTATTTTTGTACTACATTATCCTCAAATATAGCTCTAATATAGAATAGCAGTACAAATTTTACGTAATAAATCGACAATTGAATGGTTTAGTTATTAATAATTCATTAAATTTATGTAAATTCATAGTTAGAGGATCAAAAATGCACATGTCAATTGATTGAAGATTAAATACGCTTGATCAAAACTTACAATGACCAAAATCAAAATCTTCCAATATTTAAGGGACTAAAAGCACTAATTTTCCTAGATATACTCTTGTTTTTTTTGGTCCAGAAAAAACATATTATATTAAGTTAAAGATAGATCATACATGGAGTTGCAACGCTTCGGCATTTCTATTTCATCGACGGAAATATCCCTTCGTGAAATGTTGCAACGTTTCGGGGCAACCATTGAGTATCCATAAATACTCAGTGATTTGCAGAAACGAAAAAAATACAATACACACAATATACATTACATAAAACATAATACAATTTCTGCTTCTGAAATTTCCCCTTCTATGAGATTTATTCTTTCTTTAAAGTCTATATTTTATACGTGCGATTTCTGCTTCTGAAATTCGTTAGAGTGTAACTTTTGAATTTCTGAGAATATAAGTTTTGTATCCTGAAATGTTAATTCCTCAATGAACCTTTTTACACCTGAGAGGGAGAAATTAATACATTAAAAGATAACATCGTTTTTCGATGCGTCTAACCTATTTTTAATTCCATTACCCTATTATACATCACCACGCCATGAGTAACTCTGCATGTATACTATTGACATTTGACACCCAGCCGATGCTGCAAATCCCGTGACCCAATGACCTATAGAATCATGGATGACTCTTCCTAAGTTACTAGAATGATGAACATACCTATCCGTATTTAATTTATAATAGTTAGGAGGGAAAAATTTGTAGAGTAGGAGTTTGCCGGTTGAGAACATGGGAATTTCTATGGAGCCAAAGGTTCCAAAGGCACAAGGGAATGAGTAGGAACATCACATGTATTAGTGTCACGTTTGTGGTGTATAAGTTTTCGTAACCAGCAAGCTGGAGAATTTTGAGTAATATCTTGATATTCGTCATTTTTCAATATGCAATGCGATTTTAGTTATCAATGTTATTTTGTTTGAGACTAAATTTTCCATCGTATATTTTTCTGATTATTCATATATTTGTCACTTACAAGGGCTGTCCAGTGGGCCGGGTCGGGCCGATCCCGACTCGATCCTGCCGGGCCCAATCCCCACCCCCCACCCCCCACCCCCCAAAAAACAATTATCGGGGTCGGGGTTCAAACTCGGGATGGGGCCTGGGATCGTCCCGATCCCGCCCCGCCCCGTTCCCGACCCGTCCCCCTCCCCCTTGCAAAAATAACCGTTGCAACAACGATCAAATTTTGATTTTGACCGTTGTGCAACGGCTATAATGGCCATTTTTGGCCCCCATCCCACCCCATAAACCCCTACCCCTTAATATTTATTTTTAACCCCCAAGTTAATATATTTACACTTTAACCATATTTCTCAACTATAAATAACTCATTTTCCTCTTCATTTTCTCACAAATCTTCCTACCATCTCTCTAATTTCTCAATTTATCTCTCTACAATTCTACAAATCTTCCTACTATTAAATATTATATCAAATTTTAAAAAATTGGGAGTGAAGTTGGCAACTAGCTTAAGATCCATCCTTCGAGCAAAGTTTCAATTTTCAACCTCGATTACACATCGACGTTACGTCGACGTTTGGTACCTTCGTTCCTTCTTTAAATTATTATTGTTACTTAATTTTAATTATCGCACTTAATTTCATTTACTTTAATTATTTATTTGCATAATTATAATGGAAGGATTGAAACATATGATTAGGGGTAAGGGTAAGGGTACTTCTTCTAATAATCATATTCCTAGTCCCGATGATTTGATTGATTTCAGTCATATTGATGAAATTGCTTTTTTTAATGATATACAATTAGATGATGAAGTAGATGAACCAGACTTTAATTAGACGATAATATAGATGACACACCCACTAATGCACCTTAACCTCAGGCTCAGACTGAGTCTCGGCCTGAAACTGAAACTGGAATGCCTCTTATTCCGCCTAGTATGAATCGAGGCCCTACAAAACAAAAATTAAAATCAGATGCATGACATTTTTTTGATAGAGACGAAGAGAATCAACTAGCTAGATGTAAAATTTGTAAAAATGTTTATAAATTTAAAACCGAAAAAGGACAAGGTGGGAGGGGAGGTTTATTGAGACATGTACAGGGCAAGCACATAGCTAGATGGAATCAATATCAGGCTAAAAAATTGGGTGTGCCAATGCTATCCGAGTCGGGACAAGGTTTACACAGTGTCCTCGACCTAGTATAGGGTCAAATTAACCCGACGATGAGGGGAATTTTTGGTCCTAAATATGATAAAAACAAAGATAGGGAAATATGACAAAATTAATTGCGGTAAAGGGTTTGCCTTTTTTATTTTCTTCCTCTCCTGGTTTATTCATTACATTCGAGAAAAATATAATTCTGTTTTTAATGGTTTTCCTAGATCAACAGTTAGAAGAGATGTTTTTAAATTTGTAAGTGAATATCAACAATATTTACGTTATGCACTGTATCATTTTAATGGCAAAGTGGCAATCACTTCTGACATAGGTCGCAGTACTAACGGTAATGATTATTTAACGGTAACATGACATTGGATATATCAAAATTGGTCTATGCAAAACGTGTTATAGAATATAAATATATAGATGATAGGCACATTGGAAGTTTTATTGCAGAAAATACTCAAGAATTTTGTTATACTATGGAATAATTAATAAAATTATGACTATTACATTAGATAATTCTTCTTCTAATGATTATGCTATAAAACTTTTAAAACTTAGATTAACTCCATCTTTTCCTGATCATTTTCATATAAGATGTGCATGTCATATTTGTCGCGCCCGATTTTAACCACGCACGGGTCAAAGCGGAATGCAACGTATTGGTGATTCCTGAGTAAAAAGGGTTGAGGAGTCGCCACCTAATTATGTTTACGGTGAATTAGGACACCTAAATATTTAAACTAAGTGCTGCTATGTAAACTCCAATTTTAAGGTCTGCGAAACTAGCGAGATTCTAGGTAAGGGTTCTTTATTATCCTAAAGGGAAGGGGTTAGGCATCCTTTAAGATCCGCTAAATTGCGGTTATCCGGTCAAACTCAGGTTAATTATTGGTAGAAAAAATGCATGTTTTACAAGTACAATAGATTAAAAAACGTTTTGCAAATAATTAGTAAATGATGCATTTTATACAAGTACGTATTCAGATGACATAAAAAGAAAGATACATGTAAAGTTTTTGAAAAATATGCATTTTTGTGACAATAAATTATTTACACTACCAAAGAAGTAAAATTTTGGGAATCATTGAATTGTAAATTGACAAAAGATAAACTTATTCGGTATGATTTAATAAAGCAAATAAAAGATGACAAAAGTTGTTTTGAAAATCTTGAATTCGCGTGACGAGCCTAAAATAAATAAACTAGCGAAGGATTTCTAAGTTTGCGAGCCTACAAATAAATAAGCTAGCGACGGGTTTCAAATCTTAAACTACCCTATGAATTAATCCTAAGTTTGCCTATTCTAAGCATTTCAATAGTTACATAAGTGCGATAAATAATATTACAATACAAAGCGGGATAAAAGCTGAATTAAAGAAATAAAATAAATGAACTCCGAGGAATAATTCGTCGTTATTTACTTTAATCCCTGCAAGCTGTCAGGAACAAACGATTAGAAACAGTTAAATACAAATAACTTCATATCCGTATTCAAAACAGTGAATGTTTTGATCGCGGAGGGCTCAGACTTAAATTTTGAAAAGAACATTCCAATCACGTCGTGACTGCAAACATATGACTAATGTAGTTTATTTTGATTGCCTCGCCTACTAAACGTGTTGGTCTCTCGGGTGAAATAGAAAAGATCACTATAATCACGTCGTGGCTGCGAATATATAACTTGTTGGTTATTTTAGTCACCTCGCCTACTAAACATGTTGATCTCGGATAAAAAGGTTTAAGTCTTCATCATTGCCCAGAAGTTATATTTCCGTCTTTGCAACTGTGGAGGCCTCAAAATCGACGGATATTTTTCATCGGCCGGTGTAGTATCGTGTTCAAATCAGTAAAATTTTAAAATGAGATAGTAAACAGCAGCAGCAGACGGTAAAACAGTAAGCAGAAAATAATTTCCGGAAAAGACGCGGTGTTTAGTTTAAAACAGTAAAAACAGTAAAACAGATATTTGAATGTTTGAAACGATGGATTTGGAACAGAAAGCAATGTTTGAAAGGTGCGGTGTTGATTTAAAACAGTAAAAAATGATAAAAACGATGTCTGCGGAGCAAAGCGAACAGAAAGCGGCGCCCGAACAGACGCGGTATTTATTCAAAACAGTAAAAATAGTAAAGTCGAAATATTGCAGTTTTCCAAAGCAGTTTTAAACCAGCTGTTTTCAGCCGAGAAAAATAGCAGCAATTGGGTTCAAAAATAACGCAGTAGTGGGCTTGAAACGCAGAGGCAGTGGGTTGTCCGAAATAGCCCAAAGTAGCAGGCTTTTAGCCAAGAAAACAGCAGCAATTGTGCTAAAAATACAGCAGTGATAAGACATCAAATGAGCTCAAAATGCAGCAGTAAAATGTTTCCGAAAAGAAGTGTAAATGGTCCACATTGCAGAAATGTATGGCGCTGCAAACGCAGCGAGAATAATGGCTGCAGAATAATGGCTCAAAAGTGCGATGTCGGCCCAAGTATTGCAAAGAATGGCGGTCTCGGAATCAACGACCAAAATGCAACAAAACCCATAACTAGCATTATTTAAAGATGACATATATCCAGAATCTCAAGGTGCAAATTGGATACCACAACTATTGGTAGCACAGCAAAGACATAAAGGGGAAGGTAAACTTAAAGACCAGTCACTCTAAACTTCAAATTTGAAAGATAAGAAGACAAAGAGGGCTACCACCATTCATTTCCGATGCTGCAACAAGATTCAAAAGGCTTCTTGAACCTTAGGCATGGTAGTCTATCGAAGAAGGCTAAACCCAACCCGAAGCTTGTCTTCGCTTTCAACCGGCATAACAAGATAATAGGACAGTTCTGACAAGGCAACTATGAAAGAAAACATTCGGCAATAAACCTAGATTGCAGACATGGGCAGTAATATAACACACCACAAACTAGTTCAAATACGCACAATATGTTAATACATATATCATTCAGCAACTTAGTAAACATAGCATGATCTAAGGTAACTTAAAAGACTTTACATGATATTATGGAGGCACTTAACACCTAATCATATAGGGGAAATGCATGACCAATTCAGTAGGCATTAATAGGATAAAGGATGAGCCAAATAACCATTTAGGGGAACTGGAGAATACCAACATGGGAAAGAGACAAGACACATATCATAACTAACTAGCATGCTTCATGGTCTCCTAAATTTACACACAAACCAACAGAGAAAGTTCAATTTTTCAGATATTTAAAAGATATAGAAGGAAGAACTGGACAGTAGCAACACATATCTTGGTCATTTCTAACACACCACATATTTATAAAGCGAAAATAGGCATGCTCGTATGAACAGATTCACAAACTGAGATAAACAAACACATACTCCCAAGTAGATAGTTTAGACATAGGCACGACTTTGACAAGAATCAAAGATACTACTTATTCTTAAGTGAGACATGTTCAAATCATTTATTAGACCTTTTTATTCACTCTAAGCAGCTTTATCTTTAGACTATACCCTATACATACTTACTACATGAAACATAATCACAAGCCGTATGAAATGCATTAGAGACTATGCCTTAACAGGGTATAAACTGATTCAAATAGTGCAAAGCACTAATGCAAATGTCATTCAAACAAACTCAAAAGGTAGGGCATGATACAAGATAATTTTGGAGGTGTGATATACTAATATGAAGGCCTTTTTAACACTTAAACAGGTAAGGCAAGTATGTAATCAGTTCAGTAGACTCAGCAAGATAAGTGTGATTCAACATTCGAATCCAATATGATCACACAATGTCCATAAATCAACACACACACAAAGCCTCTTATCATATTAAATATAAATCTAATAATACAAGCAAAGCATTTCTGAACATTAATAAGCCAATTAACGCATTAATGAAAAAATGACTATCTTATCACATAATCAACAACAAAAACACACAACGATACAGAAAATACACTGAGAGAAATTTGTTTTACTGACCTTCTCCGGGCAGCGAACCGAGGCGTGTTTCGAAATGTCGAATCCTCGCGAAAATGTTTAGAATTCTGATTTATTTTCGACTTCGAATTTTGATTTTCCTCTGAAATAGAATTCTGTTTTCTGATGTTCGACCCGACCCGGCAGTGACCTGACCCGGACTGACGACCCGACCCGAATTGGATCGAAAAATAGTGAAAATAGCTAAAAAAAAATCCAGATTCTTCAACACAAAAAAAAACAATTATTTCGACCTATATTTCGGAATCTTTAAGTTGAAGAACACATGCAAGAACAAACAAAGATTTCGGATTGCCTCTTTTTTTTTTTAGTGAAGAACAACACCAACAAAATATAATGCCAAACCTTTAAAGGAGATTTTCCGGCTCCCCCAAAATGAAGAACAAGGGGGGTATTTATAGATGGGTTTCCCCCCCCCCCCCCCCAATGTTCAGCTCGTCGAAGTGAGTTTGAATTTCAAAAAATAAAGAGCCAAAAATCGCGGATTTGAGGGGCATGGGTCGCGGATTTTGTGGGTATGGGTCGAAGGGTTTGGTGGTGTCAGCGCAATAGAGGGGGGTTGGTGGCGGTAGGGGTGAGGTGACCGACGAGTGGGGTCGGGGGCGTGGGGTGTGCGGCGATCGGGTTTTGATTTGGGGAATAGGGTTCGAAATTTTTTTTTTGTTTTGGGTTTTGGGGAATTAAAAGGGATGGGGTTATGGGCTTGGGTGGGGCGATTTGTGAAGGGGGTTGGGTCGACGGGTTGGCGGTTGGGCTGGCGAAGTTTGGTAGGTTTGGGTTGGTTTTGGGATTTTGTTTTTGTGGGGTTTGGGTACAAGGGAATTTAATTGGGGAGTTTGGGCTTGTGGGAATTTAATTTGGGGATTGGGCTTGGACGAAAAAAATGGGTTTTAGTTTAGGTTGGGTAGAAATTGTATTGGGTTAGGAAATAAAAATGGGTTAGGAATTGAAAAATATAAAAGGGGTTTAATATTAAAAAATATTTTTTTTTCTTGTTTTGTAAAAGATGTGAATTATTTAAAATAACATAACGACGTGATAATAATAAAATATAATATTTACGAAATGCTTAATGCTTAATAAAAGGGAAATGCGATGCAATTTTGCGAGAATAAAATAATATAGAATTTCGGATAACTTATGATTATTATAAAATGCAAATGATATAAAATATGCGAATAATAATGATAATACGAAGATACACACATATATGCCTATATTTTAAAATTATTTTAAAAGTGAAAAAATATTAAAAATTACAAATAAAATCATAAAAGATGGGACAAAATTGGGTGTCAACAATATTTATAACTTAGTTGTAAATGATGGCCTAAAACTTTTTGAAAACATTCTTGATAAAATACAATTTGCTATAAACTTTATTTTTAAAGGTAAAAAAATAAAAAGACGCAAAGGGTATAAAAAAACATGTCATGATTGTGGATTACCTTATATAAAAATCCAGAAGAAGTTTCGACTAGATGAAATTTTCTGTATGAGCAACTACTTGTTGCTCTTTATTATTTAACTCCCATAATAAGAATCTAAGGGATATGCTTGTAGATAATGATTGAGAAATTTTTTTAGAACTTAATAGATTTTTAGAGAAATTTTATCAAGCTACTAAAGAATTTTCCGGTATTTATTATCCTACTATTTCAAATATGTTATTTTATATAGCACTAATATTTTTGTTACTTAATGATTATATGCAAAAACCAACTTATAAGGTATCTATTGAAAAAATGTTTAAAAAATGTTTAAAAATACTTTTTTCCTATCCCACTATTTATATTGTTGGTGTTGTATTAAATCTAACTATTAAAGTAGACTGTTGTAAAACACTTGTAGAAACGATTTATGATTGTATAAAAGTATTTTCAACAGACTCAACTGAAGACCAACTCACAAACCAACTAAAGAAGAAGTTACGTCTAGCATACACACCGAATGCAAACAAGTATATATGTATTACCAACAATAAAGTGCAAATAATCAATCAGCTTATGTACCATCTTCTACTACTTCGTTGAAACCTTATAAAAAATATGTGGTTTATGATGTTAATATTCAAGGCTTTAGAAATAAAATGTGTAGTAGTTCAACTTTTTTACAAGTTAGCGAATTTGATGTTTATGTTTTGCAGAGTGTTGTACCGTACGAATTAATTGCTAATGATGAAGGACAGGAGGACTTGCTGAAATACCGGAGGCAGAATGAGAATATATTTCCGACACTAACAAAGATGGTCCGAGATGTGTATCAACGTCTAAAATCATTTTTTCTGCGGGAAGATTTCAAATATGAGAGCACATATATTCATTGGCAGGAGACACATTGGAGACTGCAATTCTATTCAGAGACTGAATTCGTGCAGAGCGTAGAAGGTGCGGTCAATCGAAGACCAACAAAGAAGAAAACTACAACTACAACGAAATCTTGTCTGAAGGAGCAGGAAGCGACGTTGAAGAATATGACAAACAAATTCCAATTCCAATAGAAAATCCTCAAGACATTGTGAGGAAATTCGAAAAAAATATGGTTGAATATGTAATTTTTTAGTTGCAATTTTACTACGTCATTTGCAACTTTTGAACAACACCACAAAGTTGCAATTTTGAAATTGTTTTACAAAAAAATTATATTTCTATTAAATAATTTAATAGGCACAAAAACAGCATTGTGGTGTTTTTATTACACAATCTTAGTTCAATTATTGAAGTGTTTGTATATATTATTTTTTTAAAATTAAGTGAAAAAATCCCGAGTTCCGACCCGACCCCGTTCCGGCGGGATGTGGGATGGGAGGGGACCTCTTCACGTCCCGCCTATCCCAACGCGCCTGGCCCGTCGGAGCCCGAGTCCCGTCCCATCGGGACCCGCCCCGCCCGACATACAACTACAATTTCAGTTTTAAAAACCCTAACTAAATCAAAATTGCAGGCCAAGTTCTTATAATCCATGCAAAAAATGATGTTCATCTCAACTCAATAAATAAATTGTAAGGAAAAAACTTTTCGAACATGATCTTATCTAAAAGTAGAATGCAACATACAGACTTTTAACTTTTCACTCGAAACTAACATAAGATTCATTGCCGACAAACACTCGAAAGATTTATTGCCTTGGAATTGGAAGGTAAAGAATGATTTAAGCTTTGGATGAATAATATCCCTCCATTAAAGTAAAAGTCTCGACTCTCTGAGTTTCAAAAACTACGAATGAAGGCGCCCCGATAGAAGCATCAATCCAATTCCAAGGGCTCTAGACACCGACGGGTTAAAAAAAAGAAAGAACGGCCAAGGAAAGTTATCAAAAGAACGATGGGTTACGATCATCGTATGAAGTAAAAACAACCACAAAAAGAATCAACAAGAAGAAAGAAAGACATCAATCACAACATTTTCCAACAATAACTTGCAATAGACAGAAAGTTACTCAACCATCATGGTTAAAAGCATCACCAAACCATTCTAAATATATGCTAGTACACACTTAACACTAGTTCCGAAAACAAAACCAAACATTTGATATTGGAAAATACTAAACAATAGTTTGTCACAGTATCAAGGTAACAAAAATCATCTCCACAATTAATTGCTCAACGCAACCTCCTGGCTTCCCTCTCGGACTCAAGCAGTGTGAGAACATCTCCCTCTCTGACTGGTCCCTTGACGTTTCTCATGATAAAACGGTTTTGGTCATCAAGAAACTTGACTCTCACCTGAGTCACCTGTCCTCTGGATCCGGTACGACCCATGACTTTCACCACAATAGCATGCTTGGTTGCAGATTCCATTCTGCAAGTGCAGAATATATTTGTAAGAAGTGATGGTTGGAGGAAATGATAGAGCGATTGAATGAACCAACAGCAGAAAAAGACAAAATAGTAAACAACTTTATTAGAAGCTCTAGTGTTCAATAGTAAAAGAAGTGTTGCAATATCTGCAACTGTTAAAGAATATTATGTTATTGCAAACAGCCATCTTCTAGTTCAACGACGCAGACTATATGCAGTAAAAAACCTGGACATCAGAACAAAGTGAGTAGCGCACAACTTTTAACTTTTTGATAGAAGTTCCAGAATATGCAACTGCTAAAGCATTTGACTCTATTGGAGACAAACATTTTCTAGTTCAAGAGACGATATGCATTAGAAAGAACCTAGACAAAAAATCAAAGTGAGCAGCTTAAAGAACCACTTTCCTCGACATGCTCTCCCAAATCAAAAGCATTCAACAAAACAGTGATACAGGGCTGAGATTATTATGGAAGTGCAAAAGAGCATCTTTTTGCTTTTGTACACAGCGCTGTTTACTTGTTTTTTTAGCAGGAACAGTCAGTTTTAAAAATGTAATGGCGTTTGGAGGCGAATATGTGAACGAAAGAGTCTTAAGTGGGTAGCTTCTGAAAAGCAAAAATTGGCTCAAAAAAGAACAAAAATCACTTTCAGAAGCAAAACCCCACTTAGAACTGCAACAAATCCGTACTATGATGCCATTTTTGCTTTTCAAGGCTTTAGATTTGCAGGGCAGCCCACAGAAAACCTGTAGGCATTTCAGAGCTATAATTCAGAAGCTCTCCCCTATTTGCAAACAAAAGCCCTTCTTAGTTCATCTGAACTTAGAATTCATTCACAAAATAAAACCCGATAACTAAAGATTAGTAAAGGAAAGACTATAAAAGACAAAGTAACAGAAGAAAATGAAGACATAAATCTAAAAAAAAATACAATTAGCTTTATTTTTTAAAGTTCTTTTCTTATTTTTTTTAGAAATAGCATTTGTCTTATAGAATACTTCAATTTGGCTTGGTGTTCAGTGACTGACCTTTCTCTTGTTGTTTCTATCAACATAAAGGAAATGTTTCAGTCACCGCCCCACAAAAATCTTCCGGGCCAGAGGCCCCCCTTCTCTTGAGGTAGCATTTCCAAAATTAGTTGAACTGGAATCATCTGTTAAGGCACCTGCTTTTTCGCCGTAAATTGATCAGAACTTTTCAGAACCCCAATCAGGTTTAGAATGGTGTTATAGCTTGCTTCTCACACAGCTGTTTACTTGTATTGGTATGGTAAGAAAGTTGGCATATTAATTTGGCATGCAAAATCTTGCTTTCAATTGAACTTTTAACTTATAACCATGTTACAGCAAACATGTATTTAGACTGTCTTGGCACACCTATGTGGGTATTTGATTCTTACATTAAAAAAACTAGTTCTTACGAGAATGATATGAGGGAGGTATTGTGTGTCTTCATGATACAACAAAGTCGTATTAAAGGAAAAACAACAAAAATGCCATTAGGGGTTAGCTCAATTGGCAAAGCTTGAGGGATTTGAGCCCTAGATCACAGGTTCAAGCCCAACACCAAGGGAACTAACTCTGGTATTTAAGTCTAAAGGGGTAGAGGAGTGGGCCCGTCATCCCCGAGTTTTGAGGTATGCGGTTGGCCCAAAAGGTCTACTCAGACATATTTCTTAGTCATAAAAAAGCAAAGAGATACAAGTTTGTGCAAGTCTTTTATGATTCACCAAAACTGGGCAATTGAGCCAAGCAGGCAAATCCACTAAAAAGCAACAAAAACTGTGTTACATCATCGAAATCAACTTTAATTTCAATATCCTATTTCATCACATCTTAAACGCATCACTCATAACCTCAACACAACTACACAGGAAGTCCACTTAAAAGCAAAATTTCACAATCCTCCCATACACCCATTGCAAAAAGAACACTAGCATCTAATAATTTTATGCATTAACAACATAGGCAACCCCCAATAAAACATATTCTCATGGAGAAGTCCAATCCACTACAAGCGGAAAGTGTACATCTTAGTCTATAAATGAGTAAATCTATGGGGAAATTACGCTGTCTACTGGGAGACAATATTTACGCCACGTAGCCATATTTTGATTTTGTTACCTAGTTCAGCCCATAATTGTAATGCAGCGAAGAATTGATCTGAAACGAAGCACTTCGTCTATAGAAACACATTTTATACACTTTTATATGAGATTGATACATTATGTATATTGGTGTCTCCAAGGTACAATGTTGTATAATATTGTATATTGGGCTACGTGGAGTAATATCTCGTGTTGGGCTGTATATTTTTGAAAATTTGCCTAAATCTAATGCCCCATCTGAGCAAAACTATATTTAAAAAAAACCAACGACGGCTTATATTTCTAATGATATCATACCATTAAACATTTACCAACGTTTATAACCCAACAACTACATACCCAGTATATTAACACAAGTGGGGTCTGGGGAGGGTAGAGTGTACGCAGATCTTAAGTCTACCTTGAGAGGTAGAGAGATTGTTTCCGATAGACCATCGGCTCAGGATAAAGCTACCAACGTTTATAACCCATTAGTATATATAAGCAAATTCATAGAATCAATGTGGAAAACAAATTTAACCCATGATAAATCTGCCATTGAATGACTGAATAAAGGGCTTTATAATTAGTCATTAGATTTCCAGGAAATTGAAAATCAGTAGACAAACACAACTTAGAGCTATTATTACATGGATGCAGACAAAGACCAATACACAAACTATTAGTAAACACAACATTATAGTCCAATCCTAGTAAAAAGAAAAACAAAAGATACATACACTTTTGATTGCTGCTTCCAAGTAGAAGAGGAGAGTTACGGCGGAGTGCTCGCAAGTCTTTGAGGGTGAAAGCAGGTTTAGTTGGGTTTTCATTTATATCTGCAATTTAGGGATTCAGGCCCAATGTCCATATGTTTCTTTCTTCAAAAATTTGTTCTTTAGATTCTACCCCTATTTCTCATTTAATGAAAATTACTGGGTTCGATCCTCAACAGAGTAAAAAAAATAATTTCGCAAGACAAGGTTTTGATAGAGATTATGTCTATTCACGAAAAGTTACATAGAAATTATGTTTTGTCCAGCATAGTTATATAGTATTAATTCGCAAGACAAGTTTTCATAGAATTTTTATGTACCTTTTTGCGAATAGACATAGTTTCTATCAAAATCTCGCCTTGCGAAATTAAATCATAGATCCAATTTTTATTTTATTTTTGTCAATATTAGGGGTAGAATTATTTTCGGCCACTTTTTATTACTTATAGTGTCGATGGATAAAAACTTAAGACTTGCAATTTGAGGGATAAAAATTAAAGACCACTCCAAAATAGGGAACATTTGAGGGAATTTCCCATCTTCCTTTAGAACTTTGAGCGTTCCTATTTAAGCCCTAGTCAGTTCTTTTTGGCGTAGGTATTTAAACTTTAGCCTGAAAACAGGAACTTCACACAAAACGTTCACTTTCACCATGAATAACTTTCATCTAGTTTCAAGTTTCAACATGTCAATGTGTGTTCTCACAATGAGCTTCTCACTGATCACCTTTGATTAGTTTATGACGTTATGTAGCCATGCTAACCGCAATCAACAAGTATGTCTCACGTTTGCTAATTTTGAAACTATAAAACATTTTTAAGCATGGTAGGAATTTCTTTTATGGAATTGTTAAATCCTTTTTGTGTACAAAGTTCATGTTGGTAAGGTGGTAATGCCAAGTTTTAATGGTTATGCCAACTTCAGAACCGTATATCTAAAATTTGAAATTACATACTCGAGTTTTTACTTGTGTGTTTGAATTTGATTATGAAGCGGCTAAATATTAAATAATTTGTAATTTTCGACTTTTCTTTAAATAACAGACAGCCCCAAAACATACTGGTATGAAGATTATAAATGAGTTTATAAGTTTTATGCATTGACAATGTAAAAATTATTTATACCATCAAGTCATCTATAATGTAATTAGAAGTAAATTTGTATGATACACATTGATTGGTAACTTGATAAAAATGGTAATTGACTGGTTATTAGGTTAAACAACGCTAATAATAGCTATACTTGTTTAACTATACTAGTTTAAGAAAATCTTTATATTGCAGTGCATTTGACTTGCAGCTCGGTTTTGGGAGTCCACTCCCATTGTTCTCAATTAAAAAGTTTCATTTGATATGCTAGAGAAGCAACTATGCCTTTGTTCCAAACATGGAAAATTGGATTTTTTTTTAAGAAAATATTTTTCTTCATACCAAACACACCCTTAGACTATTTTATTAGTACTACATTATCCTCAAATATAGAGTAGCACTGCAAATTTAACTTAACATGTCGACAATTGAATGGTTTCACTCTTAAAAGTTAATTAAATTTATAAAAATTTATAGTCATGTGATCAAAAGGGCACATATCATTTGATTGAACGCTAATTATGTTTGATCAAAAACTACAATGACTAAAATTAAAATCTTCCAATATTTAAGGGACCATAAGCACTAATTTTCCTAGATATACTCTTGTTATTCGTAAGACAACTACTCAAATATAGGAAGGCTTGTGGGATGAATAAAATCCCTCCACCTTAATCAAAGGTCTCGACTCTCAAGTTCGAACCCTAAATACCTGAAGGCTCAACCAAAAACAAAAGAGAGAACCAAGGAAAGTCATTGAGAGAACGATGGCCATCCAGCTAGCACATACTAGCATTCTAAATAGAATCAACAAGAAGAAAGAAAGACATCAATCACAACATTTTCCAACAATAACTTGCAATAGACAGAAAGTTACTCAACCATCATGGTTAAAAGCATCACCAAACCATTCTAAATATATGCTAGTACACACTTAACACTAGTTCCTAAAATAAAACCAAACATTTGACATTGAAAAATACTAAACAATAGTTTGTCACAGTATCAAGGTAATAAAAATCATCTCCACAATTGATTGCTCAACGCAACCTCCTGGCTTCCCTCTCGGACTCAAGCAGTGTGAGAACATCACCCTCTCTGACTGGTCCCTTGACGTTTCTCATGATAAACCGGTTCTGGTCATCAAGAAACTTAACTCTCACCTGAGTAACCTGTCCTCTGGATCCGGTACGACCCATGACTTTAACCACAATCGCATACATGGTTGCAGAATCCATTCTCCAAATGCAGAATATATTTGTAAGTGATGGTTGGAGAAAATGATAGAACGGTTGAATGAAGTGTTGCAATATCTGCAACTGTTAAAGCATATGATGTTATTGCAAACAATCATCTTCTAGTTCAAAGATGCAGACTATATGCAGTAAAGAAAACCTAGACATCAGAACAAAGTGAGTAGCACATAACTTAAACTTTTCTATAGAAAGGATTTCCAAAATCTGTGACTGCTAAAGAAGTTGATGCTATTGCAGACAGATTTCCAGTTCACAGAGAAAATACGCATTAAGAAAAAACCCTAGACATCAAAACAAAGTAGCTCAGCTTCCGCAACAACTTTTTCTCAAAAAAAATAAATTGAAATTGGTAATGTTACCACTTTTTCTCAACATGCTCTCACATATCAATAGAAGTCAACAAAACAGTGATACAGGGCTGAGATTTATATGGAAGTACAGAAGATGATTTTTTGCTTATGAACACAGCCGTTTTTGGAGGCGAATTTGTGAAGAAAGAGTCTTAAGTGGGTAGCTCCTGAAAAGCAAAAATTGGCTCAAAAAAGAGGAACAAAGGTCACTTTCAGAAGCAAAAATCCGCTTAGAACTGCAACAAATCCGTACTATGATGCCATTTTTGTTGTTTAAGGCTTTAGATTTGCAGGGCATCCCACAGAAAACCTGTAGGTATTTCAGAGCTATAATTCAGAAGCTCTCCCCTATTTTGCAACCCAAAGCCCTTCTCAGTTCATCTGAACTTAGAATTCGTTCACAAATTAAACCCCGAAAACTGAAGATTAGAAAAAGAAAGACAAAAAAAGACTGTTACAGAAGAAAATGAAGACGTACTTCGCTGTAAATTGATTAGAACCTTTCGAAACAACAATCAGGTTTAAAATGCTGTTATAGCTTGATTCTCACACAGCTGTTTACTTGTATTTGTATGATAAGTAAGTTGGCATATTAACTTGGCATGCAAAAATCTTGCTTTCAATCGGACTTCTAGCTTTTAACTATGTACAGTCAATATAGATTTAGACTGCCTTAGCAGACCTACATCGGTATTGGATTCTTACATAATACACACAAAGCTAGTTCTTACGAGAGTGATATGAGGGTGGCATTTTGTGTGGTTCTTCATGATACAACAAAGTTGTTTTTAAAGGAAAAAACAACAAAAAGGCCACGGGGTTAGCTCAATTGGCAAAGGTCGAGGGATTAGTGTACTAGGTCAGCAACCAAGTAACTCAGGTATTTTAGTCTAAAAGGGTTGGGGGTGGGCCCATCAGTTGGCCTCAAAGGTCTACTCCAGACGGGTTTCTTAGTCTAAAAAAACAAAAACAAATACAGATCTTTTTAACAGCTTTCGCAGGATCTTTCTCTCTCGTATGTGCGAACATACTTTACACACTTTTAATAATTACACTTAAAAGAACGGATCTTTTTAAATCGTTTACAAAATCCAATCGGGAAGGAAGATGAGATTAAACTTCTGATTTTAAAGCGTAAGGAATATAAATTATTTCGTGAAAACATTTTCATATTCCTCTTACTTTAAGCCCTTTTTAATCAGACATCATTTAATCTTATTTTTGACAAGGAAGAAAAATTACTTATCCCAATTTCGGATTCTGGCTCACTTCAGTCACTTCATCGGACTTAGTGTCCATTTACTCCTTACCATAATTCGGATCTTTTGTCTGGGACTGATATAGGCCTTCTGCTACAAGATAGAACTACATCTTCAGCCTTCTCCTCTTGTCCCAGTTGACATCCTCAGCCTCTCGTGGGCACTTGTTCCCACCACTCTCAGGAGCGGTGACACCATGAACACTTTGACATTCAACAGCATAATCAAAACTCTCTTCAACCAAAAAACCACAGCTATATTCAGATTTGGTCACACAACTTTTGACTGACATATTTCGAACACTAATACAAATCTTGTCTTAAACTTGTTTGGATATGTAAAGCAGTACGAGAAGTAAATAAATATTACAAGTGTTCGAAAGGATAAACAAATAGGCAATTCAGAACTGCCGCAAGCTTGTTGAGTCTTGAATCTTTATAACCTGAAATCAAGAAACACTAAATCTGAATTGTTAGAACTGTGGGCTGAGTCGAGAGATGGCTCTCTGTCTTTATGACAAGATTGCCCCGTATATATGTTTTTACGTTAACGGACAATAGTCTCCCAAGATAAAACAACAACTAATCAACACTACAAAGTAAATATGTTGATTCTGACGAAGAAAACAAACACGAAACGACTTGCTGAAGAATAGAAAAGGAAGGAAGTGTTTTATGTTTTTGTCCCAACGTTTCTGCTCACGTTTTGGACTGAATTTCTGTGTCTATATGTTGTAGTCTTCACAATTGTGCCAAAAGACACCAATATATAGCATAAGGGAGAGACTCCTCAACTGCCAAGTAATGGCTGTTTATGGCCATTAGTGAGGGAGTTATTCTGCCTTCCGTCGTTCCCAATTTCATCTTTTCAGAAATTCCAGGGACCAAACTGTAAATATTAAACAATTTCATCTTTCCAGAAACCCGTGACCCGGACCGGACGGGCGGCGGCGGCGCGCGTGTGGGCTTAGCCTTGAACCCAAGCACATCTAGGTCCTCGCTCCTTCAAACACATGGGATACCCCTTGGAGTCCCAAATCCTTATCCAACTTTGAGACTTATAAAGAGAACAATTCTTCATTTTTCCACCGATGTGGTAGATTTGTCCCACACCATATTTCTATGCCTCAAACACCTTACTTCGTGGACCAATATCTCTTTCATTTCTCAATGAAATTTGACGATCCTTGGCCCAACGGTCATCTACTCACTTAGTAGATTATGCACGTGTGAAGAGACAAAGCCTTCAACATACGGAACCCTAGTATTTAAGTCATTAAATACGGGTGGACGCACCTCCCCACCAAAGACAAATTTCCAACGGTTAGTGACATACATAGTCAACAACATTATAGACTAGAAACAGTGCATGTTCTTACATTATCATTTTTTTCTCTTTTTTCTTTTCTATAAGTATAATGTTTATGCATGGACACGTTGCGAGGACTCCACATCATTAAAAAATATGTTGAGCAACGTCCGAAAACAACAACCAAGTGAAATCACACAAAGTGGAGTCTGAAAATGGTAGAGTGTACGCAAATTGTTTCCGATAACCCATGGTGAATATGTCACTGAATGACAGGAAAAAGGGCTTTATAATTAATCATTTAAATTTCCAGGAAATTGTAACATTAAGCGATAATCACAAGTTAGAGCTATTGTTTCATGGAAACAAACATTGTAGACTAAAATTCTATTTTTTACCATTAAAAGAAAAAGGAGAAATAGAAGCTGAATTCGCTGGAGAAGAGGGCTTTGAGGTATTGTTCATCCGGCCCGCTAGAATAAACTGGGCTTGGCCCAAGGTCCATATGTTTTCAAGAGGGACAGGGCTGATTTACGCAAATAGCTATCCTTTACTCCCTCCGTTCCATTTTAATTTTTACTTGTCGTTTTAGATCAAATAATTTGCCTTAAATTAATTATCACTTTAGAAATTTAAGACTAAAGCTAATAATTGTTTCTAACTATACCTTTAATGTTTAAAAAGAAAGATCAATCTATCTTTATTAAATAGGGATAATTAATAAATTATCTTTTGTGTTTATTGTTTACTTAATAGGCGTGTAAAGATCTAGAACAATAGTTAAAATGGATGGGCTGAGAGAGTATTTATTCCAATTTTTGAAAGTTGTTCAGATATAGTCCTTAAATAAATTAATCTCTCCATTTTGTTTGTCTTACTTTCATTTTTAGCAACAACATATCCAGTAAAATCAGGGTAGAGTGTACGCAAATCTTAACCCTAAGATAAGGAGATTGTTTCCGAAAGACCATTGGCTCAAGAGAAATCACAAGAAAAATCAGATAAGAATAAGCAACTCAAAGCAATATGAAAATGAAAATAACGACAACGAATAAGCAGTCTGGAAAAATAGGAGCAGTAGCTACCACAAAGAAATAAGATAATAAAAGTACAAGAAACAACAAATAATAACAGAGGTCAAAGGACAAGAAACTACATTGTGGCAACTCGTTAATTTCAACTTTCATTTTTAGACTGTTTCAAAAAGAATCTCTTTTCTTTTTTGTCAACTCATTAATTTCAACTTTTCACATGACATATTTAAGACCACAAGATTAAATGACATTTTGGTACGTTATACATATCATTAGTGTAAGATCATAAGATTCAAAAGTCTTTTTACTTTCTTAAACTTCGTGTCAAGTCAAAACCAGACAAACATTTTGAAACGGATGGAGTATCTTTTTAAACAATTTAAACTCGCTCTAATGTTTGTTCATATGTTGCTCAACCTTATAGACAAAACATTGGACTGTGATCTAACATTTGCAATAAAAAATTTAGATCATTATCTAACATTCTCTCATAAGATTTTGTGTGTTCGAAAGAGATCTTTAAATTGTGGTCTAGAAGGTCTATAAGTTACAAGAAAAATATTTTTAAAAGGATCATTTACCAAAGGTAGACATGCTAGAGTCGCAGGGACAAGGCAAGATTTTCACTATGGAGAATGTAATTTTTCAGCGAAGAGGTGTCAATCAACTCCCCTTGGACAAAGGTAGCTCCGTCTTGACTAGAGGAGCAAATCTACCATTTGTTCCCAAGGATGGAAACTTCCAACAATCTGATATTTAATTTTGAAATTTTAGCAGAAAGCATGTTCACCATACTATGCATCTCAATATTTGCAATTTCCCACACTTTGCACATAAGATAAAGAGTATATGAATCAAGATATTCAAATGTTCCAAAGTTTCTGGAATTCTTAGAGGTAAAGAATGATACTAGAGAGTAAGAGAGAAGCATCCTGACTGATAAAGAACTTTGACTGAATTCATTTGATATTTTTTTTCTGTATATCTACAAAAGAATGAGCTAAAGAATGAATGTGTTGCTTTACAAATCTATATAGGAGTTTGTAAAAATGATCAAGAGGAAAAAAAGAAGATAATGATGATAAAGCTGCTACTTTTCGATTAAAAGAACTGCAGAAGATTTCCTACTTCAGGAAAGAGAAAAAAAGGTATTGTAAGAATGATTTTGTTTCTCCTAACTATTAATCATAATATTTTTGTATCTCTTCTACTAATGGTGCTGATTGAAAAAATACCGCCGATTCAGAACCATAGCGTCTTTTGCCTTCAGTTGCTTCTATAGAAAGATGGTAGGAGTATGAGGTCGAGCAGATTTCGGTGGTGTTAGGGATGTAGTTCTCGGAGAAAAATACACCTCTTCCATAACACGAAATTGGAGTTCTGCTGGATAGTCCCTCATACATCCTATCCGAGGTCCAGCTCCCGTTGTCCATCTACAAGATAATTGATGAGCTAACTGGAACGACTTCATTCTTCTATGTGTATCTATTCTCTTCATTATCTTTTCCGTGGGGATAGTTTCTTCATAATCTTCTTCATTTTCATCGTCAAATAAATTCTGCTTTGAAACCGACAGTTCTGTGTCTGATAAATATTCTTCCGCTGTTTCATATCCATCTACTGGAGTATCCAAAGGTTGTGGGTTGTCCTTACTGAATAACTCAAACATGTCTTCCCTTAGTGGTATTTCGACTACAATTTTGGGTCTTAATCCTTGGGATCGCCTTGACAATGGAACTGGATTTTCTGCATCCTTGCAATTATTTGTAGTAGAATCAGTCTTCTTCCCCGTATCTGAGCATTTGGCGTTGCTCTCTTCATTGGCTTGGCTAAAATCTGGTGCAGATAAGCTGTTACGAAGGCCAAAACCACCATATTTCCTAAGAAAGGGTGCATCCTCCCCATCACTCGGGGATTTCTGCAAAACAACGAGTAAAGCCACGATTAATTTATCCACTTAGATAGGTAACACGATAAGTGTTGAAACCGAGTTGTTATTTACATGAAGACTTTCTAATTAGCTTGATGGATGCTTCTCTTGCACAAAAAGCTCTTACGCCAGTCCCAAACACTAACTACATTTGAAAGCAAAACCTCTATTGTGACTATGAAGTGTGTCTTTGCTTATACTTTTTAAGTTTTCATCATCTAAGAGAAATGCTGTATTTAGTCAGGGGGGACGGGACGAAGTGAAATGTTGTGTCCTACCTGAATGATAGTGACATCAATGTTGTGTTGCTCAAGATATGTGATAAATTCTTCAAAATTCTCTCTTGTTGGGAGATAATGTCCACTGTGTGGCCAGACAGCCTAGATTATGCAAAAAGGTTAAGATTCATTAAAACGAGATTTAAGAAAAAACTTGTTGCAGGTTTGGCAAAATTATGACATTTTACTCGATCTGTTACCTTTAGAATACCATCTTCTATCACTAATCTGCCCGCAGATAATGTGGCTCCACCAGCTAAGAAACTGGAATGCTGAAAAGTTCCTTTTTGCTTCATCCCAATGTACAAGTCCTTCGACACGCTTAGCACAAAGATCCACTTGACTTCTTCTGGTCCTCCTCTCGTATCAAGAAGCCTCCCGCTCTGCTTGTAGATGAATTTTCCACCCACAATTACAACTTCATATGCCTCCCTCTCTACCTGTAATTATTTATAACCAGTCAGTTGCATTAAACATGTATTCTTGACTTTTCTTCTTCGTGCAGCTAAAGATTTATAATCTCCTTAGAAGTGTAAATACTTGTTTTATTTTACTAACAAAAAGACATTAGTTGAACCATCACGAGTCTCTAACGTCCATTATGCACAACTTATTTTTTTTTGTTACACTTTTCAAAATTGAGTCTAGCGAATTGGTTAGCCGATCCTTGCATAAATATCATAAACAGATAAACAAGCATAGATTTGAACACCTTTTTTGTCACATGATAACCTTTATGCCCTACAGAAAGAAGACAAAACTCACCGGACCAAGATACTTGATGCATTGCTGATGAAGTTTTGATCTAGGGCACTTCTCAAGATTTACTTCTTTACCTTCACCTATGTCCAACCTACAGAATTTGAGGGGAAAACGTCTAATTTAGTGAAGTAGAAATTATATTGAAGTTTGTTTGAATTACTTGTTGATTCAAGAAAATCTCACCAATAGAAGAAAGGTTGTTTACTGTCAGCTTGGAGCCACTTGGTGTAATAAAATTGAAGATTATGACCATAGCGATGTCGAGGATCAATCTGTTTTCACACAATTACGAAAGTAAATCAATGAAAATCTCACAAAAATGAGAATTCATGACATTGTTATTGCAGGAAAAGGTACTTACTGCTTCAAGCCAATGCTGTAAAGCAAGCTTACAGGCCTTCTCATCTTTCGACAGACCTTTACCCACCTATCAACACAGATAAAGTCCTAAATACCACAACTTAACAAGAGAAAATAAAAATATTATGAATTGGATTCTGTAAATGGTAAAATCAATCTATACCTTAGCAGCTCTGGTTAAAGCTCTTGACCAACGAGAAAAAGCAGTTTCGGGTTTCCGAATGTCAAAGAACGATATAGAACTATGCTTGAGTTCGACGGAATCTAATACCTTCCACCTGTAAATTACACTCAAAATTAGGAACAAACAGAATATGCATAAAGTCAATAAATATCATGACACGGCTCTGTGATAAACTACTATACCATCTCTGCTCAACCAGAATGGCACAATCTGCTAGTCGTCTTCGAGTACGAAAACTTTTGTACGTTTTCTGCAACTTTACTGCAGCTTCATCTCTTTGTTTCTCACATACTAATGGTAGCATTTTAGTATTTTCGTCATGCATGCTATGCGCTTTTTCAGAAATATCTTCACTGCTCGTAAGGCTGTCTGATCGATTCAACGTCTTATCCTCCTTATCGAATCCAGTAGACTTCAGCCCGATCTTGGCCTCTAATTCTCTCCTTTTATAGCTAAGAGTTCCTTCAAGGATCATCTTCCCGGAACTGTGAGACTTTTGCATTTTTGACTGTTGAGGATTTTGGTCATTGAAATTAATAGGCGGTAATGCAGTCCGCGTAGTACCATCACTTCCAAAACTTAAAGTTCTCACTAAATAAGACTCGAACCTAGTATCTGAATCGTCAAAATTGGCGAAAGGACATGAATATGTTATACCCATCTCACGCTGCCAAATTTTTTATAGGATGTCCTAGCTTGATAGAAATTCTCCGAAAACAAGAAAAAGAAATTACCTCTGCAAAAGTAAAGAGTGTCATCAGACATTAATTTCATCAATGCTGACACTCCTGTGATGAATAAACATAAAATTACACCAATACTCTATGTACTTGGTATATCAGAGAAACTACACTAGATATGTTATGTCAACCTCCTCATTGTAGGTGAAATGAAAGAAAAAGAAAAAGCTAATCACAGTTGAACAACAATACGCTAGGCGGTTCTTTTCATTGTTTGCTACAGAAGGTTTTAAATTTTGGCTTGCAAGATTGGATTCCATATGAATTCCTCAAGAACGTGATCCAACATTATTTGTCCCCAAATAAAAATTTCATGGCAAGAAACTACAACGTCCGGAAAACAAGATTTTGAGATCCATTTCAACAGATAACCACCAAGATTATATGTCCCCAAATAAAATTTTCATGGCAAGAAACTACATCTCAAAAGCAAAATTTTGAGATCCATTTGGACGGATAACCACTTTCTTTATATGGTGTTGATCGTTTAATCCAAAGCAAAATCAGAAATTATTCACAACACTAAACTTCAACCAGGCTACATAGACACAATATTCCCCTTTCTGCAAAATAAGCAAACAAAATGATAGATTTCATGTCGAGGCAACATGTACCCGATAAAATAGTCCGGGCGTGCAAGTTCGCCCGAGCACCACTATCATTTTAAAAAAATGCAGAACACCATGAATGATGGAGAATATGTGTTTTTTCAAGGAACTTGACAGGTTTAATATAACAGAACATCCACTACAGGAATAAAAGATTGAATATGATAAAACCATGAATCATGAAAAATGTATAGATGATACTATTCCATCAAATGGTCAGAACAACAAAATGCAATGCTAAAAATGCAATTTTTCACAATAAAGCAAGAAAGACAGGAAAAGGGTACATAAATTTACCAACCAATACCTATGAAAATGACAAATTGAGTAACACACATCACAATTTACAATAAAACAAGAAATGCATTAAGAGGGGATTACAACATTTTACCTAGCAATATCTATGAGAATGTATAAATGATAATGTTCCATCAAATGGTCAGAACAACAAAATGTAATGCTAAAAATGCAATCTTTTTGCAATAAACAAGAAAGAAAGGAAAAGGATACACAGTTTTACCAACCAATACCTATAAAAATGACAAATTGAGTAACACACATCACAATTCACAACAATAAAACAAGAAATGCATTAAGAGAGTATAGATGATAATATTCCAATAGATGATCAGAACAACAAAAGGCAATGCTAAGAATGCAATCTTTTCACAATAAAACAAGACAGAAAAAGGGTACACATATTTACCAACCAATAGTATGAAAATGACAAATTGAGCAACACACATCACAATTCACAAGAAAACAAGAAATGCATTAAGGGAGTACAACATTTTACCTACCTAGAGAATGATAAATTAACACATCTAAAAGAACAAGACATGAAAAGGGTACAAGAATTTCACCTTTTCTAATACAAAAATGTCCAACTTGAAAGAAAAAGCTTGAATCTTGTGAAGCAAATGGAAGAAAGGAAAAAATAAGAAAACCCCAGAAAGAGAGAGAAAATTTTTGGTTGAGGAAATGGAGACCAATTTGAGAGAGACCGTAAAATATGGGACTGAAGGATTGAAAGAATTTTGGGTTAAATAAAACTAAGGAAAAACAATGACCATTCTCTCTTTTTGTGTTATGCCTTCTTTTCTTGCTCACAGTAAACAGACTCACTAATTTGTATTGAGAAATCCAAATGTATGTTGACTGTCCTTTGCTAATCAGTCCAACAATTAAAACCATATTTATAGGAGAAGGAAAGAGAGAGAAGAATAGTAAAAGTGTCAGATAGCATAAAATAGATTAGATACTGTACTTTACAACTAGGTGTCGTTGTTCTTGACTACATAAGGAAGTTTCAGACGAATATGTGATACATTGAAGTTATGTAATTTTTTTTTTTTTATAATCCAGGTCTTCAGGCTTGCGCCTGACTACGTCCTGAAGGTAATAGCACCGGTCATTCAACACTATTACCAGGTAAATCGCGGGATGTGCTCTGGTGGCCAGCGTACAACTGATCAATGAGATAAGGTCAAATTCCCCAACATGCAGAGTTTCTTCGTGCTTGCGGAGAATCGAACTCACGCTGTCCCATGCCAGAGCGCCTTATAGCGCCCAGACTTTGCCACTGGACTATGCCCCGGAGGACGAAGTTATGTAAATTTTAAGAGTGAAGTACCCTCTTAATATTTTGATTTTGGAAAATAATAATTTCTTCACATTTTGAATGAGATAAAAAAATCCTTCATCTTGGCCTCAAATCTGATGTCTTTGGGAAAAGTTAAAAAAAGTATCTAAACTCATTCAGTGACCATGGTTGATCACCGGAAATTTCAATTGGATCTTTCTCTCCTTTTTTTTTTTTGACGAAGGAATCCGCAGCCGCTACTCTTTCGAGTGCGCACAGGGTAAACCCCGGACTGACGCAATAGCCTGCAAACCACGTCAGCCGATTAACCACACTTGGCAAGCCATGTGTGACAGGCTCAACCAAGAAGGTTTATGCAGGGGATCGAACTCGTGACCTTGCAATCCCGCGCTCTACTGCTACACCAACTTGGCTACCCTTACGGGTCTTTCTCCCTCCTCTTTCATCAGTGAATGTTGAGTTTTCCTTTTATAGAGATCCTTTTGAATTCGTACTTTATTCTAGGGTCGTTGGTCGGACAGCTGACTCGACCCGAGCCCGCCCCGAGCCCGCCGGCCCCGCCTCGACCCCGCCAAAAATAATAATAATAAAGGCGGGACTCGAACTTCGGGGCGGGACGATGTCTCGCCCAATGAGACCCGAGCCCGCCCCAGTTCGAGACCCGAGCCCGCCCGACCCCGCCTCGACCCCGCCCCGATCCCGACCCCGACCCGACCCCGACCCCGACCCCGCCTCTTTTCCCCTTTTTAAAAAATGGTCGTTGCACCAACGACCATTTTAGATTATGGCCGTTGACCAACGGCCATTTTAGGCCCCCCTCCCCCAACCCCCTACCCCTTAATATTTATTTTTAACCCATAAGTTATTATATTTACACTTTAACCCAATTTTTCAACTATAAATAACTCATTTTTCTCTTCATCTTTCTCACAAATCTTCCTACAATCTCTCTAAATTCTCAATATATCTCTCTACAAGTCTACATTGTTTGCTAAATATTCAATTTTATTTATTCATTTGGGAATTGGTAGTGAAGTTGGCAACTAGCTTGAGGATCTTCCATCGAGCAAAGTTTCAATTTTCAACCTCTCGATTACACGTCGATGTTACGTCGGCGTTTGGTACATTCGTTCCTTCATTAAATTATTATTGTCTGTTTATTTAGTTTAGATCACTTAATTTTATTGTCTTTAATTATTTATTTATTTATTATCATAATTAAAATGGAAGGATTAAAATGTATGTTTAATGGTAAGGGTAAGGGTGCTTCTTCTAGTAGGGGCAACCAGGGCAAGGGTACTTCTTCTAGTCATCTTATTCCTACACAGGATGATTTTGTTGATACTCAATATTTTCCTACAATACCATTAGATTTAGACCAGGAGCTATTTTCTGGAACTCAAGAAGACTTTAATTTAGACGATGATCTAGATGATATACCCACTAATGTTGATGACAACACACCCACTAGTGCACCTTCAACTGAAATACCTCCTATTCCCCCTAGTATGAGACGAGGTCGGAAAAACGACCATTAAAATCGGATGCATGGACATTTTTTGATAGGGACGTAGAGAATCAAGTAGCCATATGTAAAATTTGTAAAAATATTTTAAAATTTAAACCGGAAAAGGTCACGGTGGGACGGGGTTTAATTAGACACGTAGTAAGTGCTCATCCACTAGGTATGCCCAATACCAGGCTTCAAAACCGGTGCGCAAACGCCCGCTCCATCGGGACAAGGTTCACATACCGATATTGTCGGACCAAATCTGTGGTCAAATTAACCCTATGACGGGGAATTGTAGGCTCTAAATACAATAAACATAGAGATAGGGAAGCAATATCAAAATTAGTTCTTTGTGGAGGGTTTGCCTTTTTCATTTCCTTCATCTCAGGTTTATTCATTACATTAGAGATATATATAATCCTGCTTTTAACGGTTTTCCTAGATCAACTGTTAAGAGAGATGTATTTAAATTCGCGCATGAATATCAACAATATTTACGTTTTTCATTATATCATTTTAATGGCAAAGTATTCATCACGTCTGATATAGGTCGTAGTACTAATGACCATGATTATTTAACTGTAACTTGTCATTGGATAGATTATAAATGGTCTATGCAAAAACGTATTTTAGCGTATAGATATATAGATGATAGGCACACTGGTACTTTTATTGCAGAAAATATTTATCAAGTGTGCGATTATTACGGAATTACCGATACAATTATGACTATTACATTAGATAACGCTTCTAATAACAATTACGCAATTACAATTTAAAAAAATAGTTTAACTCCATCTTTTCCAGACCATTTTCATATAAAATGTGCGTGCCATATATATAACTTAATTGTAAAGGATGGTCTATCACTTTTTGATGACATTCTTAGTAAAATACAATTTGCTATAAACTTTATTTTTAAAAGTAATAAAGTACAACGTAGAAAAGAATATAAAAAAATTTGTCATGATTGTGGACTACCTTTTAGAAAAATTCCACAAGAAGTATCCACTAGGTGGAATTCTTTATACGAGCAACTACTTGTTGCTTATGACTATAAATTACGTATAACTTTATTTTTTAACTCTCATAATAAAAAGCCAGCTGATATGATTTTAGATAGTGATTGGGAAAATTTTTTTGAACTTATTGTATTTTTAGAGAAATTTTTTCAAGCAACAAAAGAATTTTCCGGTATATAAAGTTTATTCCAACAGCTGCATACGTAAGAATCAATAGCTAGAAATAAATTAGATTATTACATATATTTTTAAAATGTCAAAAGTGACCTTTAGTTAATATGAACTATAACATTTACTTTTTAAAAATAATTAAAAAAATTAAGCAATAGCATTGTATGAAAATTAAATTACAACACTCTTTTTTCTTATAATGTTTTTCTTTTGATATTTAAAGTCTCATTTTGTTGCATGATTGTTTTGTGTAGAGCTTCAAATCATCTTGATCCATTTTATTTAATATTACTAGTATCGAGAACTTTATTTTATCGGGCAAAAAAAAGAAAACTTTATTTCATCTATTCAATTATTTATAAAAGGTTATTCTATTTCAATGTCATTCTTACATATCATAAGCCTAATAGTTTTCAAAAGAATATAATATCAAAAATAACTTTCAATTTATGATAGACTTCTATACCTTTTTCATATAAAAAAAAAATATTACCAAAAAAATATTCATCAATATTATATAAGTGAGTAACTTTTATTTAACATCCTAAAAATTTGATATTTAAAATAATACTTGATTCATCTCTTGCATTTTGAAATAAAAGCCTTATTTGAGCTAACATTTTCAAGTAATTTTTAAAAACTTTAAATATAATATTTGTCACTAACTATATTTATATTAGAGATTATTATTATTTATTCAAAGTGTTACCAATAAATTAGTTTATAAAATAATTAGACTTTGAGTATGTAAGTATAACATGAAATTAGAAAAATACTTTACAAAACCTTAATTGTTGTAGTAAATACTAATAATAATAATAATATTAATAATATTAATAATATAATAACTGTATATATCAAGACACTTTTAAAGTTTGAGATCTAGAATAAAATAAATATAAGATGAAACTTAATGGTCGGGTTTTAAAAATCAAAAGAAACAAAAAAGAAAAAGAAGATGTATAAATTTAATTATAAAATATTATTACTTAAATATTTTAGTTATTGAAAAATATGTCACGATTTATACTATTGAGTGTAGTTTTTGACATTTTAAAAATATATGCAATCATTCAACCCATTTCTAGCCATTGATTTATGATTGGGGGTTTATTGTCCTATACAAGATGTGAAGAAGGTATTGTTTCTCAAACTCAAAATATTAAGGGGTAAAATGGGCTTCACTCGAATTTTAATTGTAACAACATTTTAGTTACTTCACAAGATTACCAATTAATATTTTTCATGATATATATATTAAGTGACATGATTATATAAATATTTTATACCACTAGTGTATAAAATTTACTTTTAAATTTGTGCTTAGATTGAACATTCGGAGTGTAAATAATATAATATAAAAGTTTAATATCAGGTAAATCATAAATTGAAATGAGCCATAATTTTGGTATTATGATAAGATATTGAATTTAACTTAATTCTAAAAATTAGTTCGTAAGATAAAAATTACTCAAGATCGGACCAAATACTTCACGGGTCAACTAACGCATGATAGTCCTTTTCCTTCCGATCCGGGGAGCCAAGTGGGAGCAAGGGTGTTCTGAATCCCCTTAGTCTCACTGTCCCTTAGCCTGACCGTATATATAAAATTAGAATTCTCCGATTTAATAGAGTCAGCAAGATCCGGGTGACCAGAGTGATCAGCAGCTTGATCAGCTTAAGGGAAAGTTTCGCAGGTTTGTGAAGACAGATTCTCGTCACTCGCCATTATTTCCCGTGGTTAACGTTTAATCATAATAACAATATTAAGGTTTTGCATTATAATTTGAGCCTCATAGAGTGAATTTCATGACGCAAATTTAAATCAATGGTCACTCAACTTATTATCTCATAAATTATCTTTTCTTCTTTGATTCGAAAAGAAAGTAACCTTATAAAATTATAATTATTCATTAGTTAATTGACCATATGACATATAAACTCAATTGGACACCAAAAGATTAGGGGGGGGGGGGGGAACCTTGGCCTACCAACTCAATATAGTGCATGGGAAATGATGGGTGGCGGAAGCTGCTAGTCACTGGCTTACACTCAGACAGACTCACATACATATTGTCACTTGCTACAATTTCCATATTCCACCGGCACCGACTCATATATGGAATTTGTAGACATCTCATCTTCTTTGTTTTTTTTAGTCATCGAAAACGGTAAATACTATTTTCTTAATAAAAATTTTAATACCTTTTCCGTACGCAGAACTTATTTAAAATTTCAAATGTGAAGTCGTAATTTTGTCGGTTCATTATAGTCAAATCTCTTTGCAGAGTGAGGCATTCGATTTAAGCTTAGAAGGAATATATAGTCTGCATTCTATGATTTTGGTACAAAAGGCCGGGTAAATTTCATAAATGATTATATAATTATTGATGTTTTTGCACTAAAATCATATGCCAATGAAAAAAGGAAAGAGCAAGGTAGTTCTTTTATTTTTTGGATTTTCAATTAGTGAAATATATATTCATTCTCTCGGTAAATAAAGTAGGTCATCCTCCTTTGGTTTCGGCCATCCAAACATTATTTTTTGCTAATCAACTTTATACAGAAAATCATAGTAATATATTTTTTAAGTTATTTGTACATTAGCGCTCGTCATTTCAATCACATCGATGGTACAAAATGATTAAGAACCACTACCATGGGAGATTAATTAATTCAAGAAAGAGTGAACAACGAGAGAGTTAAGATGACTAGCACGCATGTTGAATAACAATGTGCATTTTATTGGTTCATGATATTTGTTTTTTGAACTTATTAGGTTCTAAACTAATATTTTATACCTAGTTAATGATTTTTTTTTTTACAAATATAAAATTTAGACAAAAATTATTGAGTCAACCAAATCCGTAACCGAAGCACTAGCTTAGCTACCCCTGCTGACTCGTGATTCAATCAAGAGAGGGAGTTATGCCCTAGGCTCAATCGATTGTTTGGCTTCAAGGAAATTGGACCCGGTCATCTATGTGGGTCAAATTCGGATCTATTTTAATTAATTAAGTAAATTTATAATTAATTAATTATAATTTCAAGTATAAGAGGGCACAACGTTTACAGTAAACCGTTGTGTCTATTCAGTCTTTCAAAAAAGAGAAGCACTCTTCCACAAGAAAAGACATGCTTAAATTCTTTTTTCCTTCCAATATAAAAATTTCTCCTCTTTCACTAATTCTCAAGTTCTTGGGAAAGGATTCAATTGAAGATTCTTCCCCGAAAGTAAGAACAAACTTCTGTAATAGGTACGCGATTATAGACTGGGGCTATTTCGATGTAGTTCGCGTTTCATAAATATGTGATTGCATTATTAGACTAGCGAACCGAATTCAATGATTCTTTATGACTATTCATTCATATATTTTAGGCCAAATCCATCGGCGCTCCCTTGTGGTCGTCTAGATTTTTCACTTAGACACCTAAACTTAGAGGTTGTTCTTGGTGTTCATCACCATCTTCATGTATGTTCTTGTTTCAATCATCATTTTAATCCAATTTTTCAAGAGAGACTCCTCCAAATTTGTTATAACTTCAACTAAAGATTCCCATGAAGACCCAAAGACAACCCTAATATTAATTTTTCAAAAAATTTATCAAATTAATTAACTCATTTTAAACCTTCAAACTTTCTAAAGACTCTATTAATGACATAACCATAGTCACCACCTCCTCCTTCTTCAATTTTTGTCACAACAATCACCACCATATAATTTCGAGAGAGTTTCTCATTAACTTGAACATTAATAAACCTAATTTGATTTTACATCGAATTATGAACTAATCTTCTTGGTGGGGGCTCGTTCCTCACGCCATGGGAGAGAACTTCGATAATGGTGAAATCTTAAATCAGCTCTTGATGAACATAGATGAGTTTGAGTGTAAATTAAGTTTTTTTTTTGTTTAAATTCTTTTTAGGATTATTATTTTTCTTTTTTTTATTAAATAGATTTATCCAAAATTCTTGTCCTGTAAACGCTTAGGGAGAGAGAGATGTGGCGATCTTTTTTTTTCCCGGTGAACAAGATAGCAATGATGAAAGGTTTGTTAATGGTAGAATATTAAATGGAGAAGAAAGAGAAAAAGAATAAACAAGAAAAAAAAATTGGGCTCTTCACATGCCAGTTTGGTGTGGAAATCATGCAAGTTGCCAAGTCAGCGAAAAATATCTAAGTGACACAATCATGCTCTATTTTAGGTGTCTAAATGGTACAAGTTTTAGTTGAGAGTCTAAGTGAAAAATCTGAACGACCACAAGGGGCGTCGATGGGTTTGTCTTATATTTTATCTTCGAAACTTGCTAGCCTATCATTAGGGTTCCATGCATAAAAATGGCTTAGGAAAAATGTGGAATATTAAATGATTAAAAACACATTGGTTATGAGATTTTTCTTCTGTATGGGTCGAAATAGCACACATAAATCGCAGGATAAATTAGAAGTTCAAAAGAAGAAGAAAATGATTAAAAAAATCTATGTTCTTTAGCATATCATATCCTCCAAAATTGAATATCGTGGAAAGTGTGTATCATCCTTCCTTTGAGCTACATACTGTGTTGGTGCTAACACGTCTTGTTACTGTTATTGCATGCATAATGTTAGAATAAGTAGGTGGTATCACTTTAAGAGAAAGCACATAAACTAACTTAGAAATATTTTCTCATACATACTAACCTTCTTATGAAAAATATGTTTTTTCTGAAAAATGATTTCCATCGTTAAGCTTTGAATGGAAGTTCTCACACGAAAATTCAACGCTAACTAGCTTAAGAAGACACTTCAAATTATTCTGAGTATGACTTGCAGATCGCAAGTTGTGACTCGATCAAACTTTCAGGAAAAAATTCAACCTTGACATTAAATTATAATAGTGGTTAAGTGACAAATTTGTGTATGCAAGATATATGTATTGTATTTATTAATTTGATGTAAATATTCGGTGGGATCATTAAGAGATTCCTACATGTAACTTATATTTCTCTCAATCTTTTTAGTATCGCTGCGAGACTTTGTTCACACACCCAACAATCTCTCCCTCAAATTAAGTTGGGATATTCGCACGATTGCCTCTATTTTAGGGTGGGTCTTTAATTTTTGCCCCTCAAATTGGTGGTCTTTAATTTTTTCCCTTTCGCTTTCAAAAATGATCGTCTCTGAGGTTCTGGGTTCGAATCCCAGCAGAGTCAAAAAGAAAAAAAATCGCAAAATAAGATTTCATAAAAATTATACATATTCGGCCAAAGTTATAGAATTTATGCCCTAAGAGGCATTGTTTCTATGTCACTAGCAATTGTCATACTCGTCCACCCGAACCTGGGCTTTAATACAAGTCGTTTGGCCCACTAAACCTGCAAATACTCTTAATATTGCGTACAACAGACTTTTGTGATCCGATCCTTCCCCGGACTCCGCACATAGCGGGAGGTTAGTACACCGGGCTGCCCTTTATTTGATATTGTTCGTTTTGAATCAAGTTCGCACAGTTTCCTCACAAGGTTTCACACCATTAAAAAATTCTTATACCTTATATGTTGGCTCCTAATTTTTTTAGCTATTGATGTGAGACTTTGTTCGCACCCAATATAATTTAAAACATGCACTTAAACAAATGAAAATGTTCAATTATACCAACATTCATAGGTAAAGATTAATATATATACATCTACTCGACCTCGATGTATCAATTAATCAGATTAATTTTCTCACCGAGAAAAATGTTAGTAATAAAGCATATTTAAAATTAAAGATAACGATAAAAGCTTTCATGGATCAAAAGATTAACTGGGGCAAATATAGGACAAATCACAAATATTAAAATATATATTGGGATCTTTCCGTTTGAAAAAATAATTGAGTCCTTTTCTTTGCCAATTTATATAACCTGATTTTAAAAAATACACATGAAAAATTATTTTTACGAGTTTTCTATCTGAACTATCACGTGTGTATTTCATACTTGAACTATAACCATATATTTATCAAAACACACCTCGAAATTGATTTGTCAACTATCAGGTGGGCTGAATTTTATGAGCAAACTAAGCTGTCACGAGCCTTTTGGTGATTGTATTCAAATATTTGGTCTACTCAGCTTTGTGTTATGTTTTGATAAATAATTGGTGATAGTTCACATAGAAAATGCAGACACCTAATAATTTAGATAAAAAACTCACAAAAAATGAAAGTTTAACTTGTTTATTAACTAGTGATAATAATGAAAATTAATTATAATTTCAACAATAAATATTATAAAAATTACACAAAATATACTCCTAATACTTTTATCTATAGAATGATTAATTGATCGAGAAAAGGAGTAATTAGATTATTGTAACAACAAAGTGTAAAGATGTGTCTCCATTTGGTCCCTCCTGCAAAAGCCACATGGAAATGTGGAATGACTGGTAAACCCTTGTCTTTATTTCCCCTAAAAACTTATACATTCACTCAAACTCAATGCAATAAACCCTAATTTTCACTGAATCGAATCGCGGTTTATTAATGGCGGTTTCCGAGGAAGAATCGTCAGCCGGTTGTAGCAGCAAGTCGCGATCAGCTACTTCACGTGGTGGCGCTTGTTATTTGGCTAAAACTGTTCTTAGAGGACGCTCTCCTACTTCATACGACGTCGTTTTTGGCAAGGTAACTTCATTTCCAGATTAAGTGTGTAATTTCAATGTGTGTGTGTGTGTTTTTGAATTCGATTATTATGTTTTGAAATTGGCCTGGATAGAGCAAAATTGATGTAATTAAACATATGGCCGACTCGCTAATAACTACTACTACTATGTATTATTGAAAATTTTAGCAAACTTAAAAGGCGTTACAATGGATTGGTTATTCTGGATAGGATCTCTTACGAATTTGAAGGAAAATATTTTATTCGTAAACTCATAAATCTGTCGAATCGGACGCTTAACCTCCGCCCCCAACTACAGGGGAAGTCACACTTTAACTTCCTGCAGAGAGTCTATGCCTTGAATGAATCAGTAACAACGGATTAGTGGAATGAGGGATCAAGAGACGGATAGGGAGGGGATGGCCTATCAATCATTGGTTGATGTGGTGGAACAAAATATCTCTCATCTCCTTCCCTCTTCTCTGTTGAGTTCATCTCGTAGAGCTTAGGGGTCAATTACGGGGAATCAGTCGATCAATTCTAGGCTGAGCTTCTAGTGGCATCTATTCCTGACGTGAACGGTCACTTTCTTGGAAAGATACTGGGTCCTTCATATCATTACTATACCTTTCCTATTCATTGTGGGAATCCTTAGATATGATGCAAAAGGGCTCTTTTTCTATCCTTGATCAGAGAAATGCTCTCTACAATCTCCACATAGTGAAAATAGCTAGCAGCACCCTATTTATAATAGAACGAAACCTACTTTAGCTCAAAGCAGGT
>CM056490.1:59245155-59532437 GCA_029783415.1 Anisodus acutangulus
TACAATGGATTGACTAATCTGGATAGGATCTCTTACGAATTGAAAGAAAATATTTTATTCATAAACTCATAATCTGTGAATGCTCTATGCAATCTCCGCACAAATGAAAATAGCTAGCAACACTCCTATTTATAATAGTACGAAACCTACTTTAGCTCAAAACAGGAAAACCTATTCCTATATAAATTTTAGCAAGACTTAAAAGGTGTTACAATGGATTGCTTAATCTGGATAGGATCTCTTATGAATTGAAGGAAAATATTTTGTTCATAAATCTTTGAATGTTTGAATGCTCTCTGCAATCTCCCCACAATGAAAATAGCTAGCAACACTCCTATTTATAATAATACAAAAACTACTTTTTGACTATAAATACTAGCTAGACATGAATTAAACCAAATTCTAACCAATTTTGGTTTCCTACAACTTTCAATTATTTTTCCAACATGGATCATTTAGATTAGTATATCTAAATATAATTTGAATGATGACTAGTATATTTGAAAGTATTGTGTAATGGAATACAACAACGACAACAACATACCTAGTACTTTTTCTGATAGACCCTCGGCTCAAGTAATGCATTTCACATCAGTTTGAAAACGGAATACGGAAATAATGAAAGCAGTAACAACAATGAAATAATGCGATAAGGAAAACAGAACATAACATTTGGAAAAAAAGAACCGTAATAACAACCAAATAATGCGATAATCGAAGCACAAGAAACACCGGTGGTAACAGAAATAGAAGAAATATTGTGTTATGTAATGAGGATGATTATTCCAAAGAGGAGCATGTTAGGGGTATATCGGAAACAACCTCTTTACCTCCATGGTAGAGGTAAGATCTGCGTACACTCTACCCTCCCCAAACGCCACCCGTGGGATTACACTGGGTATTATGTTGTTGTTGTTGTTGAGCAGGTTAGGCTTCCACATACGCCCTGTCTCTAGATATGGATTAACGTAAGTAAAAGAAAGATTATTTCGTGATTGATCATAGGTGATTGATCTATTTTTATCTTGAAAATAGAACATTTTTCTTTTATATGCTCATGCAACTATTATAGGGGTTCTGGACTTGCCGTCGCTCTTTCGTAGTCTTTTCCACCTTGTGTTCTATTTAAAGCAAGTGGGTTGCACCAATGGTCAGTAACCGGGAATGCTGCACCATTATTCCCGTTTTAGGAATCCTACAAATCTCTCTGTGAGACTCTCTTCTCCTTTTGATGTTTGAAAGCATTGATGTCTTATGAGCAGGTTTGTATCTATTAGTGTAAAGTGTCATGATTATTCGTATGTTAATACAAATTCAACCATGATCCAGTTATTTTGTGGGATAATTTAGAGGAAGAAGTAGAATAGCTGTATGCAGAAGGTTGTATTATCACAGTTTCAAGACAAAAGAAATACAATTTAAGTTTGTGTACGAAGTTTTTTAGGAGTCTTGTAATAAAATGCTGTGACTTTCTTCTTTTCACATACAAATTCAAATCTCTAGAAGAAGTACCTTTTTTTTTTCAAATCGCGGAAACAACCTCTTGCAAAAATGCAAGGTAAGGCTGTGTACATAAGACCAATGTGGTCCGGTCCTTTCCTGAATCCCGCGCATGGCAGGAGCTTGGTGCACCGGCTATCCTTTTATTCTGTTTTATGTGACCTAGTGGTGCCAATTTGCCAAAATTCTATCATAGAGACCTACCTCAAGAGTTTGACAATCTCACTAAGTTCCCCTGATTTTCAATAATAACAAAAGCTTTCTCTTTGGGATTTTTTCTCCTTCACTTGATGAAAAAGTTTGTCGGTCAAGTGATTTTGTCCAAATTAAAACTGGCTTAATCTCACTATGATTTTTGGCCTGTGAGAATAAAGAATTCTTTATTTTTTATCCAGAATAAAGAATTAACTCAAAATGTTTAACGCTAAGAAAGTCTATCTACCTTTCTCAACAGACGACTCACTTCCTTTAGTAACTAGAGGAGCTTCCAGTTTGGTATCTGCATACTGAAATCCCTTACCCACCAGCCACCACTAGCCGATTCCAGTAATAGGAAGAGAAATCTACAAGATCAAGATCATATTGAACTGATCTAATCCCCTGACTTTAACCTGACCTCACTGCATATTGGAGGCTTAAGTTCTTCTAGAGTATAAACTGCGCCTTGAATCAAATGCAAATTGAACTTTCTGTTGTTTAGAGAATTAGTACCAGTGGAAGGAAGTCTGGTTCCAAATTGTCTGAATAACAGTATACTGACCAAAAAATGTCTTTAGTTGCGGCAGAGCGTAAACGGGCTATATATTTCTTGAGATATGACACTTCTGCTTACATATTCATATCAGGTAAGACCAGATAATTGCATGATGGTTATATAAACTTTGTTTTCGCTCTTGGCGAATGGGGAGGGGAATGCAAATTATCTATAGGTTGCACTTGCAATCAAACCTTGAATAATGTGTGAGATCTGTTTACTCTATCAATAATCAAGCTGGATTTGGTCTATAGGGACTAAACTGAACGTTGCTGTCACAAGAATTGCAAAACCTTATGGAAACCCTAATATTCTTTAAGAATTTATAGCTGGACAATTAAAGAATAGAGTTTCATTTTGAAAAGCAATGGAAAAGGCTATTGAATTAACAGAACAAGCAGTTTGCCTTATCTATTACTTCTTTTTCACTTGCTAAAAACCTTTTTTTGGGAGCGGTGGGGTGGGGGTGGGAGGTTGAAGAAATATATTTGATGGGAGATGTTCTAGTATTTTTCATGCCTTTATTATCTGACCATGCTGACCAACTTTCAGTATATTACTTTTTGCTTGTTTTCATCTCAAAATTGTTGACAATCAATTAATAAGGCTTGCCTACATATCATTCATTACTTATAAGTAAAAAAAGGCTCTCCTGTAATGCATAATCGGAAAAGCAGAAAAGCTCACATGGGGTATATTATTAGTAGTTCAATTAATTACATTATTGTAGTTACGTTTTAGAATTCTATGTCGTAGAAGTTCTCATAATTTTTAGTCACCAGCCAACCCTTTTACCCTGCTTCTACTTGTGTCTCTGAATCTTAGGAGGTGTTGACGAATCTGGCTTCTAGATCAAATCCCCTATTGGATGCTTTTACCTTCTTTTTTTTTCATGTCTATCTTGAGGTTGTATTAAATACCACGTAAAGGCAGAAACATAGGAGTCCATTTGTTTGAAATGGCAGTTTCATCCAGAGATTAGAAGAGAACAAATTTAGCATGTTACTTACTACGGGAATCCTAGGCCATATTTCTAAATTTATTCATCTTCTCAGCTTGTGGCAGCTTCGTCATCTCTTCAAATAAATTTACTAGTTGAATTGTGTCTTACTAATCTGATCAAAGCATCTCTTATTATTATGGCGAGAAATTGTGCTGCATGTGCTTCTACTAGATTTCAGATTCTCTAGAATGATGTACTAAAGCTGTAGCTCTAAACATACTCCATAAGTTGTTTAACATATGCCTGTGCTAGCTACTGCATATTTTTTACTCAAGATGTTGCACAAATGCATACACTATGAGTTCTTGCAAGAACTGTTTGTTACTACTTCAGAAAACCCAATATCTCCAGATCAACTTGATTACAGAAGTACCAAATTCTATATTCTTTTACTTGAAGGTTAAACTTCTTCTTATTAGGGGTGGGCACAAACACCGAAAGATCGAAAAACCGGACCAAATTCGGTCCCATCTAGGTTCTATTTTTTCTAAAACTTCAGTATTCGGTTTGAGGGTCCCGGTGTTTCGGTTAACCAACGAACCGAAATACCTGTGACTGTAACCAGCTACTGCTTTAGCAAATACCACTTAGTTTCTGTTTCTTTTTGGTTCCTCGTCTTCAATTACAGATAAATTGTGGTAAACTTGCCAGCAATGTCGGTGACATATCACAAAATAGTATCATGGCTAGTACGCTTTTAGGGAGCATAATTATTTTCCTTCCTCTTACTAGGTATCTTACAACATCCTGTCAAATTTACTGTTCATGTCCCCTAAAAATTTAGTGTTCATCTTCATCGGATGTGCTGTGGTGATTCTTCGACTCTGTACCTTCTATTTCTCATGCATCTTTTAGTCTTTTAGTCAGTTAGTCTAGTATGTGAGCTGCTAACTTAAAATATGATTATCATCGGATAATAACATTTAGGTAGTTGTTTTAGCTCCTCAGATCAATCAGCTAATTCTTTTCATTGAGATGTTAAATAGTTAATATATGTATTTTAGCTGTCCCAGCATGTTGGCTCTACTGCACCATTAGAATATATGTTGCTCGGACTCCTCAAAATGCCGATGGGTGCGTGTCGGATACTCCAAAACTAGTGTATTTTACACGGGTGCGGCAGCATTGTTGGAGAGTCCGCGCAACAAAGATTAGAATGCCAGTTTTGGAACTTCTCTTGGTACTTGTTTGTGAGATTCGAACTGATTGAATTCAACTATTCTATTGAATTTGCTAGTATAGGGCATCCTGAGTTGGATCTTCCTGCTTTGCAGTAGTTTAGTTCTTAGTCTCTCTAAGTACTGTATCTGGTGTCTCTTTTCTTCTTACCCCACTCCTTGTTATCCTGCAGAAATGGGAGAGGAAACAGGGATTGGAAAATAGGAAGGGAAATGGTCATAAGTAGTTTCTGGAGTGTATTGGTACACTTATATATCCATAAAAGGGAGATGCTAATATGTTATTAAAAAAGAATTATTCATAACATGGCTCAATGTTGAAGGATTTTTAAGTGAATGCCAAAATGTAGTATTTTCAATTGGCTTTATCTATTTTCTCCGCAAAAAATTACTGTTGAAGTAACTCTGAAGAGATCTACTTTCTGATAGGGAGGAATATGATCTTTTAGAAGCAGTACAGGCTAGGCTTGTCATCCATCCCACTGACTGCTCCTATATTGGGAAGCGACCATACTGAATATCGCTGTCGTGGGAGTATGGTAAGAACTTCTAGTACTTTTCATGCTTATTTTTATTTTATATAATGTTTTGGAATAACATGGTCAATGAGGATTCATATACCCGATCCCGACTTGCTAGAGACTGAGGCGTAGTAGTGGTTGTTGATGTTGTGAATTGTTTTGAAGTTCTTAACTTATTATTTAATTCCTGTCTTGAAAGGTGAAGTTTCTAGTCAACCCCGATGATGTTTTATGAAAATGAATCATCATTAGATAAGATGCAATATGTCAGATTGTAATATCTCACTCTTGAGAAAGAATTAAGAGCAGCAATGAGTCTATAGCCTTGGGCTATTTAAAGTGTTTTGTTTTGTTCAAGTATAGGGCTACAATTCACATGCTACTCATTGTGCTCATGTCAAAAGAGCTAAAATAGAATGTCCCAGTAAGAATATGAACAAGGACAATGGGATTGATAGCCTAGTGGAAAGGACAGCACACCTCCCACCATGTGCTGGGTGGGGGTTAAGCCACCAAGGGAATTAAGTGGGAAAGGGCCATTGTTGACTGCTAAGTCGGGGGTTTGCTGGAGTAGGGTTTACCATATCACACTGGAAAAAAAAAGGAAATGTGAACCGAGGAACATGTGACCAGTCTTGCTCTCTATAGTTCTCGTTTTCCTTGACGACGGAGTTTTAGGTTTGCAAACAGAAACTAGAGAGCCATGTTTTCTGTATTGCTGTTTGTAAATCCGCCTGAAACTGTCACTCATCATTCTTGTGGCATCTTTGGCTTTCAAATTACAGGCTAAGGAACCTAAAGCTCTGGATGGTGATATGCTTGCTCAGTTCTTGGAGCTTACCAGTATGCGACAAGAAGCTGTATTAGCATTGCCTCTTGGCGCACAAAACACAATTATGTTCAATTCAAAGCAATCCCCTGCTCCAATTACTGTTAATCAGGTTGTGCGGCTGCTAGAACATGTTCATTATGCCCTGAACTGAATATCAAGTTTTTCTTTTTCCTGATGCTTTGAGAGCTGTCAACATGGTCTTTGATTGACTACCAAATCAAGTCGCCTTGCTCCAGCCAAGGCCATCTATTCATATTTTTGGAAGCAAGGTGATATCTGATTGCCAAAAGATGTTTGGAGCTGGATTGAACATTGTCTACAAGCGAGGCTATTCTGCTTTTGTTCGGTTTTGGGGTGGGGTGGGGTGGGGGGTGTTAGGGGTGGTTAAGAAATAACTTTGCAGGGTGCCTCTTCCATGACCATGGTCTGTACACAGTTTTGTATCGAAAGTTTTTTAGTTTATGTACAACACCTTTGTTTCTCGACTGGAAGAGGGGTTTTCATGAGACTTTACTGTAAATGATGCGCTGCAGTAGCTTCAGTAAATTGTAAATATATCCGTACCACAATATTCTTGTTGAGAGTTTAGACCTTTTTTCTTGTTCGCATACCTTATCGCGCAAATGTCCTTTTTTATCTTCTATCTTTTTCACCCATTCAACACTGTTTTTATAATTTGTCCTCTGGAGTAACAAATAACAAGTGGTACTTCAAATTGGCTTTTGATGCTGTACGTTTAGATTTCTAATCATTTTCGGGCTGAAATGACAGCACGCAGTATAGAACCGAGTAACACTAAATTCATCCAAAGTGTAAACATTCCTCCAGTTCATGTTAATTGTTTTTTATAGGTTTTCGTAAGCTCTTTAAGAAAGATATTTAATAGCTTTATTTGTAAGATTATTTGTTATAATGTCATTTATCTTTTTCTGTCTTATCTTACAAAAAATTAATACTTGACTAATTAGAGAAGGGTGAATTTGAAAATAATGTTTGGAACCGAAAGTAGTACTGTATTAATTACAACTCATGGAAAAAATCATTAAGACTTGCCAACAAGCATAAAGAACAACATGTATATGCCAACTGTGCATTGATGCTGTCCTTGCACCAACAATTATCTGCCGGTTTGTATTTATTTATAAAAAATAATTAAGGTGTGCCAAAGAAAAAATAAACATGCACCACGATTTAATCGGTCAAGTAGTAAATCGTTCTACGTCATGTAAGAGGGGACATATATGATCCCTTTTGTTAGTGAATAAACTGAAAAAAGGAGTTGTATGAGTGGGATGAAATTGAATGCAACAGGTACCTAAACACGAATAAATGGTCACACATTAAATAGAGGACATGATAAGACTCATTAAGTTTAAAAAGCTGACAACTGACTTATTCAAAGTGTGTGGTTAGCAGTTGGGTGTATTTACAGTTGAGTACATGCATATAATGTACACTACGGTAGACTTGTCATATACAACAAAAAGAGATTGCTAATAATTCAATTAGAACATGCATAAAGTTTTGGTTAATGTATATAATTAAAGGAGGAAACAAAATGGTTAACTTGTCTACGTAATGAGCACATGAGAATACACACAATATTTTTTTTTTAATTTTGAGTAGAACTTGTCTAATAGAAACACTTAATCATGTGTTCATGTGCTCAATCACGAAAAATATTGTAGTTCAGTATTCAAATAAAATTTACTGATAAATTTAAGAGTTATCCATGTATTCTGCCTTTTAGGAGTTTCTTTGTCTTACATACATAAGATAAAGTAAGTATATCCTTCCATAGTATTTACTATACGACATCCCAATATCATCTTCGTTTATCATATTGTTATAGGAAATGGTCTAATTCCACGAAAGAAATCGTTTTAATAAAACTTGTTACCAGAGGCGTCTTAATCATTAGGCCATTGCCTTAGGCCTAGGGATGGCAATTGGGCAGGGCGGGTGCGGGTACCCCTCCCCGCATCTGTACCCGCCAGAATTTTTCATATCCGTCACCTACCCGCCACCCGTGGCGGGTACAATTTTCAACATCCATACCCGCCTAGGCGGGTATATTCCTAAATCCATATCCGCTCCACCACCAAGTGGATATCCGTTACCCGCCAATACCCGCATGTACTCGCCTGCCATATTTTGTAATCAATTCATTTGTGATCAATTAGTGATTAACATGATCCCAAAAATTCAAATTCCAAAAATTATCCCAAAATTTTGAGTCAAGAATCAATACTGTCACAGTCTCATTTTCTTTGGAAGAGGGGGAGGAGAATTCCAGATTTTTTCACCATCAGAATTCCCCATTTTTCCCACCTCTTTCCCCTTGCACAACAAAGAATCAAGAAAACAAAATTTCCAAGAAAACCCAAAAATTATCCACCCAAATAGCTATATATTACAAATGTAGACAAAACCCAAATATTATTTCAACTATATAAGCTAAAGTTTTTCAACTTTTTCAATTGAACTCCACAAACCCAATAGGTAAAACTTAACAAATGCACAAAAATTGACCTTACCAAGACAACCCCAAAGCACAAAGCAAAGACATCAATATTTTCCAATATTTCCCGATTAGCATCTCCTTTAACTTTAAAGAAAAAAGCAGAGACGTCGAGGTGGTTCGTGAAAAAAGTTTGTGATTTTTCCTTTAAAGAAAAAGGCAAAGACGTCGAGAATGAGAGAGGGAGAGAGACGACGTGAAGGGGAACGAGAGAGAGGGAGGCGTGAAGGACTGAAGATGCGTAGGGTTTTGAGTTTCGTTGGAGAATGAGAGACTTGTCGTGACTTATGGGCTGAAGGCACGACTTATGAGCTGCTAATATTTTGGGCTTAGGGCGGGTATAAGGCGAGCGGGTAGGCGGGCGGGTAGGCGGGTATGAATGCAAATCCACCACCTACCCGCCTACCCGTGACGGGTACATTTTCAATACCCATACCCGCCTACTACCCGTCAAAGTTATACCCATACCCGCCCCAATTGAGACGGATGCGGTGCGGAATCCGCAAAATTATACCCACCTACCATCCCTACTTAGGCCCCATAATTTGGGGGGCCCATTTTTTCTCTGTGTATAATTTATTATATATATTATTTTCAAATTTTTTTTTTAAAAAGTACTATATTTGGTGCCGCTTTTCACTATATTTTCAAAAAATTGGTGGTACTAAAAAAGTATGATAACTTTCATTAATGATTCAATCCCTTATTGTGTATAGATTATGGTAGATAATTTTTTTATTAAAGGCAATAAGTAGTAATTACTATATAAAAAAATATTACACTTATTATTAGTGCAATTTAGTCTTACTTTTCTCCTTTCTCTTGGACTCTCACGGATAAAAGAATAGCTCCTAGTGCTTTGTATTTTTTCTTCTTCAAAATTTTATCTTTAAATTTCAAGATCAAGTAATCAAGTTTTTAGCATTACATCAACTATATTGGACTTTAATATCATGTTATCTACCTCTTGATCAGGTTCTATTATTTTATCCTTTTATCATTTTTTCATCTGAAATTTGTGATTTTTAATATTATTATTTCATACATACAATGACTTTTTAATGATTTATTAGAATTTAAGTAGGTCAAATAGAAATTTGAATCCTGCTTCTCAAAGTTTTTTTTTAAAAAAAAGAAGAGAAACTTTAATACAATCTCAAAAAGGAGCTCTTGATAAATATTTGGTGAACAATAAAAATCTTAACTATGAAAACAGGGAAGCATGTTCTTTCGAAATAATACAAGCAGAAGATAATACACTAATCGATATACTTTATCATATTAAACGACTTGATTCTTTTCCAAATGGCTATATTTCTTATAAAATAATATTAACAGTTCTTGTAATAGTTGCGTCATCGTAAATAAGTTTTTCAAAATTAGAATTAATAAAATCAACAACGTCTGAAGATAGATTAAGCACATATATGTGTGTGTATGCTTTAGTTAAGTTAAGGCTTCGCCTTAGGCCATCAATATCGTTAAGACGCCCCTGCTTGTTACATCACTTGATCATATATAACTAAGTGGTGATTCCCTCTGAGACAATACATTGTAATCTATCATACTGTAAATGTAATCATAAAGTTGAAAAAAGTTGCTTATTCATTTTTTTGTTGCTTTAATTAGATAACGAAGTAAACAAAATATCATGAGGTAAATCTGCAATCACTAAAAAATCATATATTTGTGAAAGAATTAGGGAAGTACACAATTGTATCATGAGTTTAGAATACATTCAATAACTACTATGTAGTTAGTTGAGTTTGCTAGGTTTGTTAGTTAGTTGCAAGTTAGTTACTTGGTTGTTAAAAGTAATTAATAGTTGGTTAGAATATTCTAGAAGTGTAGATGCTTGTGTATAAATAGCATTGTTGTTGAGTTGTGGAGCCTAATTCATTGCCGATACTATGTAGACTCTGCGCAGAGTGTGGAACATTGATCGACCTGTATTATAATGTAAGGTTATTTAGTGGAGGGTATTTTTTGGAATTTCGAGCTTGTATTATGTTCGCCATAGTTTTCACTATATATAGACTAGGGGCGTCATTTTACTTTCTGAGGTCGAGCAAGAGAGAAAGAGAGAATTGTAAACTCAAACTCCATATTTGATTATAGTAAAATCTGCAACGGTAAAGTGGATGTAGCTTTCGCATTGAGGGTGAACCACTATAAATCTGTGTGTGTTATTTGTTCTTCACTTATTTACTGTTTTCTGATTAGGTCGGATTTGAGACTCAAATCCTAACAATTGTATCCTTGCTAATTCAATGATGAATTCTTTCCCTGTTCTTACTCACAATTTCTGCTTATGTTTCTGAGCTTCTTCTCCATATGTTCGATCTTTTTTCCCTTTGAGCTCAACACAGTTGACGATGGCAACTTCTACTATCTGACCATCTTGTTTGTTGCTCGATGAAACAATAAATTTCACATGGTATCAGAGCGTTGGTAAATCAACATAGATCGAGGGAATTCTTTCGCATGCAAAAAGGAATTCGAGGGATCTATATGTCCAACACTGAAATTTTGGGATCGAGAAGCAGAATTGATGAGTATAAGTTCAATCGAGACAGAGAGTAGTTGATTACAGTCAATTGGTTGATTGAAGTTGTAATCGATATTGAGAAACCACAAAAAAGTAGTAATGGAGAATAATGGAGAAGATCTAACAAATGGAGTTGCGACAATGACAGTGAGTATTGGTCACAATCATCCTCTATATCTTTTCCCATATGATGCACCAAGTTCATTGTCTGTTGGAATTATATTGAATGGAATGGATAATTACACATTGTAGAGTAGAACAATAAAATTAGCTCTATTGGGAAAGAACAAAATAGGTTTCATTGATGGAACAGTGAAAAGAGAGGCTTTCCATGGAGATTTAGCGAGGCTGCGGGTTAGGTGTAATGCGATTGTGGTGTCTTGGCTGATGGGAAATGTGAGTAAAAAGTTACTCAGTGGGATATTGTTCAACTCCGATTCACACAATATATGGGAAGAATTGAGGGAGAGATTCGACAAAATAAACAGTTCCAGAGCCTTTCAATTACACAAGGAGATATTTACAATGAGACAAGGAACACTGTCAGTCTCAATGTACTACTCTAGACTTAAGGATCTTTGGGATGCGTATGATTCCATTATACCACCACCAACATATTATTCTAAATCTAAGAATTTCGTTGATCATTTGCAATATCAAAGAATGTTACAATTCTTAATGGATGAAATTTACAGTCATGCTAGAAGTCAGATAACCATGATGCAACAGGTACCAAGCTTGAACCAAGTATATGCAATGATCAAACAAGAAGAAAGCCAAATGATAGTTGCATGAACAAGTAGGATGGTGCAGAAAATAATGGAATCATCTGCCATGTTCACAACCAGGAGTGGAATGGAAGAAGTAGAAATGGAGGTCCAAAGCAGAAGAAACCATATAATTCTAATGCTTTCTGTGACTTCTGTCATATGAAAGGTCATTTTAAGATGGATTGTTTCAAATTGCTGAAGTATGACCTTTGTCACAAAACTGGACATACACAAGATGATTGTTATAAGATTAATGGATATGCTGAGAACTTCAAGAGTAAGGCTACAAAGGCATATGTGGTGACAAGAGTAAACTTGTCATTTGAAGATACTGGACAAGAAGGTGGAATACATTATCATCAGCATGACATGAAACACATACATAAACAACAAATTGGACAGAGCTCTGGATCAAGTTTCAACTCATGGATGTATCCACAGAGTTCACAGTCTGTGCCAAATTACAATCACAATCAGAGAATGTGTTCATAGTCTACAACTATAGTTTCACACGGTCAATTCACACATTGTCAACATTAACAACTTCTCAACTTACTTAACAACAAGGGAGAGACTAGTGCTAACATGACAGGTAAATGTGTTTTTGATTCAGAAGTATTGTTGAAATATATTGTGGACACAGGTGCAACTAATCATATGATTAGTGATCAGAAATACTTACATAATAAAATTTTGACATAAGGTACATGAAAGGTGCAATTACCTACAGGAGATTCATCCAGAATCTCACATGTTTATGATTATCACTTAGGAGGAGGTGATGTTCTTAGAAATATTTTTTGTGTGCCAACTTTCAAGTTTAATCTCATATCTGTGTCAAAAGTAACCAAGGAACTAAATTGTAGTGTTACTTTCTTTCTAAAATATTGTGTATTTCAAGATCTCTCATCTGGGAAGGTGAGTGGGATTAGTAATGAAGAAGAAGGATTGTACATACTATGTTTGGATACACAAAATAAGAGAGGAGAATTGAATAGATGTCTATCAGTTATTCAGTATGTAGATGCAGTCATCTGGCACTAGAGGTTATGTCATGTACCTATGACTGTTTTAAAGAAGATTTCATGTTTCAAGAATGATGTTTTTTTTATTTTGAATAAATGTGAAGTGTGTCCCCTAGCTAGACAGACTAGAGTTTCATTTTCTGTCAGTACTAGTAGGAAAACAAGACCCTTTCAGTTGTTACACATAGATGTATGAGGGCCTTATAAAGTGGAAACATATAATGGAATGAGATATTTCTTGACTATTGTAGATGACTACTCCAGGTGGACTTGGATTTTCTTGATGAGGTTGAAATCTGATGTAGTTACATTACTTAAAAAATTCTTTGTTGAAGTTAGTACTCAATTTGAAGTGAAAATCCAAAGAGTAAGATCTGATAATGGCACTGATTTTTTTAATCATATTTGTAAAGAGTTATTTCTACAGCATGGTGTAGTGCATAAGAGTTCATGTCCATACATACCACAACAAAATGGTGCAGTGGGAAGGAAGCATAGGCACATATTAGAGACAACTAGAGCCATAAATATCCAAGTAGATTTACCAGATAGGTTTTGGGGATTTTGTGTGGAAGGAGCTGTGTATATCATGAATAAAATTCCTTCTACTGTTATAGGAAATAAGTCACCTTATGAGATGATGTATAACAAGACACCATCACTTACTCATTTAAGAGTGATAGGTTGTTTATGTTTTGCAACTATTCTGACTAAACAGGATAAGTTCAGTCCCAGGGCTATAAAAGTTGTTTTCTTTGGGTATGGCTCTGCACAGAAAGGGTATAAGCTCTATGACATGGAAAATAGAACATTTTTCATGAGCAGAGATGCGGTGTTTATAGAGACAATTTTTTCTCTCAAAGGTGGAGCAGATGACTATCTTAGTCATATCAAATCACATGAACATTTCTGTTTTGATAATTTAGTTCATCAACAGAATGTCAGCATTTCACCATTGCATAACAGGTTGTCAACAGGTGATGAACACAACAATCCAAATCTAGAAGTTCAGGATGCAATCCAAGATATATACATTCCTGTAGAAACTTAACATGAAAACAATGCAGATCACAAGCATGATCAGAATCACTTGACCACAAATCTATCAGAATCTGATACTAGAAGATCTACAAGAACTAGTAGACCTCCCATTTGGCACAATGACTATATTACTAATCATGGTTCTTCTAGGTGTTTATATTCTATATCTGATGGTGTTGATTACATAGGATTATCACTCAAGTATCAAAGTTTTGTGGCTAAGGCTTATCTTGATACTGAGCCACATAGCTATTCAACAACTGCAAGGACAAAAGATGAGTGAAAGAAATAGAGGCTGAGATTAAAGCTTTGGAAGATAATAGAACATGGGAGTTAGTCTCACTCCTAGAAGTAAAAGGGGCTATAGGATGCAGGTGGGTATACAAGATCAAATACAAAGCAACTGGAGAAATGGAGAGATTTAAAGCTAGTGGTCAAAATGTCTACTGTAAGGCCAATCATCTCTTTTGCAGCAGCTAAACAGTGGACAATTCATCAAATAGATATTTACATGCTTTCCTACATGACAGTTCCAGAAGGTTTTGATGTCAAAGGTAGGAAGAAACAAGTCTGTAGATTGTTGAAATCCTTATATGGATTGAAACAAGCATCAAGACAGTGGAATATTAAACTTACTACAGCTCTAGTTCCATCTGGACTTCAACAACATAAGGAATAATCGGTTTACTAAATAGAAGAATGATATCATAGTAGTGGTGTTGGTATATGTTGATGATCTATTACTTACTGGAAATGATCTAGTTTTTATTCAATCCACCAAAGAGGCATTATAGTCAACTTTTAAGATAAAGGACCTAGGAGAGCTTAGGTACTTTCTTGGAATTGAATTTGCAAGGAATTCCCAAGGTATACTAATGCATCCGAGAAAATATGCATTGGAACTCATATAAGCTATGGGACTTGCAGGTGCTAAACTTGCCTCTTCACCTATGGACATGAATAAAAAATTTATTACTGTTGAATTTGATCAACATGTTGCTTCCAGACTCATATCATCAAATTCATATTCTGCCATAGTACCAAAGTTAGACTTACTCTTATCAGATCCCAGTGTTTATAGGAGGTTGATTGGCAAGTTATTGTACTTAACAACCACTAGACCAGACATTTCTTTTGTTGTGCAATGTTTAAGCCAGTTCATGCATACTCCTAAAATTTCACATATGGAGGCTGAACTTAGGCTTGTTAGATATATCAAACAAGCACCATGATTAGGGATCTTTATGTCCAATTCAAGTGTCCCTCAGATCAAGGTGTTTTGTGATGCAGATTGGGGTTCTTGTGTTAATTGCAGAAGATCAATCACTGGGTACTTAGTATTATTTGGTTCTTCACCAATCTCATAGAAGTCTAAGAAGCAGGAGACAATCTCTAGAAGCTCAGCAGAGGCTGAATATAGGGCCATGGTTGCTTCAGTAGCAGAGGTAATATGTCTTACTGGTCTATATCAGGAACTTGGAGTTGAAGTTCAGACACCAGTTTCAATATTCACTTATAGCAAATTTGCCATCTAGATTGCTTCTAATCCAGTTTTTCATGAGCGTAGAAAGCACATTGATATAGATTGTCATTTTATCAGAGAAAAGATACAAGAAGAGCTGATCTATACTGCATTTTTACCTTCTGCTGATCAGCCAACATACCTGCTTACCAAGGCTCTTGGTCGACCACAACATGATCACTTGTCCAAGCTAGGCATAAAGAACATCTTCATATCTCCTAGCTTGAGGGTATGTGTGAAAGAATTAGGGAATTGCACAATTGTACCGTGAGTTGGAATACATTCAATAACTACTATTTAGTTAGTTGAGTTTGTTAGGTTTGTTAGTTAGTTACTTGATTGTTAAAAGTAATTAATAGTTGATTAGAATATTCTAGAAGTGTAGATGCTTGTGTATAAATAGCATTGTATCCTTGCTAATTCAATGATGAATTCTTTCTCTGTTCTTACTCACAGTTTCTGCTTCTGTTTCTGAGTTTCTTCTCCATCTGTTTGATCTTTTTTTCCTTTGAGCTCAACATAGTTGACGATGTCAACTTCTACCATCTGATCATCTTGTTTGTTGCTCGATGAAACAGTAAATTCCACAATATTCTTTGTCGAATGATCTTATTTCTCAAGTTATGAGACAAATAAATGCAAAAACTGTAAGCACAATTTTAAAAATGCCAGCAAATTGGTGACACAGCCATATATCTTAATCTAATTGTTTAATTTTGTTACCATTTGCATTTAACAAGCAATTTTAACTTTTGGCTGCTTTTATCAGTCACTTTAACAAGAACTTTTTTACTTCTAAAAGAGCTCTTTGTTCTTTAGATGATTTTGAATATGCACATTAATATTACACAATATTAATTGAAGAAGGATGGGTAGTGAGTTGTTTAGTTCACGAACTAGCTAGGTATGAAGTTATTATAACGTAACAGTTATATTATAAACGATAGCTATTGTAGAATGTACGTTGTGATACCAAAGTCTAGAATTAGCTTAGTTTAGTTTAAACACCTTAGGTTCAAATGCATTAGGTACTATCTTAACTAGGGTAAAGGGTTAAAAACTGTCCTAGATAATGGAATGGAATAAGTTTGCCCTCCGTTAATCGCAGAAACTAAACGGCAAATTTAGAGCATTTGCAAAGTTCAAGCACAAATACCACCATTTTTCTCCTTTGCTCGACATCTTTTACAAACGGATCATTTAAATCTAATCGAAGGTAATTAAGAGCTACTAAGTATTAATAAATTTTAAAAGATGATAAATACATGTCAGAGTACATTTATATTGAACTTATGAACTCGTTTTTTCTTTCTTTAGGCCCCTACTGAAAATAGGATCGAATTCGCCCTTGAACTTTGCGAATAGTTACATTTGCCCTTTAGTGATGTTACTAGCTCATAAGGGAGAACTTGAGCCACTTCGATAACGGCAAAGGTAAAAACGAGACAGTTTTTTAATGAAGGACAAAATTGTTTCATTTCGTGTAGTTCTTGAATTTTTTTACCTTTTGCCTTCTTAGTATATGCAAGTTTAATTTTATTTTTAGTTAGTAAAGCTAAGCAGCTTATTTAAAAAAATAAGGGGATTTATTATAACTCTGTAGATTGTGGACAATTTGTAACCCCACTACTTAAATTTAGGTTTAAAACAAAAGATAAGAGAAAAGGACATAAATGGTCCTTTAACTATGAGAGTAGGTTCAAAATTGTTCCTTAACTATGTACTTAATAATTTTGATTCTTTAAGTTTGCTATAAGTTAATAAAAATGATCCTTTAACAATGAAGGTAGGTTCCTTAAGTATGCACTTAACAGTTTTGATTCTTTAAATTCGCCACACGTTAACAAAAATGATCCTTTAACTATGAGGGTATGTAAAAAATAATCCGTTAATAACGGAATATATTAAATTGGAGCATGTCGCATCACACTATACTTACTGCAAGGAAACTTATCCATTATTATCGGACTCAATCAATAAGTATTTTATAGCTGTAATTAGTATTTAAAATCAATGCACTTTTGGCAGGCCATTTGAGGTCTGAAATCATTGGTGAAAAAGAAATTCACAGAATAATGCTCAAATAACTTCTTGTGATTAGAAAAAAGAAGGAAAAATTACTCTAATAATATAAATTATGTTACAGCTTATTCAAGTATAGCTTTCCTCTTATATTTATTCTGAAATACGATAATAACAATCAATATAAGTTTTTATGTATTTTTTTTAAATCTCCTGCCGACAGTATCATATAACTAAAATAACATTATTAATGGACTGTATATCAAATCTCCCTAGCAGAGACCCTAAGTTCGATAATCCAAAGGAGTATGCTATTAATTTGACTAAGTTTTTTTTTAGAAAAAAAATTGAGCCTTCAAAATATACTTGTCATTTTCAATTAAGCAGGAATTTAATCCATATATACTTTCCACTTTTGTCAGTTTAACCAAGTCTCGGAATATAATTTCCTATGTAATCCTTTTCCTTTTTTCTTGTCGCCATCATTTTTTCTTTTAAAATTTGTCCATTTGTCTATTAGTCTGTGTCACTCTTTTGGTGTCTAGGGTTGCTTCAATTAGTGTTAAGAATATTATTTAGTCTTTGGCTGATGTTACAAGTGACATTTTCTACATAACACGCACTAATAGTAGTAGTAGTATAATAATAAGTCAAAAGAAGGATATAACTACATAATTATCCAGTGAGACTAAAACATATGTGATTGATTTTAAATCATAGCCGTCGCAATAGTGAAATCTTATTATTAGACAGACATTCTGAATATTAAAAAACGTAACGTACATCATGTATAATAAAAATTAGGACTTCCATTTAATTATTTCCATATCAAACATAATCAAGTAGGATATAGCTAGAGCCGTCAATGTGAGCTAAGGCTTGTGGGTCGATCCAACCCTGCCCATGATTTGACAGGGTTGGACTTGAATTTTTAGAGCTCATTTAAGAACGAGGCTTTTTAGCCCGGTCCAAGTAAATTCGTTGGCTTGAGAGTGCGTGAATTGGGCCGGCTCATGGGCCAAAAATAATTTTAATCAAAAATTAAAAAAATAGAAAAAAGTAAAGATTTTATGACAACCTTATCACAAGAATAATTAAATGTGCTTGGTGAAAAAATCCCTTTCCATAACAGTAGTAAAAGTATTCTTGAAAACATCAACTTTAATTAATATTCAAATGTTTTTTAAAGAAAAGTATGAAAAGGCTCCATTAATTTTCAAGGCTTTTGTGGAACAAATTAAATCTTCAGTTCCATCTCTTGAAATTGTTATTTGTTAGCCAGCAGTCTTGATTGAATTCCAAGCCAGGAATATTATTTACACAAATGTCAACCATAACTAATAATAATATGCTCATAATTCTTGTTCAAGTAATGTGGAGATCACTTCTTATTCTTGAAGTCACAACTATATTCTTATATTATATAGTCGAACGTTTGATAATACAATCCACAATTTTATTCAAAGTCATAGTCCAAATATTTCTTTTAAAGTCACAACTATATTCTTATATTATATAGTCGAACGTTTGATAATACAATCCACAATTTTATTCAAAGTCATAGTCCAAATATTTCTTCTAAGAAGAAAAAAAGATGCGCTGGTACTTATACGTTTCTTTTTTCATAACGTCAAAATAAAAAGTAGCTTTCGAATTTTCAAAATTTAATCACTGCAAAAAAAAAAAAAAAACTCGACCTATTAATCTAGCTTTTCAATATGTTATTTTTTAACAGTAGATAAATTTAAAAACACTAGAGATCTGTCGATATATAGATGTTGTAGTTGTATCATTTCAAATAATTTTTAAATTTGGTTTCCAAGAAAAAGAAAAAATAGTTAGCACAAAACGATATATTAAATCATTCTTAATTGCCGTTTAACATATTTCAGGTGGATAGCTAAGTTGGCATTTTTTTTTTATAATAATAGTGTTTTTGTCAAAGGTTCCCCAACGTGAGGGGGTATATTATCAACTTTACCTCTTCTTAACAAAATTATAATAAACTAATTAGTTGACATAATTTGCCATATTAGAAGCAACATTTGCATATGATGCCATGTTCATTTTCTCCAGAATAAGAGGTAAACCTTTAATTTATGAAACACTTAGATTTTGAGTGTACGTAATGAATTCGTAATACTATCGCATGAAGCTATCAAAGCAAATTCAATTCGATCACTTTGGTCAACTAGTATTAGATATTCTTTATGCCCCATGTGAGTTGGTAAGTGGCAAGGTGATTGGGTACAACCACTCCGATGTCGCGGATTTAAATCCGTGTGGTGACAGTCTTTGTTGAAATATTGCAAAGCGCCGTTGGCTCGTGGTCCCGCTTGGCCCTCTCATATACTGCCACTCACAAGATATCCCTCGATTTACATCCCATCTGGCCAAGGGGCCTCTGATACAGATGAGGGGTTTCGCCTTCGGGACTTTTCCCTTCACAAAGTATTAGATATTCTTTATCATCTTTTTAGTTTATGAATTCTACTAAATCATAATGCTTTTTGCTTCCCCAGGCCTAATGCTCTGCAATATACACTTCCAAGTTCCAACCTTGACCCTACCAATACCTAAAACCTTATCCAAACATTTCTATTTCCAAAACATAAGGCACAAAATGGTTTCTTTGTTGAGAGATATTTTCTTCCACTCTATTGTTTTGAGTCTTTATCCTAATTTTCCAAAAAAATTAGTCACTTTCTCTCCCTAAGTCATCAAATCCAAACTACATAATTCATTTTCTCAACTCTATCTAAAATATCCAAGGACACAAAGCTTTTGGAAAAGTTTCTTCCATGGCTTCAATCTCATTTAGTTACTCACTCGACAATAGAAAAACTGCTTCTATTATTCGAGAATGTCATTCGAAGTGCATTAGTCCAGGATCATTTTCAGTCTTAGTAATTTCTTGTCAAAATCGCGAACCAAGTGATCCCAAAGGCCTGAAAAAGGAGAAGCAAATGGACAAGTGTGTATTTCCACAACTTATATTTGGTATGAGAAAATTGGGAAAAGGCTTAAAGGATAATTTGAGTCCTAAGCAAAAAGGTGATTGGAAGGATTTGACTTTAATCAGCTTATCATTTGCTGTGTATGTATACATATCTCAGAAACTTGTTTGTGCTTATTGTGCTTGGACTTCCCTTGTTGGACAAACTTGGTAGCAGCGGCAAATTCAGAATTTAGAATTAATAGTTCCGTTTTTATATGTATCTATTTTTATTTTTATTTCTTAAAATAGTTATTTAATGTTTAAATTCGAGTAAATCTACCTCGTCTACTCTAGATCCGCCATTCATAATATTTCCTCAATTTCCTCTTCTCTATGAAAAGCAAAGGAAAAGTTCTTGATTTCAGTTTCTCCCCTTGTTTCTCTTGTTCCTAATGCACAGATTCTTGTACATAAGGTCTTGTTTTAAGTTGTGACTTCTTCTTAATTTAATTTATATGCTTGTATATGGTAAATAAGAGTTATGGTTGATTTTCTTTTTGTGACATTTTTTAGTGTATAAATATATATTGATTAGGGTGAGTTGTCTACTTTACACTTCTTGGGGTGCGGCCCTTTCCCACACCCTGTTAACGCGAGATATTTTATGCACCGGACTGCTCTTTCTTTCTTATCAGAGCTTACAATTTTAGAAAATGCTTCCACTTTTTGCACGCAAGGAAAAGTTTACATATCGAAAAGATGGATTACGTATACATATAATATAGGAAAAAGAAATATACTTACTAAATTGACAGCATGCTAAGTTGATTTGGGAGCAACACTATCCTAATCCAGGTTCCTTTTAGTTTAGAATCTTTTTTTTTAATATTCAAAACCAGGGGAACTTTGGTTAAACGTGGTAGAATATAATAAGGATAAGATTTAGTTGGCGTTTTGGATATAAAATATGTTATATTTAGAAAGTTAGAAATAGGTATTTTGAAATCATTGTGTTTCAATATTTATTTAACTTGAAAAAAAAGTTAAAATTTTGTGAAGTAAAACTGATTAAAATTGCTTTTTAAAACTTGAAACTGTCTTCACTTTTGTGACTACAACTAAATGCTGATTTGAACTTCTTCCTTTTTTGAAAAAATGTGAATTTAGTATGGACAAACGGGAGCTAAATTAATAATATTAGACAATTATAGTGGAACTCGATTCAACACCAATAGTTATAAGTTTATTATGTGAGGTTTATCAAGAATGTATACAAGGTAACATCTCATTCTTTCAACCAGTATGAGATAATTGATACCCCTAAAATTTAGAGCTGACATTTGAAGCGTTAACGATATAACATGAGATCTAACTTTTAATAAATAAAAAATGGATATGGATCCAATTCCGGGACTACAAGTGTATATTCTAATAGGAGTAGTTGAAACCCCACAAACAAGACTTCTGTTCCGAACATTGACTTAGACTTAGCAGCTTGTGATGAATGAGTTTAATTTGTTGAGGGGTGGGTTAGATCGAATTCAGTAATTTTAATTTAAATATTATATTTAAGTTATTTTTTTGTTGTATATGTATATATCATTAGTTTAATTTTTTTAACTTAAGAAAATTAAAATTTTGAATCTACAAACTTTAAATCTTTAAGTCCGCCTCTACATATTCCTCGTGTTGAGTAACGATATTATCCAAATTTCAACAAATTGGCCCTACTCTATTACTCTTAGCAAAATGATTTAAACACTGCATTTTGACAATTTTTTTAGGATAAGTCATTAATTAAACGACGGTCACTTGGAACACACAAATATAAAAGCTCCAAATCCAACGCCGTTAAATACCCTTCCTTCAATTTGATTTAACGAGATGGATTCAAAATTTATATTTTATGAATTTGAGTTTGATATTTTATAATAATTTATTTGTTTATTAGGTCTGAAATTAATTATTTGTTTTTATTTATATTGGTGTGCGGACAAAATCCTATATTGATAGTTGAAAAAAAGAAAAAGATAGTACATACTATAACGTATGAGAATAATGTTAAGAATAATTATACATTTTAAGAATATCTTTTGACTGTTTAATTCAATAACTAGTATTCTAGAGTTAGTGATTCGATGAGACGAGTATGAAGATGGCAAAGTGATGACGTGGAGACTGGTTAACTTTCTTGGCTCATTTCTTTTTTTTTTTTTTGATAATCCAGGTTTCCAGGCTTGCGCCTGACTACTTCACTGGTATTACCCAGACGTCCTGGAGATGATGAGACCGGTCCTTCAGCACCCCACCACCAGGTAAATCGCGGGATGTGCACACATGGTAAGTGTCTGCTTGCGTCCAACGGATCAATGCTACAAGGTTGACCCCCCCACAAGCCCCATCCACAAGGTTTGGCGGAGACCGAACCCACACTGCAACATGCCCGCGCGGCTTTTAGCGCCCAGGCTTTACCACATGTATGTGCCTCGGAGGACGATATCCGGAGGGGAGAATCGAACTTGCGACCCTAAGGCCGCAAAGTTGACTCCCTGCCAGCAAGCTGACCCCTCTAGATTTCTTGGCTCATTTCTAATATGGAGCTTGGAGATGAATACACAAAAAAACATCTATGGTTTGATGAGGAAAAAAGCTCAAATGATGCGGGTAGTAAAGTGAATCTCTACCTTAGTGGAAATGATGCCCCACGTTTGTAACTGGAAAGAAAAGAAAACTGCATAAAAGGTGTAAGGATATTCTTGCGGAAAAATCGTGTGAGCTTGGCCTACACCATGTTAAAAGTATACAACAACAACAACATACCTAGTGAAATTCCACGTGGGGTCTAGGGAGGGTAGAATGTACGCAGATCTTACATCTACCTTGGTAGGTAGAGCGACTGTTTCTGAAAGACCCTCAGCTTAAGGCAAAGCATAAGCACAAGCAAAGCAAGAGAAATGGTCAGACCCGAATAAGGAATTTTAAGCGATGATAGAGCATTCTGAGAAAAAAACAGTAGCTAACGCAGATAAATAAGGTAAACAAAGTACACTAAAGAACACATAGCAGCAGAAATCAAACGACATGGGACTATAAAGCAATACTGCGTCTACTAGTATGATCGGCTAAGCAGACCTATAATAATAACACTATAACTACCAGTATGTACGCGTAAGTATGACTACACTCAACTACCTACTACCCTTCTATCATAGTCCGTGTCCTCCACAGCCTTCTATCTAAGGTCATGTCCTCAGTAAGTTGTACCTACTCCATATCCCGTCTAATTACCTCTCCCTAATACTTCTTCGGCCTACCTCTACCCCTCCTGAACCCGTCCATATCCAACCTCTCACACCTCCGCACTGGGGCATTTGTGTCTCTCCTCTACACATGCCCGAACCATCTCAATCTCACTTTCCGCATCTTATCCTCCACCGAAGCCACCCCCACTCTGTCCCGGATATCTTCATTTCTAATCATTTCCCTCCTTGTATGCAGACACATCCATCTCAGCATCCTCATCTCCATAACTTTCATCTTTTGGATATGCGAAGTCTTGACTGGCCAACACTCCGCCCCATACAACATAGTCGGTCAAACCACCACCCTATAGAACTTGCCTTTAAGTTTTGGTGGCACCTTTTTATCGCACAAGACTCCAGAAGCGAGCCTCCATTTTATCCACCCTGCCCCAAATACTATTTGTGACATCGTCATCAATCTCTACATTCCCTTGGATAATAGACCCGAGGTACTTGAAGCTTTCTTTCTTTGGAATGACCTGAGTACCAAGCCTCACCTCTACGCATGTCTTATGATCGCTCCCGTTACTGAACTTGCACTCCAAGTATTATGTATTGGTCCTACTCAGCATGAACCCTTTAGACTCCAGAGTCTGTCTCCGAACCCCAAGCTTAGCATTCACTCCGCTGCGAGTCTCATCAATCAGGACTATGTCGTTTACGTATAACATACACTATGACAAATTCTTTTGGATTTGTCGCGTCAGTTCATCCATCACCAAGGCAAAAAAGAATAAGCTAAGAGTTAATCCCTGGTGCAGCACCAACATCACTGGAAAGTGCTCAGAGTCTCCTCTTACTGTCCGTACCCTGATCTTGGCTCAATCATACATATCCTTAATATCTCTAGTGTACGCCACATGTACACCTCTAACCTCTAAACATCTCCATAGGACCTCCCTAGGGACTTTGTCATATGTCTTCTCGAGATCGATGATAACCATATGTAAGTTTCACTTCTTGCCATCTTTGCGAGTCAATGTCTAACATAGCCTCGTTGTAGGTTGTAGACTCATCATCATCAGAAATATCTATCTCATTTTGACTTTCAACAAGGAGATTAAGTCTTTCAGGTTGACGATGAACTCTAGTGGACCTACGGAGTTGTTTATTTTGTGTTTCTGTGGTTCTTGTATTCTGATCATGAGAAGGTTCTTGTGTGTTTCCACCACTATGAGAGTTCTCAGGAATATCATCTACATGTATTTTCTGAATGAAAGGATGTACAACCATTGTATCATCTTCCATTGGTTATGTATGAGAATCTTGCATTTTTACATCAATCCTCACACCACTCCCACTGGCTGAAGGTTGTACTCTAAGTAACACATGTTCACCAACTACTCCCATTGAATTCTTGTCTAGGTCATTCGACAAAGATTCAACCTCTATGTTGCTTTGTAGTTCTTGAATTTCTTCAAGTTCTATCTTATTGTAACTCTGTTCCTTGTAGACATAGTCTTCCTCAAGGAAAGTTATATTTCTGGAAATAATGACCTTATGTTCTCCAGGAAGATAGAAATAGTATCCTCTCGTTTCCTTAGGATATCCCACAAAGTAACATTTCTCACTTTTAGATTCCAACTTGTCAGTAAGCATCTTTTTTACATATGCAAGGCAGCCCCAGGCTCGCATATGTGTAAAAGCATGCTTATTGCCATGCCATATCTCATATGGTGTTTTTTCTACTGACTTTAAATGAACTCCATTCAGAATATAAATTGAGTTTTGTAAAGTATAGCCCCAAAGGTATGTTGGAAGAGATGAAAAACTCATTATGGATCTGACCATATCCAATAAGGTTCAATTTCTCCTTTCAGCAACGCCATTCATTTGTGGTGTTCCAGGAGGTGTCCATTATTATTGGACTCCATGAAGTTTCAAGTAATCTAAAAATTCTCTACTAAAGTATTCACCTCCTCGATCTGATCGAAGAGTCTTGATACTCTTTTCAAGTTGTTTCTCTACTTCTAACTTGTACTCTTTGAATTTCTCAAAGGCTTTGAACTTGTGCTTCATAAGATACACATATCCAAACCTTGTGAAATCGTCTGTAAAAGTTATAAAGTAAGGAAAACCTCCCATAGCTTGAGTGGAAAACGGCCCACATACATCTGTATGGACCAACTCAAGTGCCTCTTTGGCTCGCACACCTTTCCTAGAAAGTGGTTTATTTGTCATATTTCCTCTCAAGCAAGATTCACAGTCACCATAGGACTCCAAGTCAAATGGTTTCAGGTAGTCTAACTTTCTTAATCTTGTTATTCTTGATTCATTGATATGACCAAGTCTACATTGTCATAAGTATGTGGGATTTCTTGGATTACTTATTTTAGCTCATTTGTTTTGCACATTGAGAATTTTACAATTACAATTGAGAATATATAAAACCATTCACAAGCGGAGCATTTCCACAAACAATACCATTAAAAGATAGTATATAACTGCCATTAGCAATATATGATGAAAAGCCCTCAATGTCTAACATTGGAATGGAAATAATATTTCTCGTAATCTAGGGACCAAAATAACAATTATTAAGTTCTAACATAAATCCCGAAGGTAAATCTAATCTATAAATTCCCACACGCTCAGCAACAACTCGTGCTCCATTTCCAACGCGTAGGTCCACCTCTCATGGTCTAACCTTTTTGTTGTCCATTAGGCCATGGACATTATTACAAATGTGTAAGCCACAGGCTGTATCCAATACCCAGCAGTGATAGTTACTTATAGACATATTAATCTCAATGACAAACATACCTTGTCCAGCAGGTCCAGAAGCACCTAGTGCCTTGTCTCATCTTGGAGCAGTGCAATCTTTTTTCTAATGCCCTTTCTGCTTGCAGTTGAGGTATACGTCCCTGTCCAACCTAGACTTCTTCTGAACACCCCCTTTAGGTTTCAAGATTGTAGGTTTGGCACCAGCCTTACCCTTATTCTTCTTGTTCTTACCTTTAGGTTTGAACTTAGTAGATGAGCCCACCATGAGCACAATCTTTCCCTTTGAAGTAGATGATTCATAAGTCCTTATTATATTGTGAAGTTCTGGAGGATTCGCCTTGGTTCCATTCTTGTTGAAGTTCACAATGAAATTCTCAAACGAACCAGGAAACGAATTCAAAATTAGGTTGACAGACACATTTTGGGGTAGCTTCGTTCCAATCTAAGACAGCCTTTCTATCAACCCAATCATCTTTAGAACATGACCAGACACTTGGCCCCCATCATTCAGCTTACATTTGAAGAGGTCTCTCAACAACTCATACTCCATAGTCTGAGACTGTGAATCATAAAGACTCCTCAAATGTTCTAGCATCTCATAGGGGCCCATTTTCTCATGCTGCCTCTGTAACTCTACAGTTATGGAGGAAAACATGACACACTGTGCCGAGGTAGCATCATCCAAATGCTTCTGATAAGCAGCTTTGTCAAATAAAGTATACTCAACATACTCTTCATCGGGAACTTTTGGAATAACTGTGTCTAACACATACTCAATTTTTCTTGTCTCAGTAACAAACACAAATTACGCAACCAGTCCGGATAATTAGCTCTAGTCAACTTATTAGTCTCAACCAAACATTTTAATGACAGATTCGACATTTTAAATAATCTGAAGAAATAGATAGATTGAAATTAAAATATATTTTCTATGAACACATTCGTTAACTAATTAACATGACCTTTAGTTTAATTAGCTCCCATTATTTTAACATATTCTACGATCACATGGAAGAATACAGACTCATATCAAATATGATCATAATGAGCCAAGATCCAAGTTCATACTGTCTCCGTGTTTGCTAGGGCTGATAATTTCAACAGTACAGCCTGATAGGTCTCCAAACCAATTATAAATAATTTGCAACTCTTGGTTTTACCGACTATTCTAAACAATCGATCTGCACCCTTAGATTATTCCGACGCTAGGGCGTCAAGACATAACTAAGTAAGTTGAACCTGTTACGCGACTGCAATCGTGCATCTAAGCAAGTTTGGACTTGTAGAGCAAACGCTAGGGCGTAAATACTCACAAAGGTTTCTCACTCGCTACTGCAAACACATGCATCTATAAAGAGTCTGAGTCCTCGTAGACTTAGAGCAAACACTAGGGTGTAAATACTCTTATAGCCGAAAAGGATTTTGCACTCATTCAATTATAACGGATGATGCGTGGATTCTAAATCAGATTTATATTAAATTAGGGAACACTTTAATTGGGGTTTTATCAAGATCCTTATTACACGTGGTAGATCAAATAGAGCACATATTAGGGTGCCACCTACCCAAACATGATTTAATGTGGTCTGACAAATACTGGGCGCCGCCTACCCAGCCATGCATAATGCGGTCTAACAAATACTGGGTGCCGCCTACCCAGCCATGCATAATGCGGTCTAACAAATACTGGGTGCCGCCTACCCAGACATATGTAATTCGGACTCTATACTAATTATTTAAATGACAATCAATTAAACATTTAGGAGAAAAGAATTAATTCAAGCGCATATTATCAAATAACATGCTAAATAACAATAATCGTGGGCTAATTAATTTGTTTCAATTTAGAAAACATTTAAATTCTAAATTTAAAACTCAATTTTCAATTTTCGGAATTTTCTGCTTATCCAAATAGTCCCTTAATAATCAGAAATTAAAATTTAATTGTCAAGGATTTTTCTGCAATTTTCAGAACCCTAAAATAATTGCAGATTCGTCCAGGGATCAAATCTGCTTTTCAAAAATTTACAGATCTGTCCCAGGGACCAAATCTGCTTTTCTGAAATTTTTAGATTTATCCAGAGACTGAATCTGCTTTTATGAAATTTACAAATTTTTCCCAAGGACCAAATCTACTGATTTTAAAACCCTTTTAAAATTTTAGAAAATTACAGGGACCAAATTGCAATTTCAAAAGCTTCTAAAATTTTTAGATTTGCCCGAAGGGTTATATTGCTATTTTGGAAACACTAATTTAATTTCAAATAGGTCCTTGAACTATTTTAAATTTTCAAAATCAATTCCAACCCCAAATCAAATTTGGGGTTCGAATTTCGTGGCAAAATTGACGGAATTGAACACACTGGTCGACAGTCCACGTCGGGCCAAACTCACCGGTGGTTTTCATCACCTGTTTGGTGGCCCACACCGATCGGAATTCGAGCCGCCAACGGCTGTTTCCAAAACAATCGGCGGTGGCTCTTTTCCGGCGACTTTCGCCGTATAACACCAACTCCGTTTGATTCCTCTCGTCGAGACGATCACGATGGTGGTATTACTTCTCCATTTCAACGCTCGAGGTGGCTGAAAATATCCCCGCCATCGACGGCCTTCCGTCGGCTCTTCCGGCGTCTACGCCACGTCCCGTCACCTCTCAACACCTTTATCGATCATCTAATAAAGTGGATTTGTGGAGACGGTGGTAGAACAACGTCGAATTACCGAAAAACCACCGGAAAGCCACTGCCCCGCCGCCGGAACAGTTGCGGTACCACTGTTCACCTTTTTTTTTAACTTCGAAATTTTATTTAATAAATCGAAACAACTAATTTTCCCACATTATCATTATCACTAATTATCGTATAATCATTAAATCATCCTGGACTCTGATACCACTGTAGGGATTTGTTGGGTTCGTAGGTACAACGGAAGTTAGAAAATTTTCTTACCTAACAATGATCCTGACATGGCTTATACGATAATCATGTTTATGTTCAAAACATAATAACAGAAAACTTACAGGTTTTCGTACGCTGGATTCACCACTAAGGTATCCACGTGATTTGTTTCCTCGACTGCAAGTTCCAACTCCAGTGTATCTTCTAATCAAGAAAGCTAGTAAATCTTGCTTTAGGAACTGAGAAGTTATTTTCTGTAACCTTACAATTATGGGGTATGTGTTGTTTATTTAAGAGCTCAGGACAAAACCTAAGCAGATTTAAAACAGAAAAAACCTGGCTCATGTTAATGTTCAGTGGACCAGCCAGTTGGTCCACCTCACACGTCCAAGGTGGACGGCCAGGCCCCAATTTTGGACCAGTAATTTCTGGCCCAATTGCTTCCCTGTATTTGTCCGAGTACCCATATAATATATCAAACACATTTAATTAAATCCGAAATCCAGTTCGACTAATTAAATAATTTCTATCAAATAGAAATATTCCATAATTATTATAAATTAAACATCTTAATTCTCAATCGAATATTTAGTACTTTCTCAATACACTCTTAGATCGAAGAAACAATCGCATATAGTGTGACTCTATAGGCCTTCACATATCAACATTAATCTAATTAAGGTCCATACAAAACTCCTAGACCGCGTCGTATGACAAACTCAATATGTGAAGTACGTTTACATAAATCCAACAAACTTAACCTTTATGCGGATATATAAATTCCTTTCATTCGCGAAACACTCGATTAAGCTTAGGATTTTGCCAAGTGTCTATCCAAATGGCTTAATCACTTTATCTCACATTTATTAGTTGACAACTAGACCATATTCTAAATATGTCACTTGCACTGGCTAGTGACTTTAGTCAACCTAATAACACTGAGAAGTTGAGTGCTCTCTCGAATTTCCAATCGAGGAATGAATCATATTCTTGGCTCAACTACCACCTTGATTTACATCCTGATGCACCAAACACAAGCCGTATCTTATCTAGAAGGAGTTTAAGCTTAGAATTTGGTCAAAGTACATCATTCTGTAAATAAGGTGCATATTGACCTCAAGTTAAAGGACATTTATATTTCACATGCTGATAACACTATAGACATGTATAACAAATCGTTTATCGGCAGGGTATACCAATACTTCTCCAAAGTATCCATGTGTCCATCATGAGTAACCATCACGAGTAGCTGCGAGATATACTATATTCTCCAAGAATGTGATACATACCACATGTCGACTTATAGCATATCATCGATATCCCATTCTCGATGATCATCAGTCGAGGCTATTTTGAGACTTACATTCTATCGTTAATATCTCACTCCATTAATGACAACGTAAGCTCAAGGAATGCACATATATGAATAATTGCAAACAATCAAACAATAATTCAATAATTACAAATATCATAAATATTAATCTCATTAATAATACGAATGTATTCAAATACATTTTATCCCTAATATAAATTGTCTCTAAGACATACATACTTTCAATTTTTGAATATATATCCAAATTGTCTTTCATTAGAAAATATTTATAGCTCATTGTTCTTATCCACTTTTCTCACTGCAATGGCCAAATTGTTTACAGTATTTATACTATATATATATATATATATATATATATATATATATAATGAGGGGCCTCCAGTTTGGCTATAGCCAATTTTATAAGTACGTGGCCTTGGCATTTATAACTTTCCAAACGTTTTATGGTTTGTCCTGAATTTTTTATTTTATTTGAATTTTATCATAATTGTATTTTATTTTAAAATAATTTTTTTGGTGAAAAAAAATTTCTTTGTGGAAAAAGAATTCTACCATATTTATCTTTTCTTTAAGAGAAGTTTTGGACGTCTATAAATAGGAAATCATTTCTTCTCATAAACAACACACTAGCATCCACAATGTAGTCGTTTAGAGAGTTCTGTTTATGAAGAGATTTTTCTCTCAATAGGCTTTATGTTTTTATATTAGTTTTTCTCAATATGTAGGTCACTTGACCAAATCATATTAATATTATGCTTCTTTTAGTATAATTTTTGTGTCGTCTGATTTATGATCGTTCAAGGTTCACAATTATAAAACTTCGCATGACACTCTGATTATTTCGATCCCAATAAAATGTCGGTTATTTGGTCAGGATCAACTTTAGAGAATTCAATGTGTTTGCTTATTATAAATTTACACTAAGGTATATCATTAGGTCGTGTTATAATTTGTTTAGTCAAATTTTTAGGAATACAAATGCGTTTTCTCAAGAAAGAGTTCTGTTTTTAGAAAATTAAAGCGTTTGACCGTAAAAAGATAAATATTCTTACAAAATAGTAGAAACTATTTAGTGTTGTGCGTTTGCATCAGGTGCTAAAACATGAGTAGTTTGTATACATTGAGCAAAATTGATTATAATTGAATAATTAGAGTTCTCGTGTTCTAGTTTCATGTATAAAAAAATTTATATTAAGGAGTGTTTTCCCTTTAAAAGAATTATACGTAGTACACATTCAAATTAATTAAACTCTAATGCAGATATCAAATATTAGACAATGAAAAATAAATAATATTATAATTAAATAACGATGTATCAAAATATATCTCGAGACTGTCCAAAAGCGCTCATGGATACAAAGTTACAAACTAAAGTTGAATTGGATGTTACTCGTAGATATTTACATCTGAATCTGACAAGGCCTAAGGTTAAAATTTAGTGTTTTGTTATCTTTAATTTAAACTTAATATGTATAATATTTATAAATATATCAATTCATTTTGTTTGATTTAGGATTTTTTGGTTCTAGGGTGAAATTATCTTGATGAATGCAATAATAATCGACATCCTTTATAAAACAAAATATTTACTCTATTTATTCGATACAATTATAAATTTATACTTACAATTTTATTTTAAAAGAATTAATTGCCAATCCATTCAATTCGATCAATTTTGAATGAACTATTGACACCCTAATTGTCATTGTCAACAAGAAAGAGAAGAAGGACTACTAAAATGACAATTGGAGTATTGGACTAAATCTATTTGGCTAAAATAACAAATAAAAGGAACCAAGTGGTACTTAACAAAAGCTACTGACCAAAATATTTTTTCAAATGTTAATTTAAGAAAAAGTACTATCCAAAATAACTATCACTCCTCCCTTCCTTCCAAAAAAAAAGATATTAATTTGACTTGACACATTATTTATGAGGTAAATGAATACTTTAAAATGTAAGATCTAAAATATGTCTTAGATATTTATGTGATTATAAATTATCTCTTAAATTTAAATTAGTTTTAACTATGGAAATATGTCAATTTTTTAGAACAAATTAATAATCCGTAATAGAAGTAAGAATTTTTTTTGAGATAGAGTACTATTGTACTAAATTTTACTATTTCTTCTGTCCCAATTTATATGACATCATTTTCTTTTTATCTATCTCAAAAAGAATATCACATTTTTATATTTAAAAATATTTTTATTTTATGAGATAATTTACAACCACACATTTATATAAAAATTATTTTGAACAACACATCTCAAAAGTCTTTCATTTTTTTTAAATTTTATATCAAATAAAATAGTATCACATAAATTGAAACGGGTGGAGTAAAAGTTTAGGCGAACAAACTTTTTAAGGCAACGGTTTTGACAGTCGACAAGTAGCTTTTGTACTTGTCTCTAAAAAAGATATTCCACTACACTTTTTGTGACAGTAATATTACTAAACAAAAAATCGAATTAGAATATGCATAATCATCCAACGGAACCTAAGATAAAATCTACTGTTAAAAGCTGCCACTTGCCATTTAACATAGTAAACGAATTCGAATAATAATACAATTATAGAAAGCTATTATTGCGAAAATTGACGAATACAATAATCTATCATTAAGAATTTCATCTTTGAATGAAAAAGGAACAAAAGGTGGAATATCGCAAAGAATGTAATTTGAGTAATTGATACATGTTTTCTTAAACCTCTCATAAGAAGACCCAGTCCACTAAATGAACAACTCAGTGGCGGATATTACAATAAGAAAATCACCATTACTCAAATTGACCTTTTTAAAGTGGAGGAAAAAGGAGTTACATACAATAGAAAATTGTACTAATAATATTGCTTCTATATTTCACTATATTACTACACCAATACTCCAAACATAGTTTTACATTAAAAAACTACTATGCTTAAAAGCTCAAATGGATAAAAAAAAAAAAGATTACATATTTTACATATATACTTACAATAAATTATCCAAAATTTCAGATCTCCACACAGCACCCAGATTGCACAAATCCTGAAAACACATCAGGAACGTCAATTTTTGTCAATTTACTATTTTGCCCTTGTTTGTTGTTATTTTCCACTAAAAAGAACCCATGCGGGGCTCCTTGATAAGCCGACCCGGTAACCAAGGTCCGATCACCTAGGTCCACACCACATGCTCCAACTTTAACATTCGGGTCGGATTCAGCCCAACATGTTAAATTCCCATTTTGCCCCACCCCTACACATGCTCTAGGACATTGACTTGACCCCCATGCATTATCAACACGTGTCCACTCACCAGTACTGAGTTCATATAACTCAGCACTACTTTTAAATCGTCCTTGACTTTCAGTATCATACCCGCTCACAACCCAGAAACTCGACCCGATTATAACACCTTCACACTCATCTCGCTCTTCACTCATCCGAGGCAACTCAGTCCACTCGTTCAACCCAATATCAAAAACCCACGCGCTACTAAGTGCGTTCTTACACTCGTCATGACCGCCAGCTATATAAACGCGTCCACCAGTGGGTCCCATAGCGAAAAACGAACGCGCTTCCGGCATATCTTTACACTGAGTCCACGCGCGAGTCATGAAATCGTAAACAAAAACATCCTTAATCGGATCCCAGGTTGTTGGGTTCCATCCACCCATAACAATAAGCTTCCCTTCTGTTGTCCCAATTTGACAAAACATCGGTAACCCGTCTGGGTATTTTGGGATCGGGTCAATCCGATCCCAAATCCGAGTTACCGAATCAAAAACCGAGATCGCGTATCTCGGTTGTCCAACGGGTTTGGAATCCGTTGGAGCAGGTAGTGCTTGAACTAAACAAGCAGCTTTATGGGTATAACCCGTTTTTTTCCTATGGTAATAAAATGATTTGCTTTGTAAAAGTCGAAACCATTTACGACAAACCTTAGAAGCAACTTTGTGTGTTGAATAGTGTAATCGGGTCAAGCACTCTAAGGCAATTTCTTCGGGTAGACCCGGAAGTAACTCAGTGAACTCATCTTGGTTCATTTTTTTTTTGGGGGATTTATTTCTAGAAGGTTTTGTTTTTGTTGATTGATTGAAGAAAGAAGTGATGCAGAAATTTGGGGATTTTACGTTGATATTTATAGGTAAGAGAAGATGAGTGTGAGAAATTCACTGTCATATGATATTGTACTGTTTGATGCATTAAGATTATTACACGCGGCGATCATCGGTTAGGCAGCTTGATACCGCCGTTAACATAAAATGCGGTATATATATATATATAATATTATGATTAGAAATTGTGTTCTTATGCACATTATGACATTTTCATGATATGTTATTAAGAATAGAATAGAATATTTAAAGTTTTCGAATATGAAGAAAGTCATTCTTTTTAAAATAAAATCAAAAAGAAAAAATTGTGCCTTTGGTCCTTCCAATATCGACAAAGTTCATTTTTTATTTTTGTGATCTCTTGTTAAGTATATTTAATATTTAATTGATTGATATATGTACTTTTAATCTCTCTGGTTGTGAAAAAAAAACAAATTTAACAAACTATTAAGCGCTAAATCATTTAATTATAGACTTGTTATGTTAAATTTTTTATTATCATAATTGATATGGACACTTTTACTCACAAATTTAACAAATTATTAAGTGCTAAACTAATTATTTATTATTGTGTTATATTAAATTCATATTGTTATTTCATATTTACAAGTAAAATTATTCAAAATATAACATGTTTATTATATAAAAATACTAAAATTTATTTTTAATTAATTAAAAATCAAATATATTTAATCAAAATATGACATAGAATGAAACAGACAAGTTTTTGCGATGATATCAAATCAGCAACAATTGTGCACCATGCTGGCATGCAAAAAGAGGACATATGGATATTAGGGTGAAGGTTGACCGCATATTAGCATAGCCTAAATGTATCTAGAAGAATTATAATAGAGAAAAGAATCTTGCCAATACATTGTTCAAAAGAAGCAAAGTAGAATTGAATGGCCATTTGGAGAAAAAGCCAAAAAGGATAAGAGGTAGGGTTTCTTATAAAAAGGTAGGAGGCCCATGATTGATGTGATGAAAATATTTAAAATTTGAGAAACGGTGTGATGCGAGACCTGTAGTTTCTTCTTCCGGTATTTTTCGCGTTTTGATTATCGCATTATTTTATTTGTTGTTGTTATTGTTTTCATTTTCATTTTTATATTTTTTTAAAATTGCTTTGAAATGATTTATTCAAATCGAATACTATAAAAAATAATATCTTTATATCTACGAGGTAGGGATAAAATTTGCATACACCTTACATTTCAAGACTCTGCCTTTGGGATCGCGCTAGATATATTCTGATGCAAAATAAATATTTTATCAGTTACTCCGAAACTTGCCATTTGGCATATGAAGTTTATGATAAGAGATTCAAATTCATACTTCCTAGTCAGCTTCTCTTTATCCACAAGTGAATTTATGGCCCACATGGGTCCCGCCTTGTCTTTAGACAAAATAAAATAAAAAAATATGTAATTATCGAGAAGTATAGCAGGATAAATTATTTCTCAATTTCCAATTAGAAGTCTTGATTTAAAATCATGAAAGAATAGAGAAATTAGAAAGACCTTCCTCCCTAAAAGGGGTAAAATTTAAAATAATTATTTTCTAACTTGTATTTCATCGAAAAATAGTTGTTTTTTTTTAATTGTGACATTATCCAATTTCGAACTTAAAAATGTGAAATTCCATTACACTATTTTAGACGAAATCCGAGACACTATATTAGAAGTTCACCTTGTTAAGGTTGAAATTCATGTTATACAGTAGTATCACAGATTTCAAAATTTATAAATAATATCTTAAATTTTTACTTGTTTAAGTTCAAAATGCACGACTTCTGATGTTATTTGTGCTTCAAAAGTAGGGGTGAGCACGGGTACAGGGTACCCAGATACCCGACCGGAATCGACACTAACGGGTAGGTTTCGGGTAGATATATTATAATAACGGGTAGGGTCCGGGTAGTAAAATTAGGAACCGATCAATGTCGGGTCCGGTTCCGGTTCCGGCAAATAGAGACAGTGGTACCGGAATTTAACCGATACCCGGAACCTATAAAATATTAAATATTTTTACTTTTTTTAGAAATATTTGGACCACTTTTAACTTTCTTCAAAATTGTTTGTTGCACGCCTACACATTGATTTTCCCCATTCCAAGACGTAAATATTTTAGCCTTTTCACTCCTTTATTCTAGAATGTTCTTTGTGCCCTAAGAGAAAACACACAAAACTCTCTCAATAACAATGGCGTTTTAGCTACACCACCGAGCTTCATCGTCGTCGTTGTTGAAGCCTTCTCTCAGGTACTTTCATCGTTGTCGTCATTGAAGCTTCACCTTTGCCTCTTTCTCTCCCTTGGTTGTGTTCACGTCATTCCTAAAATGCATATGGGTTCATATCTAACTCTTCAATTTCTTTTTAATATTATATGCTTCTGTCTATTTCAGGCGATACTCATCTTCAATTTGTATTACTTTTTTATTTGAAATGTAAATCTATTTTTAAAATTTGTGTATATTTTTGTAGTTGTGAAGATGAAATGTAGGGATTTACTAGTATAATAAAGCTTTTCTTTTGTATCGAAGAGCTTATGAACACGAAAATAAGTTTAATTCAGATATTTTCAAATTTATTTTGAAATCAAAACGTTCAATTAATTGAGTGTCAAATTTAGCTTGCAATTTTAGGTTTTGGTTACAGAATTAGCTTTTCTACAATGAATAAGTTTTCTAAAACTTCTTATAAGGGTACTAAAAATTTCGATTGCAGGCAAAAAAACTACTTGATGAAATTATTTTAGAACTCTTTTTTATTCTCATAGGCTTAAAAATTATTGCTTAATTTATGTTTTTATTTCTGAGTGCAGACCTTATCTGGACCTGCGGGTCCGGATAGGTTCCGGGTAATGATTGCTACGGGTAGGTTCCGGGTAGTAAATTTAGGAACCGATCTTTTACCGGGTAGGGTCCGGGTAGTTAAAAAATATTAGGGTACCCGGACCCGCTCACCCCTATTCAAAAGTAGTTGCTTTCAAATAATATTCAAATACTTTACTCTTAAATGAGTTATGTGTGTATAAAATTTGAGTTAATCGGGTTAATAAATTTCAAATATGAGATATTGTATTTTTAAAAAGGCCCCCCCTTAAGATTAGCACAAATGGTCTGTGATTGGATACTGTGTGTTATTTTTTGAAGGTGACTTGACAAATTAATGATTTAATAAATTAATCATATCGTTAAAAGCTTTGAATATGGATAGGGTGGGTCTCCATGTTCTGTGATTGTTTATCCATTCACAAAAACAACGAACTTATCTGGAAAAGTGAATCAATCAGTGAATTGGTTTCCTGTTTTTATGTTCTCAGTTTTTTACTTTTTTATATGAGGCCCACAATATTAGTTAATCTATGGTTTCCGCCCCTCCCGGTCCCTTTTTTTTGGGAAATAATTACTCGACGTGGTAAATATTTAAAATATTTACGAAACATAACTATAATTTTAAGAAATTATAAAATATAGCTATTGTATTTACGAAATGTAGTTATTATTATTAAATAATATTTTTGTGCGATTTCAGCTGATACCCGCTTGATATAGCTGAGCTGATACCCAACGATACAACTCTTTCGTTAATACAAATGAATATATGATACAACTCTTCTATCTAATATATCAACCGTAGCTATGTTTCATAATTACGCTATACACTATAGCTATTTGTCAAAAATTTCTCTTATTTATTATTATTATTATTATTTTATTTATGTAAAATTACATTTTGTATCTAAAATTTTCACTAAAAAAATAAAATATACGAAAAATAAAAAAATTCAACATCTGCAATCAATAATATATATATATATATATATATATATATATATATATATATATATATATATATATATATATATATATATATATATATAATCTTGACATTACGTGTACAATCTATTTTCAGACGAAAGACATTCAAATAAATCCCCTGGCTTATCTCCTCCCCTATATTAACCCATGACAAAAAAAAGTTATTGAACGTCTTTTTTTATTATATGTGAAAGTAACGTTAACCGTGTATATCTGCTACATTATCACACCCCCACAGTCATAGCGGGCGATCTTTGTACGCTGAGACAGTCCCTAAAATCTTCAAAAAGGACCGAGGAAAGACCTTTTGTAAAGATGTCTGCACTTTGATATTTGGAAGGGACATGACAAACACGTACTTGTCCACGAGCTACCTTTTCGCAAACAAAGTGGATATCCATCTCGATATGTGTTAGTGCGCTGATGCTGAATCGGATTACCAGAAAGGTAGATGGCACTAACATTATCACAATACACCAAGGTAGCTTTCTGAATAGGACAATGAAGTTCTAAAAGGAGATTACGTAACCAACAGGATTCAGAGACCACATTGGCTACCCCTCGATACTCAGCCTCTGCACTAGAGCGGGACAACGTCGACTGACGCTTTGCAGATCAGGAGACCAAGTTATTACCAAGAAACATACAATAGCCAGACATAGAGCGTCTGGTGTCTGGACAACCACCCCAATCAGCATCTGTATACGAGACAAGTGTAGACGTTGATGAGAGATATAAATGTAAGCCAAAGTCAAGTGTCCCCTAGATGTACCGAATAATGCGTTTGACTGCATTCATGTGCTCAACCCTGGGATCATGCATAAGCAAACACACATGTTGTATGGCATACATAATGTATGGTCTCGTGAACGTAAGATACTGAAGAGCCCCTGCAAGATTGCGCTAGCGGGTTGGATCCTCGTAAGGGGAGCCAGCCGCAGTCCCTAGCTTGGGTTTAGTATCAACTGGAGTGGAAATGGACTTACATGATGACATACCAGCTCGCTTAATGATCTCAGCCGCATACTTCCATTGTGATAAGAATAACCCACCTGCATGACGAGTGACAGCAATCACCAAAAAGTAACTCAAGGGCCCCAAGTCTTTCATAGAAAACTCAGAACTGAGCATTGTCATGATAGACTGGCGTAATGCATCAGAAGAGGCAGTCAAGATAATATCATCCACATGTAATAGTATATAAGCCATGGAAGAACCACGATGATATATGAACAATGAATTTTCAGATCTGCTGTGATAAAACCCAATAGTCGAAACATAGTCTGCAAACCTCTTACCAAGCCCGTGGGGACTGCTTAAGTCCATACAAGGACTTCTTCAATAAACAGACATGATGAGGATATTTGGGATTCCTAAACCCCAAGGGTTGATGCATATAGCCTGTCTCCTTAAGATCGTTTTGTAAGAAATCATTTTTCACATCTAACCGATGAATGGGCCCATGCTTTCGAAAGAGCTAAGCTGAGCACAGTGTGAATGGTAGCCGGTTTGACCACCAAACTAAATGTCTCACCACAATCCACATCAACCTGCTGAGTCTTACCATCACCTACAAGACGAGCCTTATGCCTTGCAAAAAAATCGTCAGAATTGTCCTTATGAGCAAAAATTCACATAGATCGAATAACATTAACACCTGATGGACGGGACACCAACTCCCACGTCTTATTATCAATAAGAACATTTTATTTGTCGGTCATAGCAATTTTCCAATTCGGGTCATTTAAAGCAGACACAGGATTACGGGGTAGGGGTGATTTAAGAACATTATAATTTAAATTAAAATATCTTTTCTGTTTAAAAATACCCCATTGACTACGAGTAACTGGTCTTTGACATGGGGGAGAATTGAGCGGATTTTAGGAAATATTGGGACACGTGACGGATCAAGCAAGCGGTGGGCTCTTGGCCCAACACAAGAATCGGCAAAACCCAAGATCGACCGGTTCGGTGTCTTATTTGGGTAATCGCCCACTGAATCGACCCAATCATTGAACTGGGAACAATGGCCTGTGACGGTACTGTAAACCCAGCGGGCAGTGGGCCCGCTGGTGGATTTTAGGTGCGGGACATGTCCGATAAATAGTGGATAATATACGGGGAGACACCGTCATCTAAAAAATTATACGAACGAGGCACGAGACTACTCACTTTAGCAAACAGAAATTGGGATTCATAAAAATAACATGGCGACTAACGATGATTTTATTAGATGATAAATTAAAGCATTTGTAACCACGATGATTAGACAGATAATCCAAAAACACACAAGGGGTAGATCGGGCCTGAAGTTTGTTAATTGTGGTGGACGAAAAGAGTGGATAACACAAGCACCCAAAGACCCTAAGATGGGAATACGAAGGAGTCTTATTATATAAGATATGAAGAGGGGAGGAATACGTCAAACCTTTGATAGGAAGTATGTTAAGGACATATGTAGCCATTTATAGAGCATGATGCCAAAAAGAAGGGGGTACAGAAGCATGAATCAATAAAGTTCGGACAATGTTATTAATGGTACGAATTTTGGGTTCGGCTTTCCCATTTTTTGAATACGTATGAGGCCAAGAAAAATGAAAATTGATCCCATATTAGCACAAAACTCCCGAAATACCCCATTATCATATTCTTCGTCATTATCACATTGAATATTTTTTATTTTCAGTTCGAATTGGGTTCTAATGAATGCTCTAAAATTTAAGAAAGTGAAAAAAATATGAGATTTTTTCGCTATCGGAAAAGTCCATAAAAATTAGAATAATCATCCAGAAATAGAACATAATAACGATGACCCAAGAACTGAGAACAGGAGATGTCCATAAATCACTATGAATAATATCAAATGACACTAAAGTACGAGAATTAGAGTCGACAAACGGCAATCTAACATTTTTTCCTAAAGAACAAGATTGACAACTCGGAGTACTATGTGTACCCTTAAAAGAAATAAAATTATTTTTATCTAAGGAAGACAAAATAGACGACCCAGATGACATAGACGAGCATGCCACAAGGAAGGAACAAGGGCTGCAAAAATTGATGGCAAAGGTTAACTCGAGAGACCGAACGTTGGCGTAATAAGATAAAGATCTCCCCTACTATCACACCTCATGAGAGGAATTTCCGTCTTGAAATCCTCCATAGAAAACCCAAACGGATCAAATTCAACAGAAACAGAATTATCAGTTGTGAATTTACGGACAGACACCAAATTTTTAATCAATTTAGGGGCATGCAGGGTATTTTTCAAGATAAGAGGTGGATGGGTAGTTTTATGACCATAACCATGATTCGGAATTGAATTATCATTACCAACAATTATGCCACAACTATTGCTCAAATTGGAATAAGACGAGAGAGTACCTTGATCGATTGTCATGTGGGTAGTGGCTCCGGTGTCCATATACCAATTCGGGTCCGGGGGAGTTAAACCAAGTGTGTGCATAGCGGCTTCAATATCGATCGGGGTGGGGCATGCTGCGTGGTGGGACTGCAGAGGCCGGGGCCCAAGCACACATGCGTCTTTGCCGACCCAGTCGCTCGAGAATCACCGCCCATGTGTGTTATTGGGCGAAAGGTCGTTGGAAAGCCCAACGCCGCCGGTGGAAATGAAGGAGAAAATGGGCCATTGGGCCACTGCCAAGGGGCCCAAGGCTGGGACCAGTGGGTTGGTGGCCCACTGTTTCCGGGATGGGCCCCACCACCACTATTTCAGCCACCATTACCACTGCCGGAACAGCCGCGTTTGCCCCCTCAAGTTTTACCATTATTTTTTCGACTATTTTTGCCGCCTCCTTGAGACCGGTTTTGGTACGAATGGTCACCAAAATCTGAGAATTAGTGGAGGACGTCATCATGACCACGTGACTAGCGCTAGTAGCCGCCTTTTTACGCAAGCCTGCTTCTTCTAAAGTAAGCATGAAGCGGGCTTGATAGAACTTCGAGAGAGGTTTACTTTGATGAAGGAGAGTACCAACGCCACTATAGGTCTCGGAGAGGCCAGCAACCATCTGGAGAACAAGACGATCGTCCCTAACAGGCGCACCAACGTTGTGGAGTTGGTCCGCCAATTCTTTCAACCTTTTGCAATATATTGAAACGTTCGAAAATTTTTCCATGTTAACGTGGGAAAATTCCTTCTCAAGGGTAACACCTCTGAAATTTTGATTATCTTGGAATATTTCACGCAGCCTATCCCAAGCAGCCATCGCCGTAGCGTCCGGCTCAATAATCGTCTGCAACAGGTCTGTAGAGATAATGGAGTAAATCCACTGAAGAACGGTGGCATCATGAGTCGTCCATAACTTAAGATCATCCTCGCGTTTAGGCACCTCTGTATCCTCAGGAGCCGCGGGAATTATGTGATGGATGACTTGATGCGAACGTGCGTGAATTTTGAACAGTTCGGCCCACGTCGCATATTGGACGTTTTCTATTTCAAGAATAAGAGGGATGCGATTCTTGATGTTAGAAACTGTAAGGGCATGGTGAAACGTGTTCTTTGAGGTAGACATAACGAAAGAACAATATGGGATTGGAGGATTTGGAAGAGAGAATTTGGGGATCGAAAATTTGCACGGAAATCGAGGTAAGAAAGGCTCGGAACTGACGGAAACTGGGGGAGAAAAATTATCAACCTAGACTTCTGATATCATGAAAGAAATAATCCTCTTGATTATTTTCATTAATGAAAGAGAATATATACAATTTACAAATTTTCATAATAGGAAATCATATTCTTATTCTAATCCAAAAACCGTATTCTACTCGTACAATATGTACACAATTATGGTAAGTTTACAATTCTAAATATATGCAAAATCATACTACCAAAAATTGATGATTTACACAGTGTGTATACCGTGTATATCACGGAAACTCAAGGCCGTGAATATCACGGTCTCCCAATTGCCTTGGATTTCCGTGATATACACGATATACACAATATAGTATACCGTGTATATCTGCTACATTTATCACTTTGCATTCACTATTCTTTTGCAATGATATGCTCATTAGTACAAAACATTTACCTTTAAAATAATACCATACTATAGTCTATATATAGTTTGATTAGAACGCGATGATATCAAACACTCATGTGTGCATCAGGCAGTGATTTGTCCTCTTGTGACAATAAATGTTTTTGACCGTTGGCTCATAGTTCAGATGTAGTAATTTCTAACAATACTACCATTTAGGGAGATTAACTGTTGTTACAGAACTTTTGAATTAATAGATTAAATTTACGAAAACCTTCTGGAAACATTAGCATGCTTTTTTAATTATAAAAATAGACTTAGTCAACTATCCTATCTTCTGTTTAAAGAATAAAATGGTATCTTACCTATGCTTGGATTGTCTTAAATTATTTGGATGTGATGTTAGGAGGTACCCACTTATTTGCAAACTTACAACCATATCATAAAATAATATTTATTGCTTTACCTTTTTCTTAAACTTTCAGGGTCCATTGGTTGGCAAGAAAAAAGCACCTCTTTTTTTGTTTTTGTTTTGGGAGTGGGGGTCGGGGTAGAAGAAAATCTAAAGTATTCTAGATTGCAAAATCAGAATTAAGGAGGGTAAAACAGACATAAAAATTGTTTGAAACTCTAGGTTTTGGACAGACACTGCACAAGTTGCAATGAGAATTAAGGAAGAAGCATTATAATTTGTTTGGAACTAAAGGTTATGAACAAACACTATACAACTTGCAATGAGAAGTTCAACTTGCAAATAGAATCATTAAGGTCAATTTTTAGTAGGAACATTATAATTTGACATAACAAAAAGTCTATGTATATGTACTAGTGTTAGTTTCAACATTTACTTTTTTGCAAGTGTTAGAATTTACTCTAGAACCATTAAGTTCTGTCGAATATGCACACTCATTTTGTATTTGAAACTATACATGATACATTCATATTCATAAAGATATAGAAAGAAGAAGTTCCCGAATATTAGTAGGACCATCGAAGGTGCGTTTGGTATGAAACAAAATACTTTTTCTTCTTTTAAATGAGGGGTTTTACAATTTATTTTCTGATGTTTTATCAGTATATTTATAATTTAGTCAACATTGAAAGTGGAAGTAGGATGGGTGTGGGTGGGGGTGGGGGGAGGTGGTAGCGACAGAGTTGTGAAAATGTACGGGGAGACAATTATTATAAAGTGTTATTTATAAAACTTATCTTTCCTCTTCCTTGAGAAAAATCATTTTTCTGATCTTAAAGATATTTTTTATATAAAAAAAAGTAATATTAACCAATCAATCAATATAATTTCAGAAATATTTTTCTCCCTAAGAAACACACCCTTGCCCCAGGGCACATGCGAGTTGGTAAGTGGCAAGGTGATTGGGGTACAACCACTCCGACGTCGCGGGTTCGAATCCGTGTGGTGACAGTCTTTGCTGCAATATTGCAAGAGTTGTTGCTGGGTTCGTGTCCCGTTGATCATCTCCCTTGCAGGGCTCCACTCGCACATATTCCTCAATTTACATCCCACCTGACCAAAAAGCCTCTAATACAGATGTGTGGTTTCACCTTCGAGACTTTCCCCTTCACAAAGAAACACACCCTTAATGTTAGTTTCAATTTTCTAACGCCATTGGAAACGCCAAGATAACAAGTTTGATTGCTTGATATTTTATTTTGCCGAATAGTTATATTACATCAAAGCCTCTTTATTTTGCAGTATTAATATTCCCTAATGATGGAATCCCATGTGCTACTTCTTTTTTTAAGAAATTTCTTTCTTGTTTGCTTTTTCCACACGATAAGACCATCACAATATTATTTTATTTTTTGAATATATTTTAAGTTTTATGCAAATTGGGTAATGGCCTACATTCTTCTCCTTGTACTAAATTTTAAAATTTGTATTATTAGTTAAACAATTGATGGAAACGAAAAGATTTACTATGAAAAAGGACCCCACCATTGAGGAGGAGGAGGAGGATAATATAGTGACATGTTTGGTTGTAACGTGAACAATGGCCAGTTGATTTCCTTTGTCGTTAATTAGGGATATTGCTCCATTTTTGTAGTCTTCCCAACAAGTCAAGCACTTGGTTATTTTTAAAAACTTCTTATAACCCAATCATCGTTGTGTACTCACTGATTCGAATAATTTAAATAAATATTCACTTCATCTCACGTTAGTTATCATATTTTTCTTTAACACGATCTTTAAACAACTATAAATAAAAAAATATTGTTACTAATTTATGTCTATCTTTCTTTAATAAATAAGTATGCACTCTATTTAAGAATGAAGCTACGCTAATCTTCTTGGTATTTGAACAATCTTATATCCACCAATAATCACTTGTTTGAACTCTTCAAATTTATAATTTCTCTGCTACGTAATCACATCAGATCAATTATTTTTGATATCGTTTAATATTAAGGACAAAATAAAATAAAATAAATTTCATTTTGATTTTATAAATGACAAGTATCACGGGAGAAGTTCTTTTAGTAATCTCGATAACTATATGGGACGGAGGGAGTACTATATAGGATCCCAAAACAAGAGAGTCCATTGAATTTTTTAATTATCAAAGTTTGAATTCAAGGTCTTTGATTAATGTTGAAGGAATTTGAATCTCGTCCATACTTAAAAGTTAAAACAAATTCCGAGCATACATCAATTTGATGACTATGTGACATGTGTATTCATTGTAATTACTTAATATAAGTAGCTAATACACATTATTATTTCAATCTTATTAATTATTCCTAACTATGATAAATTAATAAAATTTGATGTAAGTATCACGTATAAGTGAGTCTTTCCCATTGGCAACTTGATCTTAGCTTAAAGAAAATCAAGATGAAAAAAAAGGAAGATGAAAGAAAGGTTATTTCCCTTTAGCTAAATAGACGAAAAAGAAAAAGAGATACTTATGAGTCTTTGCGGAGTTATAAATAAATATATGGTCAAGTTATTTTGACAAAGTTTATTAAAATTTAAAAATTATGTAAAAGGATAATAGATAAGAGAAAGATAATGGTCTACACCGACCTTAAGCTTGGGGTATGTAAAGCTTTATAAAGAGCGGCTCAAACACTCTCAATATATATCACATTAATCAACTAGGTTTCAATTTCAAACAATTTTTTAATTATAAAAAACACCACCCGAAAGTATTGTGTCTAAGATCGTACCAACAGACAATAGTAACACATAAATAGTGAGACAAATACGATTAATAGTATGAAATAATAAGAATAAGGTACATAAAATTTGGTCGGAGGTTGAATCAATATTTCTCCTATCATAACTGCTACATCCCGGATTTAGGATGGGCTAATAAGGGCGGTTAAGCAGAATTGACAAGCTTCAAGCCTGGTAAACTTCTGAAAATGAGGTGCACATGACACCTTGCAAATTTCACCTTAGAATACAAGAGGAAAATGAAGTCACATTCACATGGTACACACACTTTTGAAACTCAATGTGGCACAACCCGAAGAACAAATTCATACATGTGAAGCACAAAAAACATAATATATATCATGGTCTTAAGTTGTGACAATAACACATGAAGTTAGCAATATGAAACTTTGAACTAAATCTCAATTGCAATTCCAGTCTTGATATAACAGTCAATTCACTAATAATATTATTAGTTTGAGACCTTAATCTCTACGACTTTAAAATACATCACTAAAAATCGAAGACTTATTTTTTAAATTATACTTGATTTCCTATTATCTTTCCTCTTATCTATTGTTGATAATTGGAAATTTTTATGGACCATCCCAACCAAGCAATAAATGATAAATTTGAAAACTCAAAGAGAAATAAAGAGTAAAAGGACAAGGTATATGGTGGAATTATGAAAATAAAAAAGACGCAAATGCCGCGTCTCAACAGAAAAAGAAAAAAAGGACAAGGTATATGGTGGAATTAGGAAAATTCAAAAAGACGCAAACGCCGCGTCTCAACAGAAAAATGATATCCTCCTCATAGCAAGAAGCCTAAAATTATTCACCGATATTTTTGAAAGAAATAATCTATTGATTATTTTTATTAATAAATAAGTATATATACCATTTATAAATTTTATAATATGGAAAATTCTATTTCTAATCTACTCCCAAAATTCTATTCTATTTGTACAAAAATTCTACAATTATGGTAAGTGTACAATGTTAATTAAATACAAATAATATGTTACCAAATATACTCTAAACCGTGATATACTTGGCATGTATATCACAAACTGTTTTGTCTTGTGTTTCCGTGATATACACGGTATACACAAGGCATTGTATATTGCCGTGTATATCGTGTATATCACGGTATACTTTCACACCCCCGCACTCATAGTGGACGATCGTCATACGCTGAGACTGTCCCTAAAATCTTCAAACAGAACCGAGGGAAGACCCTTAGTGAATATGTCTACAATTTGGTATCTAGAAGGGACATGTAAGACGCGTACTTGTCCACGAGCTACCTTTTCTCGAATGAAGTGGATATCCATCTCGATATGTTTAGTGCGATGATGTTGAACAGGATTACTAGAAAGATAGACAACACTAATATTATCACAATAAACGAATGTAGCTTTCTGAATGGGACAATGAAGCTCTAAGAGAAGATTACGTAACCAACACGATTCTGATACCACATTGGCTACCCCTCAATACTCGGCCTCTGCACTGGAGCCTGATAATGTAGACTGGCGTTTTGCAGACCATGAGACCAAGTTATCACCAAGAAACATACATTAACAAGACGTGGAGCGTCTGGTATCTGGACATCCACCTCAATCAACATCTGTATACGAGATAAGTATAGAGGCCGTCAAAGGATAAAGATGCAAGTCATAGTCAAGTGTTCCCTGAATGTATCGGATAATGCGTTCGAGCGCATTCATGTGCTCAACCCTGGGATCATGTATAAACAAACACATCTGCTGTACGACATACGTAATATCTGGTCACGTGAAAGTAAGATACTGAAGAGCCCCAACAAGACTGCGATAGTGGGTAGGATCATCGTAAGGTGAGCCAGCTGCAACACCCAGCTTGGGTTTAGTATCAACTGGAGTGGAAGTAGACTTACACGATGACACACCAGCTCACTCAATTATCTCAGCGGCATACTTCCGTTGAGATAAGAATAACCCACCTGCATGGCGAGTGACAACAATCACCAAGAAGTAACTTAAGGGCCCCAAGTCCTTCATAGCAAACTCAGAACTAAGTAGTATCATGATAGACTTGCGTAAATCATTAGAAAAATAGTCAAGATAATATCATACACATATAATAAAATATATGCCAAGGAAGTACCATGCCGATATATGAACAGAGAATTATCAGACCTGTTGTGAGAAAATCCAATAGTAGATACATAGTCTGCAAATCACTTATACCAAGCCCAGGGGGCCTGCTTGAGCCTATACAATGACTTCTTCAATAAACAGACTTGATGATATGTTGGATAAGTTATGTGTCTCAAGTGTGTTCTCTAAAATTGATCTTCGAAGTGGATACCACCAAATTCGCATGCACCCCGGTGATGAGTGGAAGACGACATTCAAAACCAAGTTTGGGCTATATGAGTGGCTTATCATGCCATTTGGTCTCACCAATGCGCCTAGCATTTTCATGAGGTTGATGAACCACGTGTTAAAGCCTTTCATCAATAAGTTTGTCATCGTTTATTTTGATGACATTCTTGTCTATAGCAAGACTATTGAGGATCATGTGTGCCATTTGAGACAAGTTTTTGATGTCTTATTGTGTGAGAGGTTGTATACAAACCTCAAAAAGTGCTCATTTTGTGTTGACCAGGTGATATTCTTGGGTTTTGTGGTAAGTGTGAATGGCGTGGAGGTTGATGAAGAGAAGGTCAAATCCATTAGAACTTGGTCCACTCCTAAAAATGCAACCGATGTAAGGAGTTTTCATGGGTTGGCAAGTTTCTATAGGAGATTTGTGAAGGGATTTAGTATCATTGCCACTCCTTTAACCTAATTGATCAAGAAAGATATACCTTTTGTATGGGGATATGAGCAAGAGAAGGCATTTCAAAAGTTGAAGGCGAAATTGAGTACTTCCCCATTATTGCAATTGCCGGATTTTGAGAAGACATTTGAGATTGAATGTGACGCTTCGGGTATTGGCATTGGCGGAGTCTTGATGCAAGAAGGGAAGCCATTGGCCTACTTTGGTGAAAAGTTAAAAAGGGGCTTCTTTGAACTACTCTACCTATGACAAAGAGTTGTATGCACTAGTGAGGGTGTTAGCTCATTGACAATACTATTTATGGCATAAAGAGTTTGTGATCCGTTCGGATCATGAATCCTTGAGACATTTGAAGGGTCAATCTAAGCTCAACAAGAGGCATGCAAAATTGGTGGAATTTATTGAGTCTTTTCCTTATGTGATCACCTACAAGCGGGGAAAGGAGAATGTTGTGGCGGATGCTTTGTCCAGGAGATTTGTGTTGTTGAATGCCATGACTTCTAAAATGATGGGATTTGAAAGTTTGAAGGAGTTCTATTCCAATGACCCCGACTTCAATGTGTTTTATGAAGAGTTAGCCCAAAGAAAGAGGGTTGATCGGTTCTAATTAATTGATGGGTTCTTGTTAAAAAATGGTAGAGTATGTGTTCCCAAAAGCTTATGGAGGAAGCACATAGTGGAGGCATGATGGGTCACTTTGAAGTTGCCAAAACTCTTGACATCCTCAAGGAGCAATTCTATTGGCCCAGGATGAGACATGACGTGAAGAGGTTTTGTGGACAATGCCTAGAGTGCAAGCAAGCCAAGTCCAAGACTCACCCTCAAGGTAAACCTTTAGATTCGAGGATGAATCATTTCCAAGAAGGGGATGATGATATGACTCGAGCGAGCTCAAGACCATTCACTCTTGGCCAAGCAAGAGAGATCCAAGAATTACAATCCATGTTCATGACGAGAGGAGCGTTGGAAGAGCTTGAAGAGAATATCTCACGAGTGTATAATATTTGGATGATAGCAATGGAGTAAATCCACTGAAGGATGGTAGCATCAAGGGTGAGCCATAACTGAGGATCCTCCGCAAGTGTAGGGACATCAGGAGGAATTATGTGATGGAGGACTTGATGTGAGATTGCGTGAATTTTGAACAACTCTGCCCATGTCGCATATTGGACATTTTCCATCTCAAGAACAATAGGAATGTGGTTCTTGATGTTAGAAATAGTAAGGACAGGATGAAACATGTTCGTTGACGTCGACATAACGAAAGAACAAAGGGATTTGGAAGAAAATTTGGGAAGAGAGGATGTAAGATTGGCACGGAATCCGAGAAGGGGCGCGAATTCTGAGGCAGCGGAAGAGAGGAAAAATCGAGAAGTAAGTTTATACATAGACTTCTGATACCATGAAAGAAATAATCCCTTGATTATTTTCATTAATGAATGAGTATATATACAATTTACAAATTCCATAATATGAAAAATCATATTCCTATTCTACTCCCAAAACCCTATTCTGTTTGTATAAGAATTCTAGAATTATGGTAAGTGTACAATACTAATTAAATACAAATAATATGTTGCCAAATATATTCCAAACCGTGATATACTTGGCATGTATATCACATATTGTTTTGTCTTGTGTTTCCGTGATATACACGATATACACAAGGCATTGTATATATCGTGTATATCATGTATATCACGGTATACTTTCAATTTTAAAGGGAGATTTTCCCTATTTAGGTATAAGTTGAATTTATGGCAATATATACTTTAATAGTAATATATTTTATTCTTTAATTTACATCCGAACAGTCTCCATCTTCTTAGCTGTCACCCTCAAATGTAAATGAAAAAACTATACTTCTTTTATACAAAAAATTAAAATAAAAAAGAATAAAATCTATCATGATTAAAAAATAAATACGCAAATTGCACTGGTCATTATGTGTGAAGTGTCTTATAATGTTAACGAGAAGAAACACGAAGCTATATATTTTCTTTCTTCTGATCGTTACTATCTGTTTCTAGGAATATCAATTTATTTATGTATTGAATTTGTAAGTGATTTAAAGATACGTGGATCGATTTGCAAGATAAAATGATAAACAAATAATAATAAGCAAACTGTAGTAAACAGTAAGTAATAAAATTAGCATGTAATGCTGTAAACTTGAATGAATCTTCTCAGCAAGATTGATCCGAGCCTTAGCTAAGTTGCTTCGGTTATGAGCCCAAAATGATAGCTAGTGATTGTATTCTTAGTAAAATTGAGCGTACAAGGGTAAGTAATGAGAATTAGATGCCCTTCCAACATGAAGGTTGAACTCCTTTTATAGTCATGAAAGTAGGACATTGATGCCCGAGAATTTCTCTATAATCAGATGACACAAATGATAATTAAGGTCTCTTAATGAATAAGCAGTAAGGGCTGGCGCTATATCCGGAACATATATGCACTACATGCCTTCGGTGCTTTACCCGGTGTTAACCGATTTGGTAGCATCCGGACTCTCCCCAACTGCTGCCTCATTTCAGTGTCACTTGTATCCGGCTCATAACTCAATCGTCCACCTCGAACTTCACATCCGAACCTTGTCATGCATCACACCGGTTTCCACCATATATAGATAGTCCCTACACTTTTCGGATCAAAGTTTACCAAAGTGATGGGAAGTGGAAATAATTTCTTCATTGTCTTCTCTTGTAAGTTTCTTTTCAAATTACTCTGAAATAGGCGGAAAAATGAAACGTTTCCTCTTCTCCAAAATCCGACACACGTCTCATCTCCCTGCAAATTTGAACACGTGTCACCTCCTAATTGAACCGCCTCTTCGGTTCGTATACCGCACGTCTCGCAATGATGACTGTGGCACTATAAATCCATTCTCTTCTTCTTCTTCTTCATTCCACCCTTCTACGAAACCTTCTTTCAAATCTTCTTCATCTGCTCTAACGTTTTTCCATTCAAATCTTCAAATCTTCCAATCTTCCAATCTTCCAATCTTTTTCCGTTCAAAACAACCACCATATACTTCTACTCCTTTATCATTATGGCAAAAACCAACACCCATTCTTCTTCAAGGCATTCTTCACCATCACCCTTATCTTTGCCGGCCACCGGCGAATCCCCTGAAACTCAGGATGCCCTTGAGCCTAGAGCCTTTGACATGATCCCATCAACTTTTCACTTTGACAATTAGTTTGATGTTCTTGTCATCATTTCATAAAGTGTCCGGGGTGAAATGGCTAAAAACTACCCAACTTCCATCAATCCCTCCGCTCTCGGCAAATTTTGGACTAATTGTAGTTGGGGAAAGCTTTCTGTAAAAATCATCCCCGGGCCTGATGATGACATTACTACTCATAAATTCAGATACTCCAACGATTACACCTACCCCTTCACGTTTCGGCTCGACCTTTCCGATAGACAGTGTGATCCTAGAAATGTGCAAGACTTACAACTTGTGTCTTGCACAAATTGGTTCGTCCATCCGGAGTGCCGTTACTTGACTTCGATTTTTGGCCAAGGAGGTCGATGAAATTCTTACCCTGGATCATTTGATCCGCTTATACATCCTGAAGTTTTTCCGTGGATGTATTGTCCAGATCTACAAACAAGAAAAATTCTCCATCCCTTCTAGCCTCGATGAAGATCGAGATCGAGGCTGGATGGAGCGCTTTATTGCAGTTCGTACTGCTAAAATTATTTCGGAGAGGTTCATGCCTTTCTCGGAGACATGGAATTTGAATTGTAAGCACAAAATTCCTTTTCTTATTTGTTTATAATGCCTTCGATAAGTGTTTTACTTTCTTTTTTTTTCTACCTTTTTAGTTACCCCTGGATTCTAGCCACTATCGAGACCATGGATCAAAAAAATTATAAGTGTTTGTCCGCACAAAGACCGGATATGGAAAACGATCTCCAAAGATCGATGGAAAACACAAAACCATAGTTTGCACTTTCCGGACTTTTTTTTACTTCTATCTTTTAACGCTCGCATATTTTCACTATCTGTTTATTTTTAGTAACTAGGTTTGCTAAAAGGCACATCTCTCCTGAGGTCAGCTTTAGCCACTTCGATTCTCACCAATCAGCGGCATCCACTCACCGCATCACTGAAGTACAAACAAAAAAGAAGTGTTCAAAACCCCCAAGGTCTCCCTCGGCTTCTTCAAAGAGGAAAATAATTTTGAAAGAGGCTCTTCCGGAGTAAAGAAAATAACAAATGCGGAAGAAAGTGGTTCTTTGTGAGTCAAAGAAACCACAACTGCAAAATCCACCGTACTAACTTCTACCACCTTTCCCCCTTCTGTTGAACCAATACCCGTCATTATTGAGGACGATGATGAAGCAATGGACAAAGACGTTCCATTGTCAAAAAGACAAAGGGCTTCAACCCTTTCATTTTCATCTCCTCTATTTGAAACAACACACATTACCCCGAGCTTCGGACAAGATAATTTTGACTGTCTTTTTAGCGAAGCTGGTGCCTCAAATGCGGTGCCACCAATGAACACTTCCGAATTTGCGTACTTTCCAATTCCTCAATGACTCTGCAAATCATCTCGACCTCAAAAGAATCACGCTACTTCCCGATCTAAGTTTGTGGACGTGTTTTTGGCCCCGAGTGTAATTCCGAATAGGATGAGGACTCTAACCCTCTCATTTCTCGATAATACCAACTTCTTATCTCGGCTAGTCGGGGTCGCAAGCTACTTAAGACCTCTGGTATCTGAGTCCGACAAGGACAAAATGAAAGATGTCTCATGGAAATGCCTCATCAACGAAGGGATGCACGCATCTAACCGGGAATGCTTTCTGAACTCCCTTAGTTAAATTTGTGTCTTTCCCTTTTTTCTTTCGATATGTTCTAACTCGAATACAAATTATTTTTATTTGCAGTCATCCATTTTGGTCGGAGAAGGCTTCCTCCGATGCCTCGAGTAAAATGAAGATTTTAAGGGCTATATGGATGGCAAGAAAAAAGAAATCTAGCACCTTAAGGAAATACTTCAGCAGAAAGATGCTCAACTGACCGGTGACTTACCCGTTGTTAGGGTTGAATTAGATCGGGTAAGGGACGACTATATCCGGTCCATGAATGACCTCGACCTCTACATCAATCTCTAGATCCTCACCCAAGAGTTTGAAAAGCAAGAAGAAGTCTGGCATTACCAAGTGCTAAAGGAAGACTTCCTTAATGCCGAGGTCGAACGCCTTAACACTAAGCTCGTTGTGATTTATGCGGAGTGAGTTACTGAGCAGGCTGCTTTAAAGCATAACTTCTAACGGGACTTATAGATGTCTCAAGATCAAATTCGCTAGTAAGCTCAAAGCATCGAAGAGTTGAAAACTGAGCTCGAGGCCACTGTCCGGAGGAACACTAAATTTTTTACCCAACTGAGCCAAGCCTAGGCCGAACAGGACCATGCTCGTGCTGACATAGAGGCTGAAGTAGCTCGGACAATGCTAAAATCTGAGCATATAACCTAGAATGTCCGTAGGTATACTTTGGAGCAAGCTCGAGATGGGTTTTCAGACTTGGATGACAAAATGGCTGAGGCAAAAGACATCGAGTTCAAAGCCCTCCGCAAGTGGAATAATGATAGCTCTGAGGATGAGCCCGAGGACTCCGATTCTAAATTGGACTGATCTGCAGGTTTACAAGCCTTTTCTTATTTTATGCTTTGTCTTTTTTTTCCTTCCGATTTTCGGCCTTGCCTTTAATGAAAATATATATCGGTTTCCATTTTGACTTGATTGAACTTTTCCTAACTTTTATATATGTTATTTCTTTCTTATTTTCAATAACTTAAAAAAACAAATTTAATCCAATCCGAGCTAATTGCCCCCTACTTCAGATTTTAGCTTAGAACAAACCATCACTTAGTTTGCTTCGAACCGGATAAAAGTTCCTTCGGTTTTGGACTTTAAATAATTTTTCAACAAATAATTACTTAGTTTATTTTTAGACCTGGAAAAAATCCTTTCGGTGTTAGGTAATTCGATTACTAAATGTAAGGGGCCTTATTTTTATGCTTATGAACAAGACGTTGTTGACACCCAATTTTGTCCCATCTTTTATGATTTTATTCGTAATTTTTAATATTTTTGACACTTTTAAAATAATTTTAAAATATAGGCATATATGTGTGTATCTTCGTATTATTATTATTATTCTCATATTTTTATATCATTTGCATTTTATAATAATCATAAGTTTTATCCGAAAATTCTATGTTAGTTTATTCTCGCAAAATTGCATCGCATTTCCTTTTTTTTAAGCATTAAACATTTCGTAAATATTATATTTTTATTATCACATCGTTATGTTATTTTAAATAATTCACATCTTTTACAAAAAATATATTTTTAATATTAAACCCCTCTTATATATTTTTTAAATCCATAACCCATTTTTATTTCCTAACCCAAAACAATTTCTACCCAACCTAAGTTAAACCCCAATTCCCACAAGCCCAATCCCCAAATTAAATTCCCACAACCTCAATCCACACCCCAAATCGGCCAACACCACAAGCCCACTCCCCAATTAAATCCCCAATTCCCAAGCCCAACCAAAAACCTTTCCCAAGCCCAATTCCCACAATCCACCAAAGCCCACCCGTCGGCCCCAAACCCGAACCGACCCAGCCCAATTCCCATTCCCCCTTTTTTAAACTCCCAAACCCAACAAAAACGGAAAAACAAAAAAAAACCAAAAAAAAAAAGGAAACGAAACCTATCTCCCAAAATCGCCGCCGACCCCACACCCCATACCTGGCGACCCCATCGCCGCCGGTCACCTCACCCGACACCAACACCAACCCCCTGCCACCACCAACTCCCGTCACTTCGACCCATACCCCTAAAACCCGCGACCCATGCCCCTCAAATCCGGATTTTTCTTTACCTTTAATTCGAATTCAAACTCGTTTTTAGGGGGGAATCCACCTATAAATACCCATGTTGTTCTTCACTTAAAAGAGGAGATTTCGGGGAGAGAAAAAGAGGATTTTCGGAGAAGAAAAAAAAGGATTTTCGGAAGATTATTCAATATATACATAGTTATTTTGTTGTGTTCTTGAGTTGAGAGTATTTGGCTTCGTTGTTGTTCCAAGAATCAAGTCCGAAAAGGTTTGTCATCCCCTTTGATTTCTCTGATTTTTCATCGATTTGGTCGGTCGACCCGACTCGGTCGATCTTGGTTCGGGTAACATTTTCGTAATTCTTGCATTTCATGTTTATGTATGTTGGTTATCCGAATTTGGTGTAAGATTTGTTTCGGATCACCGATTTGGTCGGTCATCGACCGGTCAGTCGACCGGTTTAGATTTTTCCAATTTTCTTACATTCTTTGTTTGTTATCATTGGTTATCTGAAATTGATGAAATTATTTGACTTGGGTTGAACACACAATTGGGTCGGTCATCGACGGTCGGGTCGACGGTTTAGATTTTTCCAATTTTCCTACATTCTTCTTTGTTGTTATCTTTGGTTATCTGAAATTGTGAAATTGTTTGATCCGAGTTGAAACATCGATCCGGTCGGAAACATCGATCGGGTCGGGTCGACCGGTTTGAGTAACATTTTAATCCTTGCATTTCATATTCTTGTTATTGGTTATCTGAATTTGGTGTTGAAATCGATTCGAGTTTGGATCATCGATCCGGTCAGATCATCGACCGGTCGGTCGACCCGATTTGAACATTTTCGAATTCTTGCATTTCATATTCTTGTTATTGGTTATCTGAATTTGGTGTTGAAATCGATTTGATTTGGATCATCGATTTTGGTCGGTCATCGACGGCCCGTCGACACGATTTGAACATTTTCGTAATTTCTTGCATTTCACATTCGTTCTTGGTTATCTGAAATTGGTCTTTGAAATCGATTTCGGGTTTGAATCAACGACCGGGTCAGGCGACCGATTTGAATATTTCCATAATTTGAACTTCGGGTCGGTATTTAAAATCGCTCATCTGTTTCTTTGGCATTATTATTATGTTATTGATTGAATTAATACCGCATTCTCTTTGTTGTTTTATTGATTCAAACCAATATTGCGTCCATCTTCGAGACGCTTCTCGGTTTCGTATTCTTGTTTTTCTTGTTTGAATAAATACTGCGTCTGTTTTCTTGTTTTTACTATTTTTAAACTAAAACACCGCGTCACCTCGGAAACTATTTTCTACTTATCGCTTCCTGGCCATCGCCATCGCCATCAAGCATCGCTATCGCTATCGCCATATCGCTATCGCATCGCTATCGCTACCGCCATCACCGCTATCGCCATCGCTATCGCTATCGCTATCGCATCAAGCATCGCTATCGCTACCGCCATCAAGCATCGCTGCCGCATCGCTGTTATCGTTTCATTGTTTTTCGATTTCGCTTGCTCCCATTTCAGACATCACATCGCTTTATCATTTTTAATGTTTAAACTGAACACCGCATTTTTCAAACATTGCTTTCTATTTCGATTCCTTTGTTTGACATTCAAATATTTGTTCTCTTGTTTCTTGTTTTAAACTAGACACCGCGTCATTTTTTGGAAACTGCTTTTTCTTCTTCATTCTTATCGCTACCGCCATCTTTATTCTTGTTTCATTTTCTTCGATTTGAACACGATACTACACCGGCCGATGAAAAATATCCGTCGATTTTGAGGCCTACACAGTTGCAAAGACGGAAATATAACCACGGGCAAGGATGAAGACTTAAAACTTTTATCCGAGATCAACATGTTTAGTAGGCGAGGTGAATTATATATTCGCAGCCACGACGTGATTATAAGTGATCTTTTCTATTTCACCCGAGAGACCGACACGTTTAGTAGGCGAGGCAATCAAAATAAACTACATTAGTCATATGTTTGCAGCCACGACGTGATTGGAATGTTCTTTTCAAAATTTAAGTCCGAGCCCTCATGATCAAAACATTCAACGTTTTGAATACGGATATGAAGTTATTCGTATTTAACTGCTTTCTAACCGTTTGTTATTGATGACTTCAGGGACTAAAGTAAATAAAGGCAATTATTCCTCGGAGTTTATTTATTGTTATTTCTTTCTTTAATTCAGCTTTTATTCCGCTTTGTATTGTAATATTATTTATCGCACTTATGTAACTATTGAAATGCTTAGAATAGGCAAACTTAGGATTAATTCATAGGGTAGTTTAAGATTTGAAACCCGTCGCTAGCTTATTTATTTGTAGGCTCGCAAACTTAGAAATCCTTCGCTAGTTTATTTATTTTAGGCTCGTCACGCGTATTCAAGATTTTCAAAACAACTTTTAGTCATCTTTTATTTGCTTTATTAACCATACCGCATAAGTTTATCTTTTGTCAATTTACAATTCATTGATTCCCAAAATTTTACTTCTTTGGCATTATAAATAAATTGTTTTACTATCAATTGTCAAATACATATTTTTTCCAACTCTACATGTATTTCTCTTTAGATATCATATAAATGCATATTTGAAAAATCTCTACATTCATCTATTTTTTGCATCTCTTTTTTTATTAACTATTTGCAAACATCTTTAAACTTCATGCTTCAAACCTGCATTATTTCTACCAATAATTAACCTGAGTTTTACCGGATAACCGCAAGTTAGCGGATCTTAAAGGATGCCTAACCCCTTCCCTTTAGGATAATAAAGAACCCTTACCTAGAATCTCACTAGTTTCGCAGACCTTAAAATTGGAGTTACATGGCAGCATTTAGTTTAATATTTAGGTGTCCTAATTCACCGTAAAAGTTAATTAGGTGGCGACTCCTCAATCCTTTACCCAGGAATCACCGGACACGTCCGCGCTCCGCTTTGACCCGAGCGAGGTCGAAAAACGGGCGCGTACAGCATGGCGACTCCACTGGGGACTTTTTCAGGTTCCTAACCATAGCAAATTCAGGTTAATCATAATTGTGTTTTACTTTCACTCTTTGTTTGATGTAATGCTTTGATTTGTTTCCTTTATGAAATTTTTTGCATGCATAACTGCTTTAATTTCTATATTTTTTGCTTATCATAAATTGGCATTTCGTTCATATTTCTTCCACTCTGGAAAATTGACACTATCACACACTACACGCGAGGTGTGTTTTACGCACCCGCAAATTTCTTTCAATCTACCAAAATTTAGGAGAGTTGGCGTATGCGCGGAGTGACCGGACCATCTGGTGGCCGCGTAGCCTTCTCACTCGAGCAGTCCGCTCGGGAACCTTGAGTCTAGTCAGCCAAATCTTAGAAAATTTAAGATAGAGCTATACCACCCTTTATTTTAAGTCATGCATACATACACCTTAGGTGGGTCGATCCTTGGTATCGACTCCACAATTAAGAAATCCGCCAAAGATGTCTACGGGTCTCACAACCCAACGACCAATCATCATATTATGTGTAGCGTGATAAGGATAGACTAATCCAAGACTAATCATGACATCTTTGAAATTGGAAAATGTACATTCATTTTGTCTCATTTCCAACAAAGCATTGTAGTTTAGCGACTTGGATCAAATCTGTCGTAATCCCAAGCATATCTGGCGTTTAGGCCCACCTCCGGCATAAGGGAGGCCCCATGCATATTAGGATGCGCATTTAATTGTCTTACAATCAGTTTGTTATTTTCTACTGCTTTCCACTATGTGTATAATATTTGAATCAATAATTACTCACCTTATACTAATTTGGTTTTCTTCATTTTTCAGGAGATTCATTTTGCCTTATTTATTTCCCCAAAAGTTGATTCGTGTTGACTAAAACTGGCGGAGCACCCCATCTGTTATTTCCCAATCATGCCTATCCAAACTGTATTAGTACTTAATGGAAAATGCGATTTAAATTGAGGCCTGAACCACATTTTATGCATTCTAATGTATTTTTGCCTCCACCTTTTGAAAGTTTAAAATGACAAATCTGCATTGCTTTTGCTATTTTAAAATCTGCTTTGTTTAATAATTTTCCTTTCTTTTTTCATCATGCAAACTAATTTGTCGGCAATATGTGACATATAATGAAACAAGCAAACAAGGTCCCAAACAAGCAAGGCTTCGAAGAATATAAGGAAGACTCACAAGCGGAAGAATTGAGGCATTTTTGGAATAAGTCAAAGCCAGATTTGGATGAAACATCAATATGATTGATAAATACAAGCAGTGGCTCATGTTATCTCCCCTTTGTACTCTTGGGCTACCGCACTACAATCAGGACTTCTACTGGGGCAATGCTATATCTCTTGCAGTCAAGTGGATACGTAATCATATACTAAGAGACTGATTGATGAAAAGCAGATGGACGCAGTTGTCCGGGGCAGACCTGAACTACGTCATGACCTGATTCCCTCGGCGGGATACGTAGGCGGCCACCTCGGCTTCGGTCCCATCTTTAGAAAAAATCCTTACAATCTCCTTTGCTCACCTGAACTACGTCATGACCTGATTCCCTCGGCGGGATACGTAGGCGGCCACATCGGCTTCGGTCCATCTTTAGGAAAATCCTTACAACCCTCTTTGCTTGTAATGAACTACGTCATGACCTGATTCCCTCATGGGGATACGTAGGCAGCCTAAATCGGCTTCGGTCCCACCATTAGAAAATATTTTCTCATTTATCTCACATAGGATAAAATGCACCCATCTGATCACCCTGATAGGACATGCAAGCAATCTACACAAGACTCGTTTGTCCGTTCAAAAGATCGTCATTCTCACATATCGGAAACTGGGGCATTTTTAAGGGATCACTACCAGAGGACGCCGATAAACATGGAGAAGCATCGGCAAACTAAGTCTTCAGCCTAAGAGGATTTTGGATAAGACGTTTGCTCTGTTTCACCGCATGTCACTGCTCGACGGATATTTACATATATGCATACTCTCTTATAAGCAATTTATTTTTTAACAAATATTTTCATTAGAGTTCGACAGAACTTTTTACATATATGCCTACTTTATTATAAGCGATTTACTTCCACCAAATATTTTCATTAAAATTTGACAAGATTTTTATTACTAATATGCATACTTTCTTATACACAGTTTATTTTCACCAAATATTTTCATTAGAGTTTGACAAGATATTTTACATATATGCCTACTTTCGTATAAGCAAATCATTTTCAACAAATATTTTTCATTAGAGTTCGACAAGAACTTTTAATGATAAGCATACTTTCTTATAAACAACTTATTTTCAGCAAATGTTTTCATTTAACGGTTAGCCAAGACTGGGAACCAGACAGGAGCTACAGGTCCAAATCAGCAGGACATGCAGCTATCAAGAGCCAAAGCTATCAAGTCAACGCGAATCAACCGCCCCTCCCCAAACTCACAAATTTTCTTTGAGTACAGGTTCTTCAGGTTGAAAAAGCAGGGAAGCCACATCAGTTATGATCAATTCCCCAAAGAATTTCGGCACTACAACTCACTACAAGGATTACGTTCTTGTTCTGCATTTAGACGTAGACATCATGTTGACCTACTGGTCCCGACTATTATGTCCGCAGAGATGTTATTTCGGATCACAAAGAACCACAACAAGGCAAACCCGACGGCAAAGACGTCGCATCACATTTTCGCCCGTGCCAGGACGACATTTCAATTCACATGAGTTTGGATCGGCAGAAGATTCAGCAGAACGTGGAGCCCTATTACAGCAAACTGACGGCAAGGACGTCACTTACATCTCTTACAACAGGACAACATTACAATAACGTCATCGACGTTATGGCAGCACGGCAATCATTTTTACAGCTTTACAACGACATCAACAACATTACAATGATGTCATCAACAACACGCCTACGCAATGGCGTTTTCTGCAAAACAATCATCTTTTACATTCTTACAACGACATCAACGGCATTACAATGATGTCATCAGCAACGCGCCCATACAACGGCGTTATCAAAAACACGCCTATGCAACGGCGTCTTCTGCACAACATTTATTTTACAAAGATTACAATGACGTCAACAAAGATTACAACGACGTCTTGACAACATTTATTTTTACAAAGATTACAATGGCGTCAACAAAGATTACAACGACGTCTTCAAAGACAACATTTATTTTTACAAAGATTACAATGGCGTCAACGGCATTACAACGACGTCTTACGCACAACATTTATTTTTACAAAGATTACAACGACATCAACAACATTACAATGATGTCATCAACAACACGCCTATGCAACGGCGTCTTACGCACAACATTTATTTTTACAAAGATTACAACGACATCAACAACATTACAATGATGTCATCAACAACACGCCTATGCAACGGCGTCTTCTGCACAACATTTATTTTTACAGCATTACAACGACATCAACAACATTACAATGATGTCATCAACAACACGCCTATGCAACGGCGTCTTCTGCACAACATTTATTTTTACAGCATTACAACGACATCAACAACATTACAATGATGTCATCAACAACACGCCTATGCAACGGCGTCTTCAGCACAACAATTATCTTTTACAGCAAAACAGCATTACAACAACGTCCTCGACGTTACATGCAACACAACAATTATCTTTTACAAAGAAACAAAGATTACAACAACGCCCTCGCCGTTACATGCACCACACCAACTGTCTTTTTTTACAACGACGTCAACAACATTACAACGACGTCTTCAACACAACACGTCAATACAACGACGTCATTTCAGGCGCCCACCTTATAATGCGGGTATTTTAATTTCAGTCAGGCGCCCACCTTATAATGAGGGTATTTTTAATTTCAGTCAGGCGCCCACCTCCTAATGCGGGTATTTCCAAGTTATTTTCTCTACAATATTTTCTCAGCAGTTAAACACTAATTATATCTTAAGCTTTAGTTTGCAGGAGTTTTTAGTTTGCAGGAACTTCATCACGCGTGGGACTATCTCTTCCTGACGAACCGAGGCAATTTGGTCAACGACCTACTTCGAACGTCGATCCTCTCTTTCCCATTAGTTTCTCACATCTGCGACCAGTGTCATCCTAGGTCCACACTGGGGCATTGTTTCTTGAATGTGCACCATCTTTTTGCAACTTCATTTCCCAGGATTCTATTTCTTACCATGCGATCCGATGATCGGGACAAAATTGGCTACTCAGTCAACTTCTTTGGCCGAAAACTCTTTCATCGTCTCCGTCCAAAGAGGGGCATCTGTTGACACCCAATTTTGTCCCATCTTTTATGATTTTATTCGTAATTTTTAATATTTTTGACACTTTTAAAATAATTTTAAAATATAGGCATATATGTGTGTATCTTCGTATTATTATTATTATTCTCATATTTTTATATCATTTGCATTTTATAATAATCATAAGTTTTATCCGAAAATTCTATGTTAGTTTATTCTCGCAAAATTGCATCGCATTTCCTTTTTTTTAAGCATTAAACATTTCGTAAATATTATATTTTTATTATCACATCGTTATGTTATTTTAAATAATTCACATCTTTTACAAAAAATATATTTTTAATATTAAACCCCTCTTATATATTTTTTAAATCCATAACCCATTTTTATTTCCTAACCCAAAACAATTTCTACCCAACCTAAGTTAAAACCCAATTCCCACAAGCCCAATCCCCAAATTAAATTCCCACAACCCTCAATCCACAGCCCAAATCGGCCAACACCACAAGCCCACTCCCCAATTAAATCCCCCCAATTCCCAAGCCCAACCAAAAACCTTTCCCAAGCCCAATTCCCACAATCCACCAAAGCCCACCCGTCGGCCCCAAACCCGAACCGACCAGCCCAATTCCCATTCCCCATTTTTTAAACTCCCAAACCCAACAAAAACGGAAAAACAAAAAAAAACCAAAAAAAAAAAGGAGAAGAACCCTATCTCCCAAAATCGCCGCGACCCACACCCCCATACCGGCGACCCCACGTCGCCGGTCACCTCACTCCGACACCAACACCAACCCCCTGCCACCACCAACTCCGTCACTGACCCATACCCCTAACCCCCCCGCCCCATGCCCCTCAAATCCGGATTTTTCTTTACCTTTAATTCGAATTCAAACTCGTTTTTAGGGGGGAATCCACCTATAAATACCCATGTTGTTCTTCACTTAAAAAAGGAGATTTCGGGGAGAGAAAAAGAGGAATGTCGGAGAAGAAAAAAAGGATTTTCGGAAGATTATTCAATATATACATAGTTATTTTGTTGTGTTCTTGAGTTTAAAGTATTTGGCTTCGTTGTTGTTCCAAGAATCAAGTCCGAAAAGGTTTGTCATCCCCTTTGATTTCTCTGATTTTTTCATCGATTTGGTCAATCGACCCGACTCGGTCGATCTTCGGGTAACATTTTCGTAATTCTTGCATTTCATGTTTATGTATGTTGGTTATCCGAATTTGGTGTAAGATTTGTTTGGATCAACGATTTCGGTCGGTCAACATCGACCCGGTCAGATCGACGGTTTAGATTTTTCCAATTTTCTTACATTCTTTGTTTGTTATCATTGGTTATCTGAAATTGATGAAATTATTTGACTTGGGTTGAACACACAATTCGGGTCGGTCATCGACCGGTCAGTCGACCGGTTTAGATTTTTCCAATTTTCCTACATTCTTCTTTGTTGTTATCTTTGGTTATCTGAAATTGAGAAATTGTTTGATCCGAGTTGAAACACCGATCCGGTCGGGTCATCGATCCGGTCGGTCGACCGGTTTGAGTAACATTTTCGTAATCCTTGCATTTCATATTCTTGTTATTGGTTATCCAATTTGGTGTTGAAATCGATTCGAGTTTGGATCATCGATCCGGGTCAGATCATCGACCGGTCGGTCGACCGATTTGAACATTTTCGAATTCTTGCATTTCATATTCTTGTTATTGGTTATCTGAATTTGGTGTTGAAATCGATTTGATTTGGATCATCGATTTTGGTCAGTCATCGACGGTCGGTCGACACGATTTGAACATTTTCGAAATTTCTTGCATTTCACATTCTCGTTCTTGGTTATCTGAAATTGGTCTTTGAAATCGATTTGGGTTTGAATCATCGACCGGGTCGGGCGACCGATTTGAATATTTCCATAATTTGAACTCGGGTCGGGTATTTAAAATCGCTCTTTGTCTGTTTCTTTGGCATTATTATTATGTTATTGATTGAATTAATACCGCATTCTCTTTGTTGTTTTATTGATTCAAACCAATATTGCGTCCATCTTCGAGACGCTTCTCGGTTTAAATATTCTTGTTTTTCTTGTTTGAATAAATCTGCGTCTGTTTTTCTTGTTTTACTATTTTTAAACTAAAACACCGCGTCACCTCGGAAACTATTTTCTACTTATCGCTTCCTGCCATCGCCATCGCTATCAAGCATCGCTATCGCTATCGCTATCGCTATCGCTATCGCTATCGCTATCGCTACCGCTATCGCCATCGCTATCGCTATCGCTACCGCTATTGCATCGCTATCGCTACCGCTATTTGCTATCGGGCCGCTGCATCGCTTGTTATCGTTTCATTGTTTTTCGGTTTCAGTTTGCTCCCATTTCAGATTCAAGCATCGCTTTATCATTTTTATCGCTTAAACCGAATAATCGCATTTTTCAAACATTGCTTTCTATTTAGTTCTTTGTTTGACATTCAAATATTTGTTCTCTTGTTTCTTGTTTTAAACTAGACACCGCGTCATTTTTTGGAAACTGCTTTTTCTTCTTACATTCGCTACCGCCCTCTTTATTCTTGTTTCATTTTCTTGATTTGAACACGATACTACCTTTGGCCGATGAAAAATATCCGTCGATTTTGAGGCCTACATACAGTTGCAAAGACGGAAATATAACTTCGGGCAAGGATGAAGACTTAAAACTTTTATCCGAGATCAACATGTTTAGTAGGCGAGGTGAATTATATATTCGCGACCACGACGTGATTATAGTGATCTTTTCTATTTCACCCGAGAGACCGACACGTTTAGTAGGCGAGGCAATCAAAATAAACTACATTAGTCATATGTTTGCAGCCACGACGTGATTGGAATGTTCTTTTCAAAATTTAAGTCTGAGCCCTCCGCGATCAAAACATTCACTGTTTTGAATACGGATATGAAGTTATTCGTATTTAACTGTTTCTAACCGTTTGTTATTGATGACTTGCGAGGGACTAAAGTAAATAAAGGCAATTATTCCTCGGAGTTTATTTATTGTTATTTCTTTCTTTAATTCAACTTTTATTCCGCTTTGTATTGTAATATTATTTATCGCACTTATGTAACTATTGAAATGCTTAGAATAGGCAAACTTAGGATTAATTCATAGGGTAGTTTAAGATTTGAAACCCGTCGCTAGCTTATTTATTTGTAGGCTCGCAAACTTAGAAATCCTTCGCTAGTTTATTTATTTTAGGCTCGTCACGCGTATTCAAGATTTTCAAAACAACTTTTAGTCATCTTTTATTTGCTTTATTAACCATACCGCATAAGTTTATCTTTTGTCAATTTACAATTCATTGATTCCCAAAATTTTACTTCTTTGGCATTATAAATAAATTGTTTTACTATCAATTGTCAAATACATATTTTTTCCAACTCTACATGTATTTCTCTTTAGATATCATATAAATGCATATTTGAAAAATCTCTACATTCATCTATTTTTTGCATCTCTTTTTTTATTAACTATTTGCAAACATCTTTAAACTTCATGCTTCAAACCTGCATTATTTCTACCAATAATTAACCTGAGTTTTACCGGATAACCGCAAGTTAGCGGATCTTAAAGGATGCCTAACCCCTTCCCTTTAGGATAATAAAGAACCCTTACCTAGAATCTCACTAGTTTCGCAGACCTTAAAATTGGAGTTACATGGCAGCATTTAGTTTAATATTTAGGTGTCCTAATTCACCGTAAAAGTTAATTAGGTGGCGACTCCTCAATCCTTTACCCAGGAATCACCGGACACGTCCGCGCTCCGCTTTGACCCGAGCGAGGTCGAAAAACGGGCGCGTACAGACGTCTCTTATTCATTTTGGGCATGAGTGTTGGAATTTTTTGTTTATTCACAACTTTTTAGACAACTCAAGTTTTTGTAAAATAGGCTTGGACTCATTTGATTTGGTGCCTTAGAAATATACCTTAGAATATCATTTATTTTGTTTCGGCTGCTTTTGTTGACGATAGTCCCTAGTTAAGGACTTAACAGTTTTTTTAGCTCTTAAGCTTTATTGACTTCGACAATGATCCGAAGAAAAAACATGAAGTTAAATCTTCGAGACAAAATTGCCGAGCAAAATCTTGGAAGAAGAATATTCTTATTCATGCTTTGTTCGGACAAATAACTGGGCAAGTTTCGATCGGTTTTTTTGCCTTAACATAACTTCTTTGTAAACACTAACGCTACTTGGACAAGATTCATTCGATCTTTAACCCTTAAAAAATTTCAAACTAAAAACTCAAAAAAGCATCGAATTTCTTCACTTCTCATCCGAGTATGGCATTCCTCCAGTGTTTGTGTTCGAAGTATGAGAACTCAAACACTATTTGATTTCAACTGTCGAGAAGTCCCCAGTGATTTTGTCTAATTTTCACTAATTCATTTAGTAACACGCTTTGCATTGTTGCCTCGTTAAAAACCTTGCCGGAAAAATCATTTTCTAGTATTGGGGGTCCTTCCCAATTTGGACCTAACTTCTCCTCATTGGGGTTTCTAGTGTTGGGGGTCACATTTAGTAGAACCAAATCCCCTACTTGAAAGTGCCTCAGATTTATCCGCCGGTTGTAATATCTTCTCATCCTTTTCTTTTGAGCCAGTAGTCGTAGCAATGTCAGCTCTCGATGTTCCTCCGTTAAGTCAAGCTTGACCGCCATAGCTTCATTTTTTGACTCTTCATTTGCGAGGCTAAACCTTAAGCTCGGTTCCCCAACTTCCACCGAAATCAGAGCCTCTGCATCGTTAATTAAAGAGAAAAATATTTCCCCGGTGCTGGCTTTCTGTGTCTTTCTATACGCCCATAGCACCTCCGGCAAAATTTCTCTCCATTTCCCTTTTGACATCTTCAGTCTCTTCCTCAAGTTCTGAATGATTGTTTTTTTTGTTGACTTCGAACCGACATATGATATAGTCCCAAATAAAACCGATAACTTCCTTTTCTCTAACCTTCTTGAGAGGTTTTGCTTCTACCCACTTAGAAAAATAGTCAGTCATAAACAAAATAAAGCGTACCTTTCGGGGTGCCCACGGAAGTGGTCCTACAATGTCTATTCCCCATTTCATGAATGGCCACGGTGACAAGATCGGATACAGTAATTCATTCGGCTGGTGAATCATAGGTGCATGCCTTTGACATTCATCACATTTAGGAACAAAATCCTACGCGTCTTCCTCCATTTGTACCCAGTAGTACCCGACTCTAATTAATTTCCAGACCAACAACTACGCTCCTGAGTGATTCCCACAAGTTCCTTCATGAACCTTACGTATCACATAAGTCGTCTCTCCTGTACCTAAGCATCTCACTAAAGGATCATAGAAGGACCTCCGGTACAATTGGCCATCAATCATGCAATATCTTGCCACCTTTGTATGAAAGATCTTAGACTCATTCTAATCACTTGGTAACTTGCCATCCCGAAGATAATCAATAAACTTATTCCGCCAATCCTAAGTTAAACTCGTGGAGTTTACCAAGTCATGGCCACCATCAATCACAGAGTTCAAAAGTTGTACCACTGTTCTGGAGTTGAATTCTTCAGCTTCCATGGAAGACCCCAAGTTTGCCAACGCACCCGCTTCATTATTTTGCTCACGTGATACATGCTCCATAATCTATTATTTGAACCGATGCAACAATACTTGAATTTTATCTAAGTATTTTTGCATTCTTTCTTCTTTCACTTCGAACATGTTGTTTACTTGATTAACAACCAGAAGCGAGTCACATTTTGCCTCGATGACTTCTGCTCCAAAACTCCTTACCAATTCTAGACCTACAATCATAACCTCATACTTGGCTTCATTGTTAGTTAATTTCACAGTTCTTATTGACTGCCTAATAATATCCCCAATAGATATTTTTAGTAACATGCCTAATCCAGACCCTTTTACGTTCGAAGCTCCGTCCGTATATAAGGTCCAGGTCCCCGAAGTTGTTCCCGAGGTTATTGTAAGTTTTCTTTTCACCTCGAGAATCATCCCGGGAGTGAAATATGCTATGAAGTACGCTAAAACATGAGACTTTATAGTCGTTCTCAATTTATATTCTATGTCATATCCACTAATTTCTACCTCCCATTTGGCTAACCTACTGGACAGTTCAGGTTTATACATTACATTCCTTAGTGGATAGGTTATTAGTACACATATAAGATGACATTAAAAGTATGGTTTCAATTTTCTAGCAGCCGTTATCAAGGCTAATGTCAATTTTTTTGAGTGAGGATATCTAGTTTCTGCACTAGCTAACATTCTACTTACATAATAAATAGAAAATTGTGTACCTTTCTCTTCTCGAACCAAAACATCACTTACGACTACTTTGGATACTGCCAGGTATAAGAACAATTGTTCATCCGCCGGTAATTTATGCAACAATGGCAGACTGGACACATACTTCTTCAAATCCCTCAATGCTTGTTGATATTCTTGAGTCCACTCGAAGTCAGTCTTCTTTTTTAACAAATAAAAGAACCCATGACTCTTCTCTGAAGACCGAGAGATGAATCTACTCAAGGCGGCCAGCCTTCCGTTGAGTCTTTACACCATCTTCACATCTTCAAGAACCTCCATAATTTCCTCGATAGCCTTGATTTTATCCGGGTTGATATCTATTCCCCAGGTTGAAACTAAGAAGCCTAGAAACATGCCCGAGCCAACTCCAAAAGTGCACTTCTCTGGGTTCAACTTCATATTGTACTTCCGGAGTATGTCAATTTTTTTCTGCAAATGCTTTAAATGGTCCTCTGTCTCCAAAGACTTAACTAACATATCATTAATGTAAACTTCCATCGTATTACCTATTTGATTTTCGAACATGCGATTAACTAGGCATTGATATGTTGCTCCGACATCTTTTTAAATCAGACGGTATTACGTTATAACAGTAAGTCCAATATCAAGTTATGAAAAAAAAAGTTTTCTCTTGATCCTCCGGATTCATCCTGATTTGATTGTATCCGGAGTAAGCGTCAAGAAAACTTAGCATCTCATGCCCTGCAGTATCATCGATCATCCGGTCGATGTACGGTAAGGGGAAAGAGTTTTTTGGACAAGCTTTATTTAGATCTTTAAAATCTATGCACATTCTTAATTTATTACCTTTTTAGGCACGAAAACTACGTTTGCTAGCCAATTCGGATACTCTACTTCACGGATTGAACCTATATTTAATAATTTCGTTACCTCCTCATTGACAAACCTATGATTGTAGTCGGCCATAGACCTCATTTTTTGCTTTACCGAAGGGAAATTTGGGTCCAAACTCAACTTGTGGGTTGTAATCTCCGGTGGGATACATGTCATGTCTAAATGGGACCAGAAAAAACAATCAACGTTAGCTTTAAGAAATTTAATTATTTTAAGCCTGAGCTCCGGAGATAACCCAGTGCCTAGGTATTCCTTTCTGTCCGGCAGATGCATGAATAAGATAACTTGGTCTAGCTCTTCTATCATTGACTTTATCACGTCTGAATCGTCTGGCAGTGATGTGCAGTGAAATTACGTATTTTTAATTACCATTTCCTTAAGCTTTTCCCTCTAAGTAAGTTTTAATGCTATTTCTTGTATTTATTTTGTGTTTGTAGGACTTTTGCCTCGGGACACCAGAAATGAGGAAAAAAAACATAAATGTGGATAAAAGTGTTGTAAAAAGGGGGGGGGGGGGGGGGGGGAAATGCAGCAAAGACCCAAAAAGGGATCGCAGAACCAGACTGCTGACCGCAGATGGGAAAGCTACACCGCAGTTTCAACCAGTGATTAGAGGATTTTCGAGCCCCGAAATGCGACCCATTATGGTACACCTCATACTCTGTACGTCGACATCATCATAATCTAGATAATGTAAGTCGGGAAGGTCATAATACCATTATAAGGTTAATGAAGGTTGTTATTAGGTGTTAAGAGATAACTAAAAGGTTTCGAGGTCAAACGAGTCAAAGAAATTAAGTTCATTGAGGCCGCAATTGCAGGTTTGGAATTGGCTCGGGGACTTAGAGCCAAAAATATCGAGCTCAAGGTGCGATTCATAGCTGATCCTCAATCAGATATTAGGCAAATACGAGGCCAAGAACAGCCAAATGCAGGAATACTTAAGTAAGGCCGCCACTCTATTGGTTAATTTCAAAAATGAAAAGTGGTGCAAATTCTGCGAGAAATAAACTTCGAAACTGACGCCCTGGCCAACCTAGGCTCATCATCCGGGGCAATTAAGGGAGAGTCGAAGTCCATAGTCTATCTCTTATGCTCTGTTCTGGGCTTTAACTTACACGAGGTAAATTCTGCCAGCCGCACTTATGATTGGCGAAATGATATTATCAATTATCTGCAGATAGAATCTCTCCCAGAAGATAGTAAGGAAGGTCGGGCGTTGAAAACTAAAACAAATAGGTATTTCATGCATGAAGGAGAGCTGTACAGAAGATCCTACCTCGGGCTTTTGGCTAAATGCCTAGGGCCAGTGGAGGTCGAGTATGTGATGCGGGAGATACACGAGGGAAACTATGGAAATCACACCGGGTATGATTTATTAGTGAAGAAGATAATGAGGGCTGATTATTACTGCACTCGAATGGAAGAAGATGCGAAGGCTTATGTATAAAAATGCGAGAAATGTCAGAAGCATTTTCTGATAATACATCAACCTGCTGAACACCTCCACTCAATAGTGGTTCCATGGCCATTTATGAAATGAGGAATGGATATCGTGGGCCTGATGCTGGGAGCTGTGAGGGACGTGAGGTTCCTGCTGATCTTAACTGATTATTTCTCAAAATGGGTGAAAGCCAAAGCGTATAAAAAGATTCACGAAAGAAAAGTCATAGACTTCATTTGGGATCATATCGTGTACCGGTTTGGAATACCATAGGAGATCGCTTGTGACAACGATCGAAATTTGTAGGAAAGAAGGTCATTGAGTTCCTAAAAAGATTAAACATCAAAAGTCTCACCTCGTCGTCGTATCTCCCATGTGCAAATGGACTAGTAGAGTCAACTAACAAGACTATTATCCAAAGCATCAAGAAAAGGTTGGAAAAATCAAAAGGCAAGTGGTCGGAAGAACTGTCAGGGGTATTATGGGCTAACAGAACCATAGCCAAGACAAGCACGGGGAAAACCCCTTTCTCCTTAGTATACGAAGCGGAGGCCCTGATACCCATAGAAGTAGGAAAACCCAGCTTCCGTTACACTCAAACTACCAAGAAATCTAATAAAGAAGCAATGGTTATAGGACTGGAGCTATTAGAAGAACACATGGAGTTGGCTTTCATACGTCTGGCGGCATAAAAATGAAGAGTTTAGAGGTACATCAACCAAAAGACGAACTTGAGGCATTTCAAAATCGGGGACTCGTCCTTCGAAAATTCACTCTCGCGACAAAGGACCAAACGCGGGTAACCTGCAGGAAAACTAGGAAGGATCGTACCGAATCACTGGAATCGCGGGGAAATGAGCATATTGGCTGGAGAACGAGTCCAAAAAAGAACTAAAAAATAGCTGGAACGTCAGCCACCTAAAAAGATTCTACCTTTGAAGAAAAAAGTCAGGTACATTTTGTTTTCACAAAAACATTCATTTTTCAGTTAATTATCCCTTTCCCTGACAGGGACTACTCACAAAGCTGGGAGCCCCCCGAAAGGGGACGGACACGCATTGCACTTTTTTCCTTGGCCAAGGTTTTATCCCGATCGAGTTTTCCTGGAAAGGTTTTTAACGACACAATAATTTAAAAAGCACTTCAAGCTTAGAGTGCCACATCCCGAAACTTGACTCCTTAAGACCTCGCACTTTGAAAGAATGAAATAAAAAGAAAGATTTAGCTGATTTCCTAATTTTTTGCACTAAGTCGTGCACTAAAAACCCATTCAGGGCAAAACTGAACTCGGAAGCCATATTGCCCCGTAAAACTGCTTCAAACAACACGACATAGAGATAAGAGCCTCCGCGTGTGTAGGTTCTAGTTGCAATAAACAAAGTGCATGTCAAGGCGTAAAATGAAATACAGAAAAGTAGTTATCATTTATACAAGAAAGGCGCCAAACGCTCAGCAAAAGAACATTAATAGGGGCATACAGACCCCGGAGATCCAACAAACTAGAACACGAAGGCTGAAATCTAAAAAACATCAAAGGGCGCAAGGGCCCGAAAATGTTCATCAAATGGTACACAGACCAACACAACTACGAAAAAGAAAAAATATTCTTCATAGGGCATGCATACCCTCACAAATTCACAAAAGCTGAAAAAATTGGCACCAACCACTAGCATTGCCACTGATAACCGCTGTAGGAACATATATTTAGACCTATGACTAGAGGCTCGAGACATACAAAGCTAAGTCGGGGGAATGATACCCTCGCCATCAGAAGAGATGGTAGAAACATCATAGGAGGGGGGGCATTTCACCATGTAAGTCATCCAAATCGGCCTTAGCTGCCCCCAAGATCACCTCTGCATCAACAGGGGCTGATGGGACATCAATCGGTCCTATATCTACCCCTTACAAAACCTCAAACCTGCTATAAATGACCGAATGGTCCTGGAGTAAGGTGGCCCTCCGTTGATAAATCTCTCAGCCAAGTGTCAGTCGCTGGTTATGAGCTCGGAGACCTGCACAAGAAGCCTCGAGAGCTTGCATTCTCGCTCGAACAGTATTGCGATCAAGATTGGCACGGACCAACCTCTTCCCTTATTAACTGACGAGTCTGGGTCATAATTCGGAAGGTCTCCTCCATAGATGCCAATGCATGCTTGGCCTCCTTCAATCTACTCTTAGGGTGTTCCTCCGCTATGAAAGATCTTTATACTCAACCCGAAGCTGAGAAACCTCTTCCCAGAGATGGCGGTTCTCCTCTGCCAACCATTCCACATTTTAGAAAGATGAAGGCACATTCCTGAAAAGCTCAATGGTAAAAGAGACGGCATCGTGCCCTTGAAAAGTTAGATAAAGTGAAGTTAGTATATGCGTCCGCGTTGAGAGCAAAGGGTATAGTAAAAATGACCTGAATTACCTGAAGAAAGATGTCCGCAAGATAGGACAAGAAATCTTCCAGGTCGAGGTCAGAACTAAAAGTAGGTGGGGGAGGAATAGAAGGGCCCGCGCCGTCATCTCTGCTCTCCATGCTCTCAGGTTGTCCTCCGCTAATCCCCGATTCCCCGATGACTTCGGTCGATGGGACCCTAGCATCCCCGAATGCTGCAGTCTCTTCCCCATCATCCACCACCAAGACCACCCTCTTCACATCCTCCCTTTCGGGTTTTTTAAGTCGGCGGCGCGTCTTCACACACAGGACAATCCCGGAGGTAAATGCCCTACCATCACCCGAAAGCCCTTACTTTCTATTGGCCCTAGCCTCTGCAGCGGCCTTAGCAATGCGAGCTCGAGCCTTATCCTGGACGGGCACTTTTCTGGCTGAACCCCTTCTAGCATAGACACCTTCAAAAAGAGGAGTGAGGAAAGACGTTAGGATGATGTATAAATGCACAATCAGTTAAATAATGCAAGACCAGCGGAATAAGTCTCACCATGGCTTTTGCCTTTCCAAAGAGGTCGGGCAGGGGCTCATGGACCACATGGGCCGCTGTAAGGACAAAAGATGAGTCATTCAAAGGAGAACCTGAAAAAATATGAGGGAAGACGAAGAAAATTACTTACAAGCGTTGTTCCAATACTCTATAAGGGGCCAAAATTAGTGCCCTGGAGACGTTAGGTAGGAATCATCACAAACCGATCATACCATCCCCGATCATGATCGTCCTCGACATTTGTAATAACGGCTCTGGAGCCCCTGAAAGCTAAACTAATTATTCCCCAGAGATGTATCTGGAGGAATAGAGATGGATCAGGTGATCCAAAGTGAATGGAAGGTCGGATAGATCCACTAAATGATGCAAGCAACAGACTATTATCCATGCTTGCAGGCCAATTTTCTCGGATAGATGCCATATCTATGACTGTCACACCCTAAACCCGACCGTGGACGTAACAGTCATCTGCTGATATGAACAACACCGGAAGCACCTTATAGATTAATACTATCAAGTCCCTACTTAGTCTTTCATTAATGAATTCAATTATTATAAATAACTAAGTAAAGCTCATAGTCACAATTTATGAAATAAAATCAGCGGAAGTCATGTGGGCTCACCGAATAGTCTCAAAAGCAGCAAGTTCTCCTAAATAACAATGGTATGCCTGAGTACTAGGTACTCAATGAGTGTCTTTGGGACAATACATAATATAAAATAATATAATATTAAGCAATAATATAATATAAGTAAAGCAGTTCAAAATCCAGAGATAAAACAGTTCACCAAACTTACAGACACCATTAGTAGAATCAATTAAGAGAGAATCAAATCACTTTTAATTCATTATACCATTTATCATGGCTAAGTCTTCCATTTATGAACTCAAGAGCAACATTAAGTCACTCACGAAGAATCATAATCATGCCAATACAGGCCAAATCAATAAGATAAAGGGATGATCATTAAGGTTCCGTAAAACTGCATAGAAGCACCATGTCGGGGTTGTCACCCCCGATGGCTATCCTTCCTCCTGAATAGCTAGGAAAAACCACATCGGGGATATAGTCTCTCAATGACTATCCTTCCTCCCGATTAGCTAGGAAAACCACATTGGGGCTATTATCCCTCGATGGCTAGCCTTCCTTCCGAATAGCTAGGTAAACCACACTAGGATCCATAGTGACTACCCTTCCTCCCAAGTAGCTAGGCCAAACACAAATAATAGAATTATGGCAAAATAGTTAAATCACAATTATAACGCATAAGTCAAATCACTTGTTATAAATTAGATTCAGCATCCCATTATTAGGGAACATCGAATCATTTATGGGTTTAGAAACCAAGTTTAAGTCATTAAATAAGTTTCTAGTTCAACAAACTCGTTCATAAAGTAAAACACATGAAATATCCAAGCTTCCAAAATTCAAGTTCAATGCGTCCCTTATCGGGGTAAATCACGTTCAAAGTTTATAGCTTTATACACAAGTTTCAATAATCCTTTTATATGACAAATCACGAATACATATATAGATTATAATACACCAAAGGCTCCATGATGGCTTGTCCCTCATGCACATAAAACCTTGCCCAAAAACTCCATTTTCAAAGGTTGAAAAGTATGTTCGAAAAGAGACATACCTCTAATCCCACTAATATGCTACCAAACGGAATATCCAAGGTTCAACAATCACTCTACAATGGATTTAGATGAGAAAGATTAAATTCTATGAGTTTTCTCACTAATTCGAAAACTAGGGCTCTTTCCAAGCCTTATAACTTGTTCTTGAACTTCATAAGAATCATTTGTGGATCCTAGTCCCGTAATATACTTTATAATAGCCTAATAATCTTCAATAATATCAGTAAAATCTGAGGTATTACATTTTAGATGAAATCCCACACATCTTTTCTTCTCCTTCTTTGAGTTTTCAATAATCTAGGGGTTGAAAAGATGAACTAGTGTTAAAAAGGATTGAATTCGATGTACAATTGATATGGATGTATTAGGAACTAACCTTAGGCTTTTAGAGAGGTATCTAGGGCTATTTTCCTCCAAAAGTTTGTCCAAAACGAAGTGGGGAAAATTTATGACGAGGTTTTAAAGTTATAAAATTCAGAACCAGCAAAACAGGTCATGCCATAGCCGTGCGTCGCACATCCATTGCACAAATGGGTGTGTGATATGCTTGTGCATCGCATACCCATCGCACGTTCCTCAGACAGTGATATCCCGAAACACGTTTTCAGCGCGATGCTTGCACGACGCATGAGGGCTTTGATGCTCTGTAAAATGGGCATAACTCCTAGAACATAGATCCGATTAAGATCCACAATATATGGATAGAAAGGTATTTAAAATATCTACAAATTTTATGTTTTGAGTTTTCTTTTATTACGACATAACTACCCAAAACGGGGCATAAGTGAAAACTACTTCAGACTTAGATGAATTTAAGAACTTTTACGAACTCCCTTATTTGGTTTGACTTCAACACGACCATCTATCACCCGAATTCATCTCAAATGGATTCACATAACTAAAATGACATGTTAACACTCATTTAATTCTTTTACTCCTAACTAAAATTTACGGAACGTTACAACGACAAAAAACCTCTATCACTCGATGGATTGGGAGGCCAAAACCGATGGTAAATGGATAGGTATAAATAAGCGACATCGCAGGGACGTGCTAAGTAATGCTAGTATTGAATGAATGAGGAAAAATATCTATATCCAAACCTCATCTACAATCAATACGGACTTGAGGGATAATAGAATCATCAATCAATGAGATCATGTTCTCCACAGATTCAAGGCGGAGGTTTGCACGAAAATCCCTCTAAAAGTTGAAATTGGGAGGGATGATTTTGGAGGCTAAATAGCCTAGGTCGATAGCCTGGGAAATACCAGAGGATGAAGGCCGACGATTAGAGACGCCAGGTTTTCCCTCATTCTGGCGAGGGTAAGACCATCCGAAGTGCCGGAAGAAGAAGAAAATGAAGTAGACATATAATGATTAAAAGAGCGGAGTTAAAATTGCTGGAAAATGAAAGATAGAGATGAAAGTGATGAAAAGCAAACTGGTTTGGTAGTTTATATAGCCAGGGGGAATAATCATTATTATTGGAACTTGAAGAGGTGTACCTTGTTAGTAGGCATCAATCGGTGTCTTAGAAGGGGCGCCGTCGATTGAGTGAATGAGTACATTTAATGATCAACTGACGAAGTGTCTGACAGTGAAATGATATGACGTTTCGATTCCCGCGAAAATGTATTTTTTGAAAAGGCACGTAGACTCTTCCACTTTCCGGTCCCATGAGTTTAAGAGCCCGGAAAAGTGGGGACTATCTGTATTAGGTAAAAATGCATCCGGAGGCATTAAGTATAACAAGAAATTTTATGGTTCCGGAAACCCTAACGTCCCCAAAGGATCTACACAGATGTCCTCCACTCCCAACAACTCCCTTCACATCAGCCTACCTAGATGAGAGTGTCGCGGCGCGCGTGGGTGTAGTGATGTCAGTATGCTCACGTCACCACAACTTTCTAATGTCATAATAGTCTTAGTTTTGTCTTATATATGCAAGACTTATAAGAGAATGAAGACACATTGTATTCTCTCTAAGCTCACACTTGTAACCTAGATCTCTCTCAAGCTAATACACCATTCTCGGCTTTGGCTCTTGTTTAATTCATAGCTTATTTTCAGATCTAACCTATCAGTTTTCTTTATTTGCTTATTATCATATTTTTACTTGTGTTTTTAATTTCACATATATGTAACATAGATATCAACCCCGGACTCAATCAAGAGGGTCTCCATATCGGAGACAACCTACTTGTCTTTAAACCCTTAAATACACATTTCTAACTATATTTCTGGTTAAAATCATTTTCACCAGAAAATAATCGGTATTTTCCAAAATATTTTTGGTGAATTTGAACCAATGCCTTTGATCTATTCTATTGATTAGAGCAGCATGGGTGAATTTGACAAAAAAAAAGTAATAGTTATATATTTTTTTAAAAGTGAAATATTTTTAAACAAATATAATTTATTAAACGATATTGAGGCTAAAAAGAGTAGTACTGACATATACGTATAGCATTAGTTTATAGAAATGCTTCTAGAAGATTTGAACCACTTCCATATGTTTCTCTTGGCATAATACCAATTGGATTCTTGTTTCTTGTTTCTTGTTTTAAGGTTAGGTCATTAATTTATATATATATATATACACTCATGAATGTTCGTTTAAATCTTGAACGTTTCTTGTAGAGAAGACAAGAGGAAAGCACTTAATTAGTTTCTTTCTTCTAAAATGTTTGTATATATATGGAATATTTTTACCATCAAAGATATGGTGTTGCGGATGGGGTTGTTCTTCTATTAATCAGAGTCTCAATTTTGAGTTCTGAATATAGAAAAATCTTTGATAGGGAGCACTTTTCTCGAATGAGTCCTACGCGACGCGAATCCAAATATAATCGATCAGTACCAATGCGGATATTGATACCTAGTTGAAAGAAAAGAGCATTTTTTGCCTAAAGGAATGCTTCTAGAAGAATACAAAATCTAGGACCACTGCCCTTTTAGCTCTTTAAGATAATACCAAATTTCACTTCTTCCAAAAGGCAACTTCATTTCTTCTACTTGGATATTATACACTTGCAACCGTACAACTCCCATTACAAAAAGGTTACGTTTCCCCCATAATTATAATTATGACTACTAGACGTGTGATGTACTTGCACATGCATGCCCCTTCTTTAGGTGTTAGATTAATTGTGAATTCAGATTGCATGTCAAACAAAATAATTGTCTTCCTCTTGAGTGTTACTTAGGGGTGATAAAATTAGTCTATCACAATATAACCTGTTTAACCCCCTAATTCACTTTATTTAAAAGTTGGGTTGATATGTAATCATAATTAAAAATTATTTTAAATTAAGTACTTAAATAAACTATAAAAAAAAATATAGAAATTAAAATTTAATATGAATTGGGCCAATTGGTTTATGACCCATTTGTTATTAGTTTATTTCGGTCCAAGTAATTTTTGGGCAGATCATTGAGTCAATGACCCGTCTATTTATTAACTCATCATAATTTGACCCGCTTAAATTCAATCCAACCAGCACATTTGACATCACTAGTCTTACACTCTTACTATTGGAACTTATAGCTTTTGGTGTCATTTATTTAAGTCTCGTTTACTCACAAAGTTAAAACTTTTATTAAGAGCGCTCAAGATTTAATTTAATAATATTTGACCTATGTATATATGTAAAATTTTTAGGGAAGGATGATTGCCACCATCCATCGGTCGCAGCTCTGCCCATGTATTCATCTAAAATGTAACTAGCGATCTACAATTGACTATTTGCTCTAAAATATACATCTTAAAGGCACCCAAATGATCTAAATCGAATAGGAACAGATTATAATGCTGTCGAGAAACTAAGTGATCTTCCCTCACATCCAGATCTGAATATTCTTTTATCTGGGGTTTCACTGTTTGGTCTGAAACGTGTACATTCATGGACCCAGGGTATTTTTTTCACCTCTTTCAATTGGTCCGGGGGACATTTCACCCCTCTCATCCGGGGTCCACATCGGATGGGTCTGGCTCTGATACCCTATCAAATTAGGCATTGGACCTAATTCACACCCCAAAAGCTAGCTCAAAGAAAGGAAAAAAATTCCCCAAGCCTTATAAGGAGCCCAGAGATCTCATCCAACACATCGTACATTTCTCTTCACCCCTCTTCACATCCAGATCCGAACATTCTTTTTATCCTGGTCCATTGTACGGTCTGGATCGTGCACTTTCATGGACCGGGGACATTTTTACCTCCTATCGGTCCGGGATCGATCAATTGGTCCAGGGAACATCCCCCCCACCCCCACCCCCACCCCATTTTTGAGGGGTCCATATTGCTCCCTACGCACACGCAAGTATACGCAATCGACAAGTAATATAGTGACTAATATAGTTGGGTATCATACCCACAAAGACTTATGATTAACACTTAAATCAGAATATTCTACTTCCACTAATTATGCAAGTATCGAAGAAAAGGGTGTTTGTTTGTTTACTATTTCTAAAATGAAACTAATAATTAAACAAGTAACAATTGTCGCAAACATTGGTCTAAACTTAGTTGTGATTCACAAAGATTAAACATTCCAGGGTTACGGATAATTTGTAATCATGTTGCGCATTTACTTTCGCTAACGTATTTCTCTATTGAATTATTGATTGACAAGATTAATATTACGTCTACAGATCTCTCGAGTTCTCTAGTCGCCTATTCATATTACTTTCAAACCTATATCTCTATGGTCATGAACCCTAAAACGAATGCATTTATATTTCCTGTATTTCAACTACTTAGGGCGAACTAGGTATATCTCTATCCTAGACGCTAATCCGCTCCCCGATATCCAGTGTTAAAATCCTACTCTATTCAATCTTTGTTCTATCTTAGTATTCCTTTCTCGAGTTCAACGTAAGAATTAAATATTTATTCTACCGATCACGAAGCAATATAGTAGTCTAGCACAAGATTAAATAAGCAATTCATATGATAGATTTAACAACGTCAACTTAAGTTCATACGACAACAATCATACATTAGCCATAACCCAGAACAATGGAGATTATCCGCTCATAGTTTGATTATAATCACTAAAAGTCATGTTCAATCTAAGAAAAGATAAAATAATAATAGCAAAAGAGGTACCAAACGAGAAAATCCTTAGCCCTAGCTCTCCAAGAAATAATAAGTTCGACTCCGTCCAAAAATGACATAAGAGTCTATTTATAGAGTTTGGAAATAACCCTAAAAACTTATCCAAAATGGAATTGGACTTAAACCGCTGCCAAATGGACATAATAGCTTGCTGGGGAAGTGTAGGGCGAGACAATGTCTAGCTATAGTCTTCGCTGGGCGAGCATGAGTGTCAATTTTACACTTAGAAAATTTCTCCATGTTGGCATTTTGAACCTACTTTCTTGCGGGGCGAGGTGTAGGGCGAGACATGACCTCTCCCCAGAGCTCGCGTCGCCTGTCGTTGTGCATGTTTTGTACTTAGAAAATTTCTTGAGCATATGCATTTTGACCATCTTCTCTCGCTGGGCGAGGGGTATAGCGAGATACCATCTCGCCCCAGACTTCGCTCAGCAAAAATGCTTATTTATTTTGCACTCTGACCACTTCTTTTTTCCAACTGCTTTTGATCCTCATAGCTTACCTGGCGAAGTGTATGTCAAGCTTTTGGCTCGCTCCAGCCTTTGCTTGGCAAGGTTTATGGACCGCTTACACTCGGATGAATGCTTCATCTCATATTAGCTCCAAATCATCATATTTCTCACATTAAGTACCTAGATGTGATAAAAATACACATATCAGTTCATAATGCAAAAATTAACATAAGTTAGCTGTATTTAGTGCGATTAGTCTTCTAAACAAGATAAAATATGGGTATAATATGGCGGTTAGGCGTATAAATATACCTAACATCACCACCCCACACTTGAACCTTTATCCGTCCTCGAACAAACACTTGACATACCAACTTTCAAATAACACACACCAAACTCTGTCAATTCAAACAGGTCTACTCAGGTTGAGGCCACCACAACTATTTAAACGTACATGAGCAAGTTTTCAAAAGTCTAGTGCATCATATCAACTTCAAGTACAATAAAAACCTCTTCAAACTACCTAGCCTCTAAGATTGACTCATCAATACATACCCTGGCAAAAATGACTACGTCACTAGGCAAAAAAATCAACCACTTCGCCTATCTCTTACTATTCATGTGCCCTCACCATTTGAACGAGATGTCAAACAATTGTCCATTGTACCCAAAACACATCACGGGCATATATATATATGTATATATGACATACCATATGCTTGCCCTTAGTGTCATGCTCTATTAGCATAAATGTACCGAAATTAGGATCAAATAGGTCTTCACGGTTTGTAATGCCGGCTGCAGGATGTGTTGGAAATATTTTAGAAAATAGTGATTAACCTTCCTAAGCACTTTTAAGACACTTAATTTTACGTATGCGCTTGTTGTTTCACTACTCAATCTCACCTCTCTTTACCTTATGCCCCTATTCATTAAGCAGTCTTCTAAACTTCTTGTATGTCGCTAGCAAAGAGTAATGTTTTGTTCTTTTATTCACTTTTTTTTCAAATGGAACAACCTTTTTCTTTTCTTTTCTTTTCTAGCTCCTTACTACAACATACAATGGTTTATTCTTTCTCACACATGCACCCTTACACTATTTTTCTCTATTTACCACTTTACTCTCCTTTTGTCAACTTTTCACTTCACTTCTAAGCGCTCAATAGCTCAAGTGCTTTTGGAGTTTGCGATCAACATTTTCAGGTTATACCAACAAAAGGAATAGACTAAAGTTTTAGCTACCAAATAATAAGGCTAAAGGCTCAACGGGGGTAACTAATGATATTACATATGGGTAGGTAAAAGATGGTAAAAAATTATAGCTCACAAAGAAATTCCTATATCATCTCCTAGACTCAACACACTTTGCTTCACTTCGTGCACACACCAGACAAGTTCTAGATATCAATACTAATATGGAATGTAAGCCAAAATGTTACCACACGTGGCATGCTTATGGCTAAAGATGGATCCGTATCAACTCTCTACCTAGTAAACACTAGCACAAATTTAATTTAAGCCAACAATATTTTCCAAGAGTCAAATAAAAGAGCCTAGGTGTCTCTAAGAGGTAATTACTTTTCCTATGCACAATTACTCCCTTTTTCCAAAATTTTTAATCTCTTTATGTTGCTAAAAGTGCACCTCATCCAAGTACCTAAAATTTGAATAGCCTTAAGGGCTCCCTCTTTTACCTTTATCCTAAAAAAATCTACTATGATTCAAAGACCCCTTGGAAAAGAATCGAAAATAAAAATCAAGGGTGTGCTACGACGATCATGACACACTAATGTAATCAACTATGAATAATAAAACAAAGAAAACACAAAAGATTACTACTTATTACAGGCCATGAAAAGATTTAATGACTTTTTTCAAATTACATTTTGATAAAAGTGCGAAATTCCAGAAATTTGGAAAAAACTTCCGACTTGAACTTTAGTGGATAGATCCAAATAAAGTGAGAGTAATCATCTAATAAGACTAGATAATATTTATGACACATAGAACTAGTAATAGGAGACGTCCACAAATCAAATGAACAATATCAAAAGGAGCAAACGTAACACTAAGACATGATTTAAACGGAAGGCGAACATGTTTGCCTAATTGATAAAAAACACAATTTTGGGCAAGTTTCATATTATTACAACGAATAAAATTATTGCTTTTAAGAAAATTAAAAATAGGGGCTCCTGTGTGTCCAAGCCTTTTATGCCAAGTTGACGGAGAGATGGTCGTGAGGGAGGTGTGTGAGCGGGAATTGGCAGCGGAGGTGGATGAGAAATGATAGAGATCCCCCGTGCTATTGCATCTCGTAAGAGGTATCCCCGTACGAAGATCCTTCACAGTAAAACCAAAAGGGTCAAAGTCATCAGCGATAAAATTATTACAAGTAAATTTTCAAACAAATATTAAGTTTTTAATGATGTTAGGAGCATACAAGACGTTATTTAGGGAGAAGGGTGGGTGAGGTGGTTGGGTGTATGTGGTACCATAACCCTGAATTGGAATGTGATGATCATTACCAACAATGATATATTGAGGATACTTTAAACAAAATAGTTCTGGAAGATTACCTGCAGACCGAGTGAGGTGAGATGTGGCCCCAGTATCCATGTACTAATTTTCATCGGGCTGCTGCATATTTAGGGAGCTGAAGGCCTGGCCCAAATCAGTGGGGGCCAGGCCTACTGGAACCTGTTGCTGCGACATGAAGTTGGCATGTTGCTGGCTTAGTCCAAGTGCAGAAAAGGGCCTCTGCCTTGGGCCTGGTCCAGGGCCCAACAGACCCATAAAAGGGTAAGTCTGCTGGGCCAGTGAAGCTGGTAGCTGGAACGCAGCCCAGTTAGGGTTGATGGGCCACTGGCATGTGGCGGCCCACTAACCAGAAGTAGGGTCATGTTTCTGGCCCTTTCCACCGCGACCACGCCCCTTCCCTTTTCAATTGTTTCTGTCGCGGTCGTCCCGTGGTTGGCTATCTGGGGTGGCGGCTGGTTGGTGGTAGTGTTATGTTACGGCGTGTTTTCAACTGTAAACGCCTTTTGGTTGTGTTCGTCCTGTTTGGCACGTCTGATTTCCTCCAAAAATAATTAGAAGTGTGCCTTGTTGAAACCGGTAGTGAGTCGTCTTGTTGAATCATGGTTGCGAGAGTATCAAATTCATCTTTCGGTAAATCCGCAACAAGTTGTAGGACCATCTTAGTGTCGGAAACGGGCGTCCCAGTGTTGGATAATTGGTCTGCAATATTAGGACATGTTGGAAAAAATTTCGAGACGTGTATTATTGAATTGGTCCTCCAAATACACTGCTCAAGTATTTTTGTTGTCCTGAAAAATTTATTCCAATCGAATCCATAATTCACGAGTCGTAGCACCTATTTTTATTATCGTGTGGAGGAGGTCTTTAGATATGGTGTCATAGATCCACTGTTTGACAATAGCGTCAAGACGACACCATGTCGAGTCTGCAATTTCTAAGGGGGGAGGGATGGAGTCGTCGATATGATCAAGTACGTTATACGCACAAATGTGGATATTGACGGAGAGATGATCGCAAGGGAGGTGTGTGAGCGGGAACTGACAGCGGAGGTGGATGGGAAAGGATAGAGATCCCCTGTGCTATTGCTTTTGGGGTTGAGTTAGGCCCAAGATCCATTCTTTACATGGTATCAGAGTCAGACCCGTCCCAATTCATTGTTTCCGATGTTGGCCCACCTCTTATATTGTCCACGCTCCAGATGTCCAGCCCTGGACGTGAGGTGGGGTGTTGAGTTCTCCCACATCGGTGGGATAAGTGGTTCTTGATCTCATTATATGGCTTGGGCAACCCTCCTCCCTTTGAGCTAGCTTTTGGGGTTGAGTTAGGCCCAAAATCTATTATTTACACAATTTCATGTATGTTGCTTAGATGTTGCCATAGTGGTACTATTTAATTTTTTTTAATTAAAATAAAAATAAAACAAGAATAGCCTCAATGTTGTATCGTTTGAGAAGTTAATTTTATTATTCATGATGTACGTTATATTTTTGAATGTTTAGAATGTTTGATTAATATTAAGATTTCACTATTGCGACAGCTATGATTTAAAATCAATCACATATTTTTTATTCTCAATGGATAACAATAGGCCAGGGTTAGATCCTTGTCTTGATACTGCTATTATCGTGGCGGGCGGTGTTGTTACTTTGAGATTAATTGTATTTTGCTAATTGTGTTATGTAGAAAATGTCACTTGTAACATCACCCAAAAGAATAAAAAAAATCTTAAGATAAATTGACAAGCAATATTAGGTCATTCTCCATTTCACTAATTGACAAAGGAACAAATTTTAGAAGAGAAAAAAATGATAGCGACAAGAAAAAGAAAGAGGGAAAGGATTACATTAGAAAATATTAACCCATGGACTTGGTTAAACTGACCAAAGTCGGAAATATTTAGCCATAGACTTGAAAATGACCAGTCTATTTTGAACTGCTCAAGAAAAGATAGTCAAATTAATAACATACTTCTTCGAATTATCTAACTTAATTAGAGTCTATTGCTAGCTAGATTTGATATTGTAGTCTATTATTAATGTAATTTTAGTTATATGATATTTTTCACATAAGATCAATAAAAGATAGTACAGAATTTGTACACAAAATATCGATTTTTTTGCATCATTTGTTCTATTCAAATTGTAAGTTAGACATAGAAGATAATTGTGGTGGTTTCTTATTTCAACAGGAAATAGGAATAAGGGGTGTCCTACATGTATTTTTTATATATTAAATTCAATAAGAGTAATTTTTCCTCTTTTATATTTCTAGTCTCAAGAAATTACTTGAACATTATGCCGGGAGTTTACTTTACCTTCAATGGCCTGCCAAAAGTGCACTAATTTTCAACACTACAGGTATTAGTCATAATTAAAGCTATAAAATCATTGATATATATTGGTCCAATAATAGATAAGTTTCCCATACAGTTAGTATAATGTCATGTGACATGCTCCAATTTAGCATATTCCGTTATATCTTCGGTTCTAACTTGTAAATCTAAATTTAAAAATAGTGGGTTACAACTTACAAATGGCCCACAATCTATAGAAATTACTATAACAAGCCGTTTTTTTCTTTTAAAAAAAATTGCCTAGCTTTACTAACTAAAAGGGGAATTCACCCTTAAACTTTGTAAATGATCTAAATTTACCCTTAACTATTGTCGTTAGCCCATAAGGATGAACTCGAGTGTTAAATTGATGAATTGAAGGTATGTTTATGGAGTATTTGCTACTACTTTGATGGAGAATGCATGAGAAAAGAGAATATTGGGATGAAGAGAGAATTGGAGAATAAATCTCTTCTTTGTATTGAGAGAAAATGCTCTCTTATTTTTCTGAAAAATACACCTACAACTATATGTATTTATACAACATCATTATTCTAGAATATTCTAAGACCCCTTCTTTGTTAACTACTTTTAACTTCTTAACTAATTCCATAACCAACTTTGTAATTAACTAACTACCTTTCCCTAACAATTTGGAATCTCTTTCATTAGTCAAGGCACAAGAGTGCACTTTCCTAACACTTCAACATCGAGCCGCTTTGATAACGGCAGGAGCAGAAACCATATACTAAGGGAGAACTCAAGCCACTATTATAGCGGCAAGGTCGATAGGAACGCGCAAAGGCGGAGCTAAGATTTTTAGTTAATTGGCTCTGAATTTTTGTGAAAGTAATTTACTGAATTCTTGATAAATTATTTATTCATGTTAAATGAATTTTTAATGTAAATATAGCGTTTGAATCAAAATTACTTGGTTCTCCCGAACCCGTAGGCGAAACTCTAGCTCCTCCCCGGGAACAAGACACTTTTTAATGGATGACAAATTAAAATTGCTTCATTTCACATAATCTAGGGGCTGTTTTAACGTTTTATTTTAGAAAGAATACCTGTTAGATTTGAATCAAAAGATGATTAAATTAAACTAAGCTAATTCTAGACTTTGGTATCACAACGTTATATAATCCATGGACCTAGCTAGTTTGTGAGCCAAACATACGTTGCTGCCCACATGATTTGACCTCGAACTTCTTCAATTTTTTTTTTGTAGTAATATTTTTGTGCATCTTCAAGATCATCCAAAGAACAAATAGCTCTTGTAGAAGTTAAAAACTCTAGTTTCAGTGACTGATAAAAGCAGCCAAAAACTCAGTTGCTTGTTAAATGCAAATGGTAACAAAATAGAACACATTCTTTGAAGAGTCAAAACTTAATGATTGGATTAAGTTATATGGTTGTGTCACCAGTTTTAGTGGTAGCAGATTTACATCATGATGTTTCTTTACTTTGTTAACTAAAGCTTAAAAAAATGAATACGCAACTTTTTTCAACTTTATTATTACTTACAATATGATCAAGTGATGTAACACGTTTTATTAAAATGATTTATTTCGTGGAATTTGACCATTTCTATAACAATATGATAGACGAAGATACTATTGAATGTAGCACCAAAGCGAAGTTAAGTATTTTGATTTATGGGTTCTAGAAAAATCAGCTTCTTAAGTGTTGAATAAATTATTTATGCATATTAAATGAAATTTGTTAATACGGTATATACATGATTTGATCAAAGCTACTCAATTTTGTCGAATTCGTAAACAGAACGGTAGATCCGAGCCTGATTACGTATAGCTAATATAATGTGAAGGATGAACAAATGTAACTTACAATTTGATGTAAAAATAACCCAATGCGCACTTTCTATCAGGCTAAAAATGACGTGGGCCATGTCTATTCGAGCATCAGTGTCTACTGTCTACCAAGAAGCATGGAAATGCAGATCTAGCTCAATCAGCCACTTCTCCAAAAATCTTTGAAATTGTATTATCTTTTTGTCATTTGTGCTGATGTGCAGCATCTGAAATTGAAATTTGTCGTCTATAATGTACTTTAGTTGAAGATATTTAAACGTATTTTATGACATAACAAATGTTTAGATGTCCATTTTTAAACTCTTTTTAGAGTATATAGACGTTTATAATTCATATGAATGGGAAAATTGGAATAGTTTAAAAGTGGCAGGCAAGGATGGCCAAATGGACCCTCCTTTTTTGCATTATAACTAGATATTTTCTGTAGACTAAATTCTCTTGTAGTTTAGCCTCTCTAAGGACAGCATAAAGTCCCCGTCAGGCAAAAAATTGCTTGCTAGTTGTTTCATAATTGCATTTCAATTGAATTTAGCTTATTTAGTCTAATCACGGGATGGGCATTCCCTTACGCTTTCTTCTTGCTGCTTTGTTTGCTCTTTCGAATAGAAGGTACAGCTTCAATAATTTTTACACAATAATAAGCAAAAATATAGATAAGCTTGGCAAAAGAGGTGCGTCTGCCGGGAGTCGAACCCGGGTCTATTGCTTGGAAGGCAATTATCCTAACCATTGGACTACAAACGCTTGTTGACAGGTTACTCAACATATCCCATTTAATTACAGATGTTTCTGCCTTGAAAGCACATTCTCAAGATATTATTTAATCAATTATGTACACAAACTCAGAATGCAAGGCTTACTCTGAAATTCTTGTTGTTTTGGACACAGTTTGTGATCAATGTTTCTGTTTCTAATTTGATGGGTATTGCAGAAACATCAGCATAGATATTTCGATGCATTGTTCTCTGGTCTTTCTTCTGTTGTTTCTGTGCCTTCCTATGTGTGTACATTTCTGCCCGAGTCTTGATGGACAGAGATAAAGAGTTATCCAATACATATGTGCTGGTGGAAAGTAGCATGTATCTGTAAAATTAGTCAAGGTACACACAAACTGACCAGATACCACGGTCATAAAAGAAAAGGGTACATTTGTATATAATAAGTGAAAATTGTGAAGCTTTCTCTGAAGTTCCAATTTAGTGAACTGTGTCTATTTATGTTACAGAGTGGGCGTTGCAAATTGGCAAAGCAGATGACCCTTTTGATGGCCTGTGATTATGCGGGTAACTTTTCTCCTTTTTAACTTAAGTTATGATCAGTTAACAAGCCTGTTAATTCATTGATGTATCATAAACTATGTTGCTCGAATTCTTAAAAAATGCCGCCGGGTGTGTCTCGAATTTTTTGAGGATCCGACACGCGTGGGCATTATTTTTTATGAGTTCGTGTAACATAGCCATAAATTTTGTACTCAGGCAATTTGTTGGAATGGACTCTTGAATTATTAACTTGTTCATAACCTTAACGTACATGACATTGCCTTGTCAGTTAGAACTTTGATTATTGGCATCTTTAGATTATCATTTTAGTTTATAGCCTTACTTATCAATAAGAGATGATCATTCACAAAATATTATCACTGTAGTTTTATTGACAGTTTTTAAATTCTGCTGCAGATAAATAACATGTTAGTTAATAGTGTGAATAATGAAGTAAATCATATGAAAAGAAAGTAGATCATATAGAGCAAGGCAATGTAGTGCTCGAAAGTATACAGTTATACAGTGCTGCTTGAAGTAATCTCTTGTTGCAATATTGCTCTAGGAAGCCAGAAAATTAAGTATATTTAGCCCATTCTTCATCTACGGGTCATAGATCAGAGAATTCCCTCTTTCAAGCTTCCTTACAGGCAGAAGAGTTAGCAAAAGTACAGACAGCCCGATCTAGCCAGTGAGCAAGCATGTCCGCTTTCGATTCAATATCTTTCTTAACACCAGGAAAATTAAACTAGATCGAGCCTGGGATCTTCTTGGAAATGGGAAGATCTAGGATAGGCGGCCAACCACCTGGAGAGAGCGATGCACATAGACCAGGTGAGTTTACCTTCTAAAATCAACTATAATAATTACTAATTACAATCAGTTATTAATTATTTTATGATTCTCCCGCAGTCGAAGAGGGAGGCAGGTGTATGCTGAGACTGTCCCGAAAGTCTTCAAATAATACCAGCAAAGACCTTTAGTAAAAATATCTGCAATCTGATAGCGTGACGAGACATGTAAAACACGCACTTGTCCGCTTGAGACCTTTTCACGAACAAAGTGGATATCCAGCTCAATATGTTTAGTATGTTGGTGATTGACCGGATTCCCAGAAAGGTAGATGGCATTAACATTATCACAGTACATCAATGTGGCCTTCGGAATTTGGCAGTGGAGTTCGAGAAGAAGATTCTGAAGCCAACACGATTCAGACACAACATTAGCAACACCTTGGTATTCTGCTTTGGCACTGGATCTGGATAATGTTGCTTGTCGTTTTGAGGACCAAGATACCAAGTTATCAGCAAGAAATACACCATAACCAGAAGTGGAGCGTCTGGTGTCCGAACATCCTCCCCAGTCAGCATCCGTATAAGCAATAAGTGTGGATGTCGCCGATGGATATAGATATAGGCCATACTCGAGAGTACCCTGAATGTAACGCACAATGCGTTTGATAGCATGCATATGATCATCCATCAGATTATGCATGAAAAGGAACACATGTTGCACAACATAAGAAATATCAGGTTTGGTGAATGTCAGATACTGCAGGGCCTCTACCAAGCTGCGGTAGAGCGTTGGATCGGCAAATGGTTTGCCGGAGGATACACTCAATTTGGATTTAGTGTCCACTGGAGTTGCCAAAGGTTTACAGGAGGACATGTCAGCACGTTTAACAATCTCAGTTGCGTACTTCTTTTGGGATAGAAATAAACCACATGCATGACGTGTCACAGCTATTCCTAGAAAATAGTGTAGTGGCCCTAGATCCTTCATAGCAAATTTAGAGCCAAGCTGTGACATGATGGACTTGCGAAGAGCATCTGATAAGGCAATTAATATAATATCATCCACATATAAAATAAGATAATCAATATTATTACCCTGACGGTAGATAAACAGAGAGTGATCTGAATGACTATTGGAAAAACCCATATGTGAAACAAAATATGCGAACCGCTTGTACTAGGCCCGGGGGCTTGTTTGAGTCCATATAATGATTTTTTGAGAAGGCACACATGATTGGGATATTTGGAGTCCCTATACCCCAAAGTCTAGTACATGTACATTGTTTCATTAAGATCTATATGGATGAAGACATTTTTGACATCCAACTGATGAAGAGGTCACGCCTTCGACAGAGCCAAGGTAAGGATCGTTCTTATAGTTTCTGTTTTGACCACTGGACTGAACGTCTCCTCACAATTTACACCAACTTATTGTGTTTTTCCATCACCTGCAAGACGGACTTTATGCCTCTCAAAAGTGTCATCAGATTTTTCTTTGTGACTGAAAATTCACATAGACCGAATTAGATTAGCATGAGTGGGACGAGGAACTAACTCCAACGTCCTATTTTTAATAAGAGCATTAAATTCATCATCCATGACTATTTTCCAATCCGGGTCATTAAGAGCAGAGACGGGATTACGAGGCAACGATGATTTGGAAATCTGGGTATGTAGGCTATATTTGGTCTTGGCTTTGACAATGTCGTGTTGACTATGGGTGACTGGACGTTGGGCCGTGTTTTGAGATGGGCCATTGGACGGGACTGCACTGCTTGGAAGTCGGCAGTGAACTAGGTCGTGACCCAAGCCACTGTCAGGCAGTCGGGTTGGGCTTGTCGATCTAGTAGGCAAGTTTGGGCTCAGGACGGAAGGTCCAGCTTGATGGGCATTGGTTTGTCATGGCTGGGCCACTGTTTTGGGGCCCAAATTACCCAAAATATGTTGGTCCTCCGAAACAGTGGGCTCAATCTAAGACAAAAAATGTTGGGATAAATACAGGGGCATGCTATCATCTAGAAAATCATAGGTAAGGGTACAGACTCATGCATTTTAGTAAATGAGAAATTTATTTCATCAAAGATAACATGACGACTCACTGTTATTTTATTGGAGGAAAGGTCGTACCATTTGTAACATCGATGATTAGATGGATATCCCAAAAAACGTAAGGAGTGGACCGGGGTTGAAGTTTGGTGATTGTGGTGGATGGAAAAAGAGGATAACATAAGCACCCGAATGCCCGTAAATGAGAATAAGATGGATCGCTTAAGTATATAATTTTTAGTGGAGCTTGATAGGACAAGTTTTTGTGGGGAAGTATGTTCAAAATATAAGTAGTCATTTGTAGTGCATGATGCCAAAAGGATGGTGGTAGTGAGATATGGACAAGGGATGTTTGAATGATGTTATTGATGGTTCGAATTTTTCATTCCGTCTTCCCATTTTGAGAGAAAGTATGTGGACAGGAAAGACGAAAAGTTAAACCATTAGAATTGCAAAAATCCCAAAAACGCTCATTATCAAACTCCCTACCATTATCACATTGAATATTTTTAATATCTCGTTCAAAATGATTCCGGATGAATGCTCTGAAAGTTAGAAATGTGGGAAAGACTTGTGATTTCTTAGCCAAAGGAAACATCCACAAAAACTTAGAGTAATCATCTAGTAAAAGAAAATAATATATATGGCCCGAAGAGCTCAAAAATGGTGATGTCCAGATATCACAACGGATAATATCAAACGGCATAAGTGTGCATGAATTAGATAAAATAAATGGCACTTGAACATGTTTTCCAAGTGGACATGATCGGAACAAACTTGAATTACGTGTTGGAGTACATAAAATAAAAATTATTTCGTTTGAGAGAGGCTAAAATATATCCTCCTGGATGACCCAAATGTTTATGCCATAATGAAGGTGCGAGAGCTGCAAAAGTGGATGGTGACTTGGTTCATTTATTAGATGTGGTAATTGGATATAGCTCCTCATGACTATCACACCTCATTGGAAGCATCCCAGTCTGAAAATCCTTCACGAAAAATCCAAAAGGGTAAAAAACAACATATACCCAATTATCAGTAGTTAACTTTCTAACCGAAATCAAGTTTTTAATTAATTGTGGAGCATGAAGGACATTCTTTAAAATTAAGGGTGGGTTTGGTGGAGTCAATTTGGTATAACCATAACCACGAATTGGAATAGAATGACCATTCCCGACAATTATATCATTATTTTTGCTCAAATTAAAATAGGACGAGAGGTTACCTTGGGAGGACGTCGCATGAGACATCGCTCCGGTGTCCATGTACCAATTTACGTCAGGCGGATTAAGTCCGAGAGTGTGCATGACGGACTCAATATCCGTTGGGCTGGCCACTGCCGAATGGGCCTCCTACCACTGGTTCGGTAGTGGCCCAAAGTTTCTCGGTCCGCCACTGTTTCGTGGCCCAAAAGGAGAAGGCCCATAGCCTTATTGATGACTGCCAGTGGCCTGACCAGGTATTGGACTGGGCCTGGCCCAGTTACCCGACGGGACTGGACAGGGTGGCCCAACCAAAGGCCACTGCAAGGCCCACTAGGTTAGGCCGCCACCCCACTGTTGCCGAGGCTGCCACTGTTGGCCCCGATCTCGTTGCTCCTGCCGTCGTGTCCTCCGCCACCGGAATTCCAGTTGCCACCATTTTTGCCATTTCAGTTATTCCCATTCCAATTTTACCAATGTTCCGTGCTTTTTGTCCCTGATTTTGTTGTATAGGCTCAAAATTGGTAGCAGTGTCATTGGTTGGGGTGGCAATCATGGCGGAATTCGAGACGGTTGTGGCCTTTTTGGCGAAACCCCTCTCTTCAAGAAGAAGCATAGAACGGGCTTGATAAAAAAGTGGTAGAGGATTGCTTTGTCGAATGAGTGTTCCCACGCCACTGTACGCTTAGGTAAGGTCGGCAACCAATTGTAGAACCAATCGATTGTTGGTAACCGGCGAACCAACATTTTTGAGTTTATCCGACAAGACTTTGAGGCGTTGACAATACACCGACGCATTCGAAAAATCCGTCATATCGGTGGTGGAGAATTCTTGCTCCAACGTGACGGCTCGAGAATTTTGTTGTCTTGAAAAATATCCCGCAAGTGATTCTAGGCCTCCATTGCCGTAGAATCGGGTTCCATTATTATGTGCAACAAATCACTAGAGATAGTTGCATAAATCATGAGAAAACTGTGGCATCAAGGGTTTCCCAAAGTTCTTTTTCATCATCGGTTTTAGCTCATTTGCTTTGCCATTTGCCGGTAGGATTATGTGATGAATAACCCGGTGGGAACAGCAACATATTTTAAAGAGCTCTGCCCAAGCTGCATAGTGAACATTTTCCATCTCAAGAGTGACGGAAATATGCGTTTTGATGTTAGAAACGGTAAGGGCGGGATGAAATGTGGATTTGGAGTCAGATGTTGTTGATCGGAAAATGAAGAACAATAATGAGAAAATAAAATAATGAAGAAAGGGTGGTGGTCGGCCGGTTGTGGTGGAGGAAGGGGGGCCGAATTTTGGAGTAAAAATTATTTAGGGTATGATCTTTTTCCTAATCTTCTGATATCGTGTAAGAATAATAGAGAGATAAGATTATTTTTCTTAATGATATTCTTCCATAAAGGAGGTAAATATACAACAAGTAGAGCCACATCTTAGACTATAATTAGACTACTAATAAGATATGATTAGGCTAATTATATGTCATCTAATCTATCTACTTAAATGCTAATTTACCTACCATTTACCTTCTAAAATCAATTATAATAATTACAAATTACAATCAATTATTAATTATAGGATATAATTAGGCTAATTATATGTCATCTAATCTATCTACTTAAATGCTAATTTACCTACCATTTACCTTCTAAAATCAATTATAATAATTATTAATTACAATCAATTATTAATTATTCTATCAGTATTGCTATTGAGTGCTTGTTCTTGATGATTACCATCTCCATGGAACTTGCCCTTGGTTCTAAATTTCCGTATTAACTTCCTTTTGTTCACTGTTGCATTTCTGCATGAATGTATTTGTTAATGTAGATTTCAGAAGGCGCATAAAGATTAACTTCATGATAATCTTCCTCCTTAGTCCTTTATCAATACTTGTTAAGTTCAAAAGTATAGTATATCCTGCACAGATCTTTTTGTGTTACATGCAGAAGAACCCCAAACAGCATTCGATTTACATTGCAATGTTGTTACAATATAGATGCTGGAACTAATAAGCAGATTACACTGGGGATGAACTGTATAATCCTCTTCCTTTCATGACATGCTTCCTTATCCCCGGAATGTGGACGTTGGATATGTAATCTTTCCAATCTATATTCTCCACATCAAAACCAAACTACCATCTCTCTTCTTTAGACATGCATTCCATCAACCTCTGACTATTGCTATCTGGCAAATTTTCATTATATTAATATCCTGTTTGGGAAAGCTTATGGGAAGCTAAAAGTGTTGATTTTAGAAAGTTAAGGTGTTTGGCCAAGCTTTTAGGCAAAAGTAAGTGCTTTTGAGTTGTAGCAGAAGTTGTTTTTCAGAAGCTACAAAAACAGGTTTTCCAGAAACACTTTTGAAACATTAGCCAAGCCCAAAGTATTGCTCTAATATTGGCGAAAGTGCTTTTCAAATTGATTAGCCAAACACAAACTATTATTCTCCAAAAATACTTCTTTGAAAAGCACTTTTCAAAATAAACATATTTTGAAGTCTCAGAAATTCAGAATAGGATTATGAGGCAGATAGCAAGGAGAATAAACAAACCCTTACCTTCCTCCATAAAAAGTGTATGGTTCATAAATATGTGCCAAGTACTTTGCTTGTTCCACTGATTTTCTGCAGATATTCTCGAGTTTCCTTGACAACTTTCCGTTTGGATCAGCCGTATCTGTTAGCCCGCTTCTGTTGATTGCATCTTGCCAGAGGTGGAAAGATAGGTCCTCCATGGAGCTGAACAGCTTCATTCTTGGAACATGAATCGGTCTTCCTTTGGAGTCGATATATGGTGAAGAATTGAAGTGATCGAAGAGCAACGTGGCCAGGTCCTTGAAGACTAATGGATTTAAAACAGATGAAGCAACATGGTAAACGTTACTCCCCGGTTTTCCTGCTGCCCCGTGCTTTGCAATCGCTGCCAAGGTCACATTCACGACCATGTCAAGTGCTATCTGCAGTATGGGTAAAGGTTAAGTTTTTCGGATAGTGATTTCTGAAAAGAAACACCAAATCCAAAGTCGTTCCCGCGATAGACGTTAAGTGCTATCTGCAGTATGGGTAAAGGTTAAGTTTTCAAAACCTGTAATGATCCTCAACAAGTTGAGGTTAGGTCTTTGGGAAACTTTTAATGGTTCCTAACACTTGTGAAGTGGGGTATAGCAGGAAACCTTGTAGGAGACCACCCATTTAAGTGCGAGGACGGACCGCCTCAAATGAACGCACTTAAGAATCCAAGACGTTGTCCATGGCCAAAACGGACAAAACATTACGAAGAAGAGAGTAAGGGAATTTGTTGTGTTGGTACCATTAACTTGGCTTACACTAAACACTGACGGTTCAAGACATCACGTTCACTTGCGATAAGTAAGTCCGATGGTACTTAACTATGGAAGGTTCAAAGCTGAAGCTACCTCTCCTTATGCAACATCGGTCCGCTGAAATATTGTTGGAAATGAAAAGACACCATGTGAGTGCGCCAAAATCTCTTTCAAGAGGGGATTGTTGGAAATTAGCCTTTGGCGGGAGTTGCGACTGACCAACTTTAACGGCTTAAACACTAGTGTTACGTATGTTGGAGAATCCGGTTCTTCACACATGCATGATCTACAAAGTACGTAGATAACCGTAGGGCCAAGAATCGTCAAATTTCATTGAGAAATGAAAGAGATATTAGTTCACGAAGTGAGGTGTTTGAAGCATGGAAAAGTGTGGTATTGTGTTCAATTCTCCCTCATCGGTAGAGGACGAAAGAATTGTTGTGTATATAAGACTCGAAATTGGTTTGGGGTTTGGGACCCCAAGGGGTATCCCATGTGTTTAAAGGAGGGAGGACCTAGATGTGCTTCGGTTCGAGGAAAGACCACACGCGCGCCGCCGTCGCCCACCCGTCCCGTCCCGTCCGGTTCTCGGGTCACGGGTCACGGGTCGTGGGCTGTGGGCTGTGGGTTGTGGGTCTTCTGATATTATCTTTTTGGGCCAGAAAACTTTGCCAGAAGTACAGTTTGATCCCAGAAGTTTCAGATGTACAGTTTGGATCAGAATTCTTTCAGATGTACAGTTTGGTCCCTGAAGTTTCAAGATGTACAGTTTGGTCCTTGAAGTTTCCAAAAAGTCAGAATTTGTACAGTCAAAGCAGAAACGGCAAGCACTCAATTCAGCCATTTATTTTGGTTGAATTACTCCTCCTATAAATGGCCAATCCGTTGGTCTTTCACCATTTATGTTGGTGACTTTACTACCTCCATAATGGCCATTATTTGGCTGTTATGGAGGCGATTCGATCCCTCCTCACCTATATAAACACCCCCTTACACCATTGTTGAGCACTAACACGAAGACTCGCATATACACGAAAATACAGAAGCTTACACAAGCAGAAAACTCTTCTTCCTACAACTTTCAAGCATCATTTCGTTACTCAATATTCTTCACGGTAGCACTTGAGTTTCCTTTGATCAAGTGTTCCATTGCTGTTTTATCTTGGGAGACAAATTGTCCAGGACGTATAAAGGATACATACGGGGCAATATTGTCTTAAGGATAGAGTGTCACACTCGACTCAGCAAAAACAGTTTCCAGTTTTTCTTGTGCAACAATTGTAATTTCAGATTTCTAGTTGAATTATTGAATCTTTGTTTATCCTTTTGAATACTTGTAATAGTTATATACTTCATGTACTGCTTTATAAAGTAGAAGAGTAAAATCTCCCAACAACTTAAGACAATATTGTATAGTATTACTATAAGTGTTCGAAAGATGTCGGTCAAAAGTTGTGTGACCAAATCTGGATATGGCAATGGTTTTCTGGTAGAAGAGAGTGATGATGATGAACATGTTCATGGTGTCACCGCTACCAAGACTGGTGGGAACAAGCGCTCACGAGAGCCTGAGGATGTCAACTGGGACAAGAGGAGAAGACTGAAGATGTTATTCTATCTTGCAGCAGAAGGCCTATATCTGTCCCAGACAAAAGATCCGAATAATGGTGAGAAGGAAATGGACACTCAGTCTGATGAAGTGACTGAAGTGAGCCAGAATCCGAAATTGGGATAAGTATTTTTCTTACTTGTCAAGAATAAAGATTAAATGATAAGTATTTTTCTTACTTGTCAAGAATAAAGATTAAATGATGTCTGATTAAAAATGGATTAAAGTAAGGAGGAATATGAAAATAATTTATATTCCTTACGCTTTAACAAATCAGAAGTTTAATCTCATATTCTTTTACATTTAAAGATTGGATTTTGTTAACGACTTAAAAAGTTCCGTTCTTTTAAGTGTAATTATTAAAGTGTGTAAAGTATGTTCGCACATACGAGGGAGAAAGATCTACTGACTGTGCGAAAACTGTTACCACACTTAAGTAAGCGCCAAGAATTATTTGGGCACCAATCATAACGGAAGAAGTCTAAATGTTAATGACGTTGAGCCTGTCATATTATTTGGCAGAAGATCCTTCATAGGATGATATTGGACACTCAGTCATACAAAGCCTCCGGGCTACTGGAGTGGGCCAAAATTCCTTTGATTGGATGATATTGGACACTCAGTCATGCAAAGCCTCCGGGTGACTAGAGTGGGCCAAAATTCCTTTGATATGATGATATTGGACACTCAGTCATATAAAGCCTTCGGGCGACTGGAGTGGGGCCAGAATTCATTTCATAGGAAAAGTAATGGACACTCAGTCTGCAAAGCAACTGCAGTGGGCTAGAGTATCCAGATCACATATGATCCGGTTACGCCCTAACCACGGGCAAGAGGTTGTTCATGTGAAGCAACGCCACCTCTAAAGTAGAAGGGGTTGAAGAGGTTGTCCTCAATAGGACTTCAGGGAATGAGATCACTCTAAGATGAGGTGATACATGTTCCTAACTTGGTTTAAGGGACGTTGTTGGTCAAGCTGGTTTGAGACTACTCCAACAGGTCTATAATAACTAAGAATGGTACAGTATGTCTGTAGCCGAATGAATGATATATTTGTAATCCGTGCATCTATGCCATCATAGATTAAGACACATTAAATATCAAGTCATTCAAAAGCTAACGAAGTTGAGATTGTTGCCTTCTTTCGACATAAACCCTCAAAATGAATGTGAGGTAGGCGAAGAGGCAAAATCACCTTTCCAAATTCCGTCAAGGGAATAGCAAAAGAAGCACCGCTCCTCTAGAACTTAGTCATACCTACTTGGGTGATTTGAAGTTTATACAAAATAGAGGGGGGAGACAAGTACGTTGTGATCTTCATTGATGATGGTACAACGTATGAAATCTTTTGTTTGTTGAACAGCAAAGATGAAGTTGTTGAAGCGGACAAGCGCTACAAAGCAAAAGTTGGAAATCAACTAAGCCTATGGATTGCGAAATTCATAGCGATAGAGGGGGAGAATGTGAAACATCGATCATTAAACGACTGTTCATTACTCACATCAGTCCAACGGTGTTAGCCAAGCGCAAACCCGTACGCCCAAGTTATGTGGGGCAAGGCGATCCTTACCGCTAATGTGATTCTCAACAGAACTCCGCATAAGGATAAGGATAACCCTCCGTGTGAGACATGGAAAGGATCTCACATACAAATGTTGTGATGTGAGGTGGTTTCGTACCTAAAGCTGTAAATTGCATATCCACTAGATCTGCAAATAACAGTAGTGCTTATCGCCTCTTGGCGTCAAAGAATGCTGAATTCCTTGAAATAGGAAAAAGGAGTAATTGCTCAAGGTTAACAAGAACCCGCGAGGGCCTGACTGTCCTGAACTAGACGTTCCGTATCTACAGGACTCGAAAGTTGCTGGCTATCCGGAACGTAATAATCCAGATCTGCAGAACTCGGGGATTCTAGTTGTTAAACCGAGATGGAGCAAAGAAGGGGACAAAGACTTGTTCCAGTCCTTCTAGCTTGTATGGTTGAGAATGAACCATGGACAATTAACAAATAATTGTCATCTCCAAAAGCGTTGCTTTAGAAAGAAGCTACAAAGAGAGAAATAGTTTTCCTCATATAGAACCATACTTGCGTAATGGTTGATCTTCCTCCGGGAAAAGAACATTTGGGTTGTGAAAAAAGATACTCAAAAGTGAGAACAAAGTAGATGGATCTACTGACGAGTTCAAAGCCTCGGCTACTTGTACATGTGCTCCCCTGGTCGTGGGCTGTGGGACTTCTGATATTATCTTTTTGGGCCAGAAAACTTTGTCAGAAGTACAGTTTGATCCCAGAAGTTTCAGATGTACAGTTTGGACCAGAATTCTTTCAGATGTACAGTTTGGTCCCTGAAGTTTCCAAAAAGTCAGAATTTGTACAGTCAAAGCAGAAACGGCAAGCACTCAATTCAGCCATTTATTTTGGTTGAATTACTCCTCCTATAAATGGCCAATCCGTTGGTCTTTCACCATTTATGTTGGTGACTTTACTATCTCCATAATGGCCATTATTTGGTTGTTATGGAGGCAGTTTTCAGTCCCCCCCCCCCCCTCACCTATATAAACACCCCCTTACATCATTGTTGAGCACTAACACGAAGACTCACATATACACGAAAATACAGAAGCTTAAACAAGCAGAAAACTCTTCTTCCTACAACTTCCAAGCATCATTTCGTTACTCAATATTCTTCACGGTAGCACTTGAGTTTCCTTTGCTCAAGTGTTCCATTGTTGTAACTCAAGTGCTCCATTATTGTAACTCAAGTGCTCCATTATTGTTTTATCTTGGGAGACAAATTGTCCAGGACGTATAAAGGATACATACGGGGCAATATTGTCTTAAGGACAGAGTGTCACACTCGACTCAGCAAAAACAGTTTCCAATTTTTCTTGTGCAACAATTGTAATTTCAGATTTCTAGTTGAATTATTGAATCTTTGTTTATCCTTTCGAATACTTGTAATAGTTATATACTTCCCGTACTGCTTTATAAAGTACAAGAATAAAATCTCCCAACAAATGTTTGGCAGAAAGATATGCTAAAAACTATGTAAGTGGTGGGGTTAAACTAGAAATGACACCCTTGACTAAGAAATGGAGTAATTAAACTAGAAGTGTTGTACTCATTACTTTTTTTTTGTTCATAATTTATATAGTAAGAATATTGAAACTAAGTTGAAGGCATCATATTTTCAGAGGAATTTAGTGACTGTTACTTAATTGACTATTGTATTTATTTTCCACACTTCTGTGTGACATTATATCTTAGGCCTAATACGGGAATCTTTTTCAAATACAAAAATTCAGTATCTTTCTCCTTTAGTGAATTAGATAGCATTCTTTTGTCCAAAATAATTTCATAAATTTCATAGATCTTTGGGCATAAATTCTCCCAAGTCCCAACGATTAGTATTTTGGTTGAGTTAGTTAGCATGGTAGAAGGCTTTGCTTAATTAAAATATCAGTCCGACTAATACAAACTTTAATTTTGTTTTGATAATTACACAAAATTACATCAAGAGGTCCCCCGGACTGCCCAGTATCCGAGTGAATCGAAAGTTGGATCTATTGAAATTTGATTCCTTGATTATTTCATTCCAATGTTAGGAAACATCTACAATCATAGGTTCTAGTACTAATCTAAGTTTACCTAAAATATAAGATGCTAATTACTTACAATCCTCCTAATTGATGACTAATTGACTATACTACTAATTACAATATCATGATTAATGGAGAATAAATATGATTATGGGATTTGCCCATAATTATTCTAACAGTCCCCCGCAGTCTTAGCGGGAGGTTCACGTATGCTTAGGTTGTCCCTGAAATCATCAAAAAGTACGCGTGGAAGACCTTTCGCGAAGATATCTGCAATTTGATAGCGGGACGGTACATGGAGAATCCGGACTTGTCCACGGGCAACCTTTTCTCGGACAAATAAAATATTCATTTCAATGTGTTTCGTGCGATGATGCTGAACAGGATTGTTGGATAAGTATATCGCACTCACATTGTCACAATAGACCATTGTTGCCTTTTCAATCGGACAATGTAGCTCCAACAGTAGATTACGGAGCCAACATGATTCAGCAACCACATTGGCAACACTTCGGTATTCTGCCTCAGCACTCGACCGAGACATTGTGGATTGTCGTTTGGACGACCATGAAATGAGATTGTCCAAGAACACACAATAACCAGAAGTGGAACGACGTGTGTCCGGGCAGCCACCCAAATCTACGTCTGTGTAGGCTGAAAGGCTTGAGATTGAGGACTTATACAGATGGAGGCCGAAATGGAGAGTACCCTTAACATACCGCAGAATCCTTTTGAGAGCCCCCATATGTTCTTCCTTCGGATCATGCATGTGTAAACAAACTTGCTGAACCGCATAGGAAATATCCGGTTGTGTAAAAGTCAGCTACTGTAAGGCCACTGCTAGGATGCGGTAATGTGTAGGATCGTTGTATGGAGTTCCTGCATCGTTACTTAATTTCGCCTTTGTGTCAACTGGAGTATGTGAAGGTTTGCAGGAATATATCCCTGCTTTGTCAATTATTTCTTCGGCATATTTCTTTTGATTGAGAAACAGACCACCTGCATATTGGGTGACGGCAATGCCAAAAAAATAATTTAATGGACCCAAGTCCTTCATCGCAAATTCTAGTGCAAGAAGGGACATAATAGACTGTCGAAATGAAGTGGATGATGTTGTGATAATAATATCATCGACATACAGAAGTATATATGCCATGTCAACGCCTTCCGATTAAACAACGACTGATCGGACTTGCTGTGAAAGAATCCCAACTTGGAAATAAATCCTACAAGCATGTTATACCATGCACGAGGAGCTTGTTTCAAACCATATAAGGATTTCTTCAACAAGCAAAAATGATCTGGACGGGTATAATCTCGGAAACCCAACGGCTGATGCATGTACACTGTTTTCTGTAAGTGGCCATGTAGGAATGCATTTTTAACATCCAACTAATGAATGGACCAAGATTTGGAAAGAGTCAGGCTGAGAACAGTCATGATAGTTGTTGGCTTAACTACCAGACAGAATATTTCACCACAATCTACTACAACCTGCTGAGACATGTCATCGCCAACAAGACGAGCTTTGTATCTCGCAAAAGAACCATCAGAATTCTTTTTATGACAAAAAACCCACATAGACCGAATAACGTTCACATTAGACGGACGTGGTACTAATTCCCACGTCTTATTTGCAATAAGAGCATTAAATTTATCTAACATGGCAACTTTCCAATTCGGATCAAATAATGCAACTTTGGGATATTTTTGTAAAGGTGATGGTTGAACTGAGGATAGTAGGTTAAACTGACGTTTGGACCGAAATATCATGTGTATGGCACGAGTTTCAATGGTCTGAGACTGTTTTGTCATTAGTTGGGTAGTAGAGGACTCGGGTATGGTATTGGGCCGAGTGGGTGTATTGTGGCCCAAGTGAAAATGGGTAGCCAATCCGGTATTGGGCAGCGATCCGATATTAGGCTGGGGTAAGGTTGCGGTTGAGGGAGCAGTGGGTTTCTCCACTTGCCGCCACAGAAACAAGACTGGGCTGAGACCATCGGGTACAAGTCTGTGGTCTCCGGTCCAGTCCCATTTTGTGGTTGGGCTGGAAAATGTTGGGTATTTTATTGAGTTGGTTCCACTTGTATTTGGATATTAATGTGGTTGTGTAAAATGGGATGTATTCCATTGTCCAAAAAATTATATGAAGGTGAGGATGTCAAATGAGACTTAGCAAACGGGAATGTAGACTCATAAAAAACTACATGACGAAAGATAATTATTTTCCCATTCGTCAAATCATATCAGTTTTATCCCCTATGATTTTGTGGATATCCTAAAAACACACAAGAAGTTGAACGAGTCTGCAACTTGTTAATGATAGTGGACGGAAACAAAGGATAACACAAACACCAAAAGTGCATGGTGCCAAAACTTTGGTGGTGTGGTCTATGCATAAGAAGAGAGCGAATCATATTGTTAATTGTTCGAATTTTTCTTTCGACTTTTCTATTTTGTGGTGATGTATGTGAACACGAAAGACGTAAAGACATCCCATTTTAGTGACAAAAATTATTAAATTGGGCGTTTATGAATTCCCCCCCCCCCCCTCATTGTCACATTGAAAAATATTTAATACATTTGCCAAATTGAGTTTTGATAAAAACACTAAATTATTTTAAAATGGCGAGGTTTGTGATTTATGTCCTAAGGGAAAAGTACACAAAAATTCGAATAATAATCTAGAATGAGCATATAGTATTTATGACCTGCAGAACTCAAAACTGGTGATGTCCACAAATCACAATGCACAAGATCAAATGTCATAAAGGTATGAGAAGTAGATGATACAAAAAGAAGCTTAACATGTGTTACCAAACACACAGGTTTGGAAAACAGAAGAGTCCAAAGGTCTGTTACAATAAAATAAATTATTCTTCCTAAGATTATTAAAAACATATGCTCCTGGGTGTCCCAACCGATTGTGTCATAGAGTAGGAGAAATGGCAGCAAAGGTTGATGGTTTGGTCATGCTATTGTTGGAAACATCGGTGATGGGATACAAGTTCCCCATGCTATTGCATCTCATTAGTGGCATCCCCGTCTGAAAATCCTTTAAAGAAAAGCCAAACGGATCAAAATTCACAGAAACATTGTTGTCAATTGTAAAACGTCTAACAGAGATCAAGTTTTTAATCGGTTTTGGTGCATGTAAGACGTTGTTCAAGTATAATGGTGGGTGTGGAGATGGTAGTGTTCCCTGACCAATACCACGAATTGGAATTTTCTGCCCACTGCCGACAATAATATTTTTATTATTGCTCATATTAAAATAAGACGAGGGATTACCTTGAGATGTCGTCATGTGTGACGTAGCCCTTGTGTCCATGTACCATGACTCATCTAGAACACTTAGATTCATATGATTCATGGCTTGTTCAATGTCCATGTGTTCATATCCAACAAAAGACGGTGCCTGGGTCGCAAACGCTTGTCGTGGATGAAACCCTAGAATTTTGAGTTGGCGATTTGAAGATGGAGGCCTGTCCCACGATGAGGTTGGATATGGGCATGGCGGGGTAGCCCACTGTGGGGCCTAGGCTCACGGTGGGTACTGCCCCCACTGATTACCGCCACTGCCTGGACTGGCCACTGCCGCCGGCAGGTTGGCCACCGCCTCTCCCCCATCCCTTTCCACAGTTATTTTTTCCTTTATTGTTACGGTTTGAACCCCGTTTTTTACCATTATTGTGACTATTACCATGACCCCTCCGAACCAGAATTATGGGTCTCCAAATCTGTAGAAAATGAGTTGGTGGAGACGAGAGCAGTTCGGCGGTGGCTGCTCTAGAGGATGCTTGTTTTGCTTTCCGTTTTTCTTCGAGAATCAACCTCGAACGGGCCTCATAAAAAGGAGGCAACTGATTTCTTTGCTGAATGAACGTAGCAACTCCATCATATTGTTCATCCAACCCTGCAATCAACTGAAGGACCAACCTTTGATTTGTTACTGGCGAACCAACGTTGGATAGTTTGTCCGCAAGCACCTTCAATTCCTGACAATAGACGGAGATGTTGGAAATCTAATTTAACATTAGTAAATTGGTGTTCAAGATAAACGGCCCTAGAAAGTTTGTTATCTTGAAATATGTTTGGTAAATGTTCCCATACCCGTTAAGCCGTAGAATTCGGCTCTAATATGGTATGTAGAAGATCATTCAATATTGTACCATAAATCCATTGAAGGACTATAGCATCTAACCGGGACCATAGTTTTTTGTCCACCTCAGTGGTGTCCGACGTGATTCGGACGGGATGATATGGTATATTACCTCCTAAGCGCGGTAATGAATTTTGAACAATTCCGCCCAAGAGGTGTATTGCCCTTTCTCCATTTCAAGTGTTATGGAGATAAAGTTCTTGACGTTATTTACGGTAAGAGCGTGATGAAAAGTTTGTTTTTCGGTCATAGTTTTCACTAGAACACGCAAGAAATGAGAGAAAATATTTTGTGTTTTCTTGAAGTAGACTAAGGAACCCTAATTTGTGGAGAGAAAAGAGTTTAGCCGAGGGTAGTGGGGGAGGGTTTTGTTTCGGCTAGGGTAGAAAAGGTGTGATGAGTTGAGGGTTTGGTGAAGTTATTTTGAGATTAGGGTTTGTTTACTACAAAAAACCTTATTGGTCGTGTAACAAAAGAGAAAGAAGGAGAAAAAAAAGTTTGTGATTTTTTTCGGTTCTAGGAAGAGAAGCCGAGAAAGGGAGAGGGAATTTTAGGGCAAATTTTAGGCTCCTGATACCGTATTGGAATTTGATTCCTTGATTATTTCATTTCAATGTTAGGAAATATATACAATCATAGGATGCTTTGATTCTATAGTAACAAAGGTGTGTGTTTCTGTGTTTTCATTACTTCTTTTCTTTTATATTTTCTAGAGGCAATGAAAATTGAATATTACACATCGAAGATGATAACACGACCGTTATAACGCTGGAAATCACCACTTTATTCTAGAAAGAGGTACATGTTTGTGTCGATATTTCTTAAAATAACTTACTACTATGAATTTATTCTGTCCCAAAATCATGATTCTTTAAGAGTATTATAATTTGTGTTAGAAAAGATAACTTTGTTAGCCCGCGTTAATATAGTGTTTCAAAAATCTTGTCATGTAGGGAGTACATTAAAGAAATTATAATATCTTGGATCACCTATCAATAAGCGTTTGTAGTCCAACGGTTAGGATATTTGCTTTCCAAGTAATAGACCCGGGTTCAACTCCTGTGCGATGCACATGTTTTATTTTTAGAATTATCTTCTCGTATTTTTTGCATGCATAAAATAGTTTTTCTCACATGAATATGTTTAATTTGTTATTGAGCAGACTTTGTTCTAACTTTGTTTGTCCTGGTTGTAAAGAGCTTACTTTTTGCTTGAATAATAGCTCTCTTATTCTCCTTATTTCTGAGGAACACAAAATCAGAATATGGTTTAATTTTTTTAGAGGCATTTATGAAATCCCAGCAGAAACGAAAGATAAATTCCATTTGCATAAGTCTTATCGCCAGATTTTCCGGTATTTGTGCTAGTGCAAATGTGCGATGTAACAGGTATCCTGTAAAAATAGTCAAGGTACACGTAATCTGGCTAGCCTGAATATCATTGTTATGAAAAAAAAATGTGTTCTAATTTTTAGCCTATAGTTTTACCTTGGTTCACCACCACCTGTCAATGAAGAGTATAAATGTTTATCGGTATCCTATAGGAAAGTTAAGAGTCTAACCATAGTTGGTATTATCATATTTGCTGCTGTTATGGCAATTTTTGGTATGTCCTGTACTCTTGTTGATCTGCTATATCAATGTCCTCGATCTAATTTGCTAATCAAATACTTCATCTAGTAAAGATTGATGCTTTGATTCTGTTTCTGCACAAGTAATCAACTTAGTGAATACTAATCAAAATATTCACAGTTACAATGCATGTGTCTCATTGCTAAATCCTAAATAATGGTTTTCTGTAACCAGATGACACACTATGCAAAATTATGTTCTGAGCTTCCTACAGTTCTTGAATAACATCACTCCCTTCTGGAATTTCTGGCTCTAAATATGCGGATTTGCAAACTTAAGCACCTCTTTATGATTCTTTTGTTTTACCTTAATGTTCTGCTTTGTGTGTGAATACAATGCAACAAAATCAATGGTTAGTCTCATTGGGACATGATTAGTTGATTACACGGGCGGAGCTATATAAGGGTAAAATTACTTTTCATGTATATATAGTAAATAATGAACCCCTTTGAGAAAATACTGCATCTGCCCCTGACTGGTTATATAATATACTAGTTTAACTAGGCAAGTGTTCAATATTCAAATGATTCAATGCTTACAGCCTAATAATCTTTATGCTGCTCCTTTATGCAGCTTCTCTAGTTGGACAATAAGCTTCTCCTGAATTTCTGCAGAAACTTGCATATCTAGCATTAAGGCACCAACCGAATACCATATGAGTTTAAGTTTTGTGCAATGAAGGTGTAAAGTTGTTTATACAATTAGATCACTTTAATTAATTACAGATATAAGCAATAATTAATAACCTGATAACAATGGTAAGTAACCTACTATTGGCTATCACAGGATGAAGTTTATTGATTGTGCAAAAATGTACTGTAATTTAATTTCATGCCACATTAATCAGTGAAGAGAAAACTCATGTCATACAAGATAAATTGAAACATCATGGAAGTCTGTCGACCTTTACTCTGCTATATCATGGAGAAACTATAAAACTAAAAATAAACCAAGGCGGACAACTAAAATAATAAAAAGATAGAAAAAGGTAAAAGTAGTGCAAAATCTTCCGTGAAGAGATTCAAAATACAAAAAAGTAAACATAAAAAAAAACTAAGAAAATTCAATATTTACTATATACATACAAAAATAATTTTAACCTAATATATATAACGTAATTCTTCTGGCAAAGGCGACTCGGATGAACTCCTTGTGCCCTAGCTCCGGCCCTAGATAGAAGGTTGCAATTGAAAGTTGTTATAGTTTAATAATATAAATAGTCCTAACTTTCACATAATTGACATAGCAAGGGTACTTATAGTTATCCAATAAATCTTCTTAAACAACAGTAGTCAAGAATGAAGCTAAAATAAATGGACTCATTTGCCTACTATGATTTATGAACAAGGATAAAGACACGTTAACCATTCAACAATTGAAATAATATGATATGATTAGCAAAGAAAAGAATTCTCATGCATTAAAACAAAGTGTACTACAAGTGAAGACTAAATTTAATGATTGTACTTTTTGTGACCAAAATTAGTTGTCTTATTTATAGTTTTAGCTTCAATCATATTGTACTTTTGTCACCTATCTTTAAGAACCTCCAATTATATTTTATTAGTCATTACCATCAAGGGGCCCTCCACCTTTTATTGAAGAACAGGTCAAGAGTTCAATATGTGGAGGAAATGAAAAAAAAATACCAAGTCTCCCCTCTCTTTTTCTGGTTCTATCTGTATTTGTGCCTTTGTGTGTCCAGTTTAGAGTTAATACTGTATCAAATGTAAAAACTGCCAAGGATACCAGAAAATGATTGTTGAGGTAGTAAAAAAAAAAAAGGTGCTTTATTTGGAAAATATTATGTAAAGGAAACTTCTTGAAAACCTAGAAATTTTCTTCTGCATCAAAATCTTCGTGTCTCTCTTTTCTATTTTATTTTATTATTTCTTGGTTGTATTGATGACTACTAGCTAGTTTCTCTCTGGTAAAAATGAGATAGCTAAAATTATTTTGTTTTGATTGCGTGTTAAAAAAAATTAGTTCTCCAATGTAAATGTTAAGAGAAGAGTCTTATGTTTTATAGAAATACATTTACATATACATCTTTAATATTCAAAGATAACATAGAATGTGCAATTGATTAGTTAAAGCACGCGGATCAACGTCTGATTTACGGGTTCCATAGATTTCAATAGCTCTATGCTCAGAACCTTGTACGTGTTTGTATTAGTTTTTTTTTACTTAATATATATAAATAATTTATTCAGAAGATATAAGTAAAAAAAGAGGTAAATATTACTCGCAACGTTATATTTACACCAAATCATGTAAACTAACAATTGTTAAGTGATTTAATAAGGTGAAAATATATGTTAATTAATCATGATTATGCACTAAAAGTATATGTATAGTCCTATATCATGTATTTATTGGCTTGATATAAACCCCAAATATGCGTAAGTTTTCAAAAAAAATACTCCTATATAATTTAGAATTCATACATTTAAAATCTTGACTCCGCAAATAAGGTCGCATTTTATGCCATTTTCACCACAATGGGAAGGTATTTACTGAATATATGTTTGATTATAGAAGTCAACTTTTCAGCTAGAATTGTACAAATATATATGCAGGGTGGGGGACGGGAAATGAATTAAAATCATCTACCATATGTGTTTTTAGTCTCTTAAGTCAACATCTAAAATCAAAGAAGAGAGGACCACATTATCAGTGACTTGAAGTAAATGAGGAAACATAATTCATGTGATCGTCCTTAACTTGCAACTACCATAAATACCCAATGTTTCCATTATTGTCAAACTGATCAAACAACTTGTCTACATGCATAAACGGATCCTCCATCCTTAATAAAAGGCTTCGGATTTGAGTCCGAGAAGTAGAGAAATTCTCAATAACAAGCATTTCCTCCTATAAATCATAACTGAATCCAAAATTTGAAGTTTATGAGTTATCACAACCGCTTCAAGATATAGTACAATAGTAATATCACATTCAAAATTTTATAAAATGATTAGTGAATCTTTTAATATATATATACAGGGTCTTGACAAAAAACTAACATGAAACCGTACTCGACATTCTAGATCTGCTCTTGCTACAAATACATCCTACGCGGTGCAAATATATATAAAGTAGTCGGGCTAGCGCATTCTGAATATCAGATAATTCAAATAAAGTTTTCTTTAGCTTCAAGAGTTAAGACATGCCATAACAAACGTACTTTGGAAAGTAAAGGATAAATGATTTTCCAATTCCAGATATGTATATTAAAGCTGTTCATTATATGATTTAAGTATGCACGCATTGCACAATATGATATGTATGGAAAGAAATAATATCTTGATTATTTTTATTAATGAAAGAGTATATATATAATTTGCGATTTTCATAATATGGAAAATTCTATTCCTATTCTACTCCCAAAACTCTATTCTATTTATACAAGAATCCCACAATTATGGTAAGTATACAATACTAATTATATACAAAATATACAACTAAATATGTTACCATATACACGGTTGTGTATACCGTGTATATCACGGTTTTCCAATTGTTATGGGATTCCGTGATATACACGGTATACACAAGGTATGTGTATACAGTGTATAACCGTGTATATTTTCACATTTTCCATAGTCATAGCGGGCGGTCTTCGTACGCTGAGACTGTCCCTAAAATATTCAAAAAGGACCGAGTGAAGACCCTTTGTAAAGATGTTTGCAATTTGATATCTGGAAGGGACATGGCAGACACGTACTTGTCCACGAGCTACCTTTTCGCGAATAAAGTGAATATCCATCTCGATCTTTTTAGTGCGCTGGTGTTGAACCGGATTCCCAGAAAGGTAGACGGCACTAATATTATCACAATAAACCAAGGTAGCTTTCTGAATAGGACAATGAAGCTCTAAAAGAAGATTACATAGCCAACATGATTCAGAGACCGCATTGGCTACCCCTCTGCACTAGAGCGTGATAATGTAGACTAACACTTCGCAGATCAAGTTATTACCAAGAAACATACAATAGCCAGACGTGGAGCGTCTGGTATCTGGACAGCCACCTCAATCAACATACGTATACTAGACAAGAGTAGACGTCGATGAAGGATATAAATGTAAGCCATAGTCAAGCGTTCCCTAGATGTATCGAATAATGTGTTTGAGCGCATTCACGTGCTCAACCCTGGGATCAAGCATAAACAAACACACCTGATGTACGTCATACATAACATCTGGTCTCGTGAATGTAAGATACTGAAGAGCCCATGTAAGACTGCGATAGTGGGTCGGATCCTCGAAAGGCGAGCCAGCTGCAGCACCCAGCTTGGGTTTAGTATCAATGGAGTGGAAGTAGACTTTCACGAGGACATACCAGCTCGCTCAATGATCTCAGATGCATACTTCCATTGTGATAAGAATAACCCACCTGCATGACGAGTGACAACAATCCCCAAAAAGTAACTCAAGGGCCCCAAGTCTTTCATAGTCCAACTCAGAACTAAGCATTGTCATGATAGACTTGCGCAAAGCATCAGAAGAGGCAGTCAAGATAATATCATTCACATATAATAGTATATAAGCCAGGAAAGTACCACAGTGATATATGAATAATGAATTATCAGACCTGCTGTGTGAAAATCCAATAAATGAAAATAGTCTACAAATCTCTTATACCAAGCCTGTAGGGCCTTCTTAAGCCCATACAAGGACTTCTTCAATAAACAGACATGATGAGGATATTTAGGATCTCGAAAATCCAAGGGTTGATGCATGTAAACAGTCTTCTTAAGATCACCATGTAAGAAAATATTCTTTACATCTAACTGATGAATGGGACAAGCTTTCGAAAGGGTCAGACTGAGAACAGTGCGAATGGTAGCCGATTTGACCACCAGACTAAACATCTCACCACAATCCACGCCAACCTGTTGAGTCTTACCAACACCTACAAGATGAGCCTTATGCCTCGCAAAAGAACTATCAGAATTATCCTTATGAGTAAAAATCCACATAGACCAACTAATATTAACACTAGAAGGACGGGGTACCAACTCCTACGTCTTATTTTCAATCAGAGCATTATATTTGTCGTTCATAACTAATTTCCAATTCGGGTCATTTAAGGCAGACACTGGGTTACGTGGTAGAGGGAATTTAGAGACATTAGAATGGAGATTAAAATGTCATTTTGGTTAAAAAAAAAATACCCCTTTGACTACGAGTAACTGGCCCTTGACACGAGGAGGAAGTGGGTGGATTTTGGACAGCGGGTGGGCTGGTGACGGACTGGACAAGAGGCAGTGGCCCAATTACGGGAACCAGAACTGGAATAGACGACCCAGGGTGACCCAAATGTGCATGTCATAAGGAAGGAGCTAGAGTTGTAAAAGTATATGGCAAGGCTTGACTCGAGAGACCGGATGCGGGCGTGATAGGATAAAGATCTCCCCTACTATCACATCTCATGAGAGGAATCCCCATCTTGAAATCCTTCACAGAAAATCCAAAAGGATCAAAATCAACAGAAACCCAATTATCAGTGGTGAATTTACGGACAGACACCAGAATTTTCATTAAGTTAGGGGCATAAATGGCATTTTTCAAGACAAGAGGTGGATAGGGGGGGAGACAAAGTTTTATGACTGTAACCACGAATTGGAATGGAGTTTCCATTACCAACAATTATGCCACGATTGTTTCTAAAATTGGAATAAGACGAGAGAGTACCTTGGTCGAACGTTATGTGAGAAGTGGCACCGGTGTCCATGTACCAATTGGTGTCCGGGGGATTTAATCCAAGTGTGTGCATTGTGGCTTCTACGTCGATTGGGGTAGGGCCCGCAACATGATGGGCCTATGGAAGTTGAGGCCCAAGCACACCCGTTTGCTGCCCCGGCCCAGAACTGCTTCTCAAGTACCACTGTTGACCCGAAAAACTGGGCCTGTTGTTATTGGAAATTTGGGCCCAGTTTCCCAGGAAGGCATTCGGCGAGTAATAGGAGTTGTTGGGCCTAGGGCCACTGGCCTAGTTCCACAGCCATGGACCCCAGAGTTGTGGCCATTTGGCTGGCGGCCCACTGCCCAGAGGGTTAAACCATTGCCTCTGGTCCGGTTGACACCCCCGTTATTGCCACCTCAGTTTCCATCACGATTTTTACCAATATTTTTGCGATTCTAACCCTTTTTGCCGCCACCGTTGTTGCGGTGTTGGCCGGAATTATCGGAGACGGATGGAGAATAGTCGGACGCGGTCATCATGACGACAGAAGGAGCCCCATTGGCCGCCTTCTTAGCCAAGTTTGCTTCTTCGAGCGTGAGCATGGAGCGAGTCTGATAGAATTGTGGAAGAGGGTTGCTCTGACGAAGAAGCGTACCGACACCACTATAGGCCTCACATAGGCCGGCAACCATTTGAAGGACAAGACGATCATTGATAACAGGCGCATCAACATTGCGGAGTTGGTCCGCCAATTGACGTGGTGAATATATAAGTACCTGGTCCTGCTAGATATAGACCCGCAAGAGAAATATGCATGTTTCTCCTGTTTAAGCAATTAGGTGGTGATTATTTGGAGAATTAATTCAACACAAGTTTGGTCCTAAGAAAGAATCAGTTGAAATGAATAAAGAGAGTTAAGGGGTACTAGTTTCAATGAAATTGACACATACCAAACTTAAAAGAACTATTTGTAGATTTAACGTCCAATTTTTTAAAAAAGTGTCCCTACATACATGAAAGGGTGTTGAAAGGTATGATAAATGAAGCTATTGTTTTAGGCTCCCAAATATTAAAGGCCCCAAAATACTAATCAATATATTATTATCATTATATATAATTAATATATAATTCAAGTAATTACTATTATTAATAAAATATTTTTAATTTTTTTAATTTGGTTGAGGTTATATAGACGATTGAGCAAAAAACAATAAATTTTCTCTCTCGTTAAATTAAATAGTATATTTACCTTTCTCTTCAATTAAATTTATTTTCTCCTCTATGTACACTTATTTCTTTTTCAAGGTTAGAAATTCGTTGGATAATAGACTTGTCCTTCTATCTTTTTCCACTTAATATCATGTTTTTGTCAGAGTTCAAAAACGTACTAACGTGTGCCTAACTCACACCTCAGACGTTTCACTTTTACCTCTAAGATAAATGTTATGTGAGTTTCTTTTGTGTCTTTATTGTATGAATTTTACAAAGTAAGTCTAAGAGCATTTAAATATATATATATATATATATATATATCATTGAGCCTTCCCTGATTATATACATCTTCCTTTTCTTATTAATTATCAATGTGAGCAATTCTTTTCCCAAACCTAACATCAATATTAATGGTAGAATTAGATTTGTCCGAGATACACCAAGATTTGTGATGTTGGCATTGTCTGGTTACCATGTACATAGAAATTAATGTATTGAAAGGTCATGAGCTTCAAATATATACCCTTGGACTTCATATATCAGCTCCACCCCAAAAGTATAGACAAACATACTTCTCTCCTTGTGCTTCACCATTCTCTTAATAATCCCTTTAGCCTTTTATCTCTTTATCTTTTATATTGAAAAAACAATAAAATTTCATGGAGAGGACTGATAGAGAAACTCAAGATTTCATGAAGGTTGAGTCCTTCTCCCAACTTCCCTTTATTAGGCCAACACCAACAAAAGAAAAGGCCGCTGCCATTAGGCTTTTTGGAAAAGAATTAGGTACTGCTGGTCATGAAGAATCAAAAGACAGTAAAAATATCGGAGAAAATGGCGAAAACCATAACAGAAAATTTGAATGTCAGTATTGTTGCAGGAATTTCCCAACTTCACAAGCACTAGGAGGCCATCAAAACGCGCACAAAAGAGAACGCCAACACGCCAAAAGATCTCAGTATGCAAAATTTCAGTATGGCGGTTATTTTCATGCACCGTTGAACAGTACTACTACTAGTGGCTTTTATGGAAGTACTCATGTTAATAATGCAGGTAGCCATTATTCTCAACAAACTAGTAGAATTAATGGATGTCCGTTAGCATTATGGCAAGTACCATCAGCTCATGTTCGTCATAATTCTTATTCTCCTCCTAATTTTGTCCGACCAGTACTGTATGTTAATGGAGATTTCAAGAAGACCAATAGCTCGATTTCTGTAAGCCGATTTGGGTATGAACTGAAGGAAGGAGTTCATCAAGATCATGTGAGTTTAGATCTACACTTGTAATTCAAGACAATCCAAGCTAGTAGTAATAATTATTTCTATAATTTATAGCACGTAGTGTTCTTGGATGAGTTTGTACATTGCAATTATGTAAACGAGTAATTCCACCATTAAAGTCTTGGAATAATTCTTTTTGAGATTATATTATATACACAGTCATTAATGTAGGTATTTTGTTGGGTTCAAAACATATAAGTAGGCACAGCGAAAGTTTAAAATTTTATTCTACTTACCCCAACAATTTCTTTTGGTATGGTTATATGACAATCAAAACATGTAACATAAAACTAGAACACTTACAAGTTGTATTATCTTGAGTCTTTACTTAGGGAGTACACACGATTATCCATTCGACTGCAAGTACTATGCTACGGTGTATTCCTCTGTCAAGAAAGTCAGAAAATCTCGGCAGAGGTTTCAGAAAGTTTTATCCTAGACTCTAAGTCTAGAATTATTTATGAAAATTAGTATTCTTCGTGTATCAATAACTAGAGATTAGTTATGTATTTATAGTTGAAATTAGGGCAATAAATCATATTAGGGTTGGGCTCCAAGCCTGGCCCAAAAAATGAGGTGCAATGGGCCAGTCTGACTGGGCCCATTGTCGGGTCGGCGTCGCGGCGCCTTACGTAAAAATATGTGTCTCTTTTTCATTTAATATATATATTCAGTACATTAAATCCAGAATCTAATTTTGATTTAATTAAATAATTTACATCTAATAGAAATTTTCCCATAGTTATTATTAATTTAAATATCTCGATCCCAAATCGAATATTTAATATTCTCTCAATACACCCTTAGACTGAAAAGACAATCGACATAGTGTGACCCTATAGGCCTTCACATATCGACACTAATCCAATTAAGGTCCATACGGAACTCCTAGACTGTGTCGTATGACGAACTCATTATGTGAAGTACGTTTACATGAATCCAACAAACATAACCTTTATGTGAGATGATAAATTCCTTTCATTCGCGACACATTCGATCAAGCTTAGGATTTGTCATGTGTCTATCCAAATGACTTGATCACTTTATCTCATCTATATTAGTCGACAACTAGATCATATTCTAAATGTCTCTTGTATTGGCCAATGACTTGGTCGACCTAATATCATTGAGAAGTTGAGTGTTCTCTCGAATATCCAATCGAGGAATGAATCATATTCTTGGCTCAACTACCACCTTAATTTACATTATAATGCACCCAACACAAGTCGTGTCTTATCCTATAAGGAGTTTAAGCTTAGAACAGGGTCAAAGTACATTACTTTGTAAACAAGGTGTGTATTGACCTCAAGTCAAAGGACCTTCATATCCCACACGCTGATAATACTCTAGACATGTTTAACAAATAGTTTATCATCAGGGTATACCAATACTTTTCAAAAGTATCCATGTGTCCATCACTAGTAACCATTACTAGTAGCAGGTGAGACATACTACATTCTCTAAGAATGTGATCCAGACCACATGTCGACTTATAACATATCATCGATATCCCATTCTTGATGATCATTAGTCGAGGCTATTTTAGAGTGATGCTCTATCATCAATGTCTCACTCTATTAATGACAACGTAAGCTCAAGGGAAGCACATTAATGAATAATCACAAATAATCAAATAATAATTCCATAATGGCAAATGCCAAATATTAATCTTATTAATAATACTGTTAAATATACATATGATATACAACATATCATATGTATATTTCGGATTTTGTATATTAGTTTAGGTAGTATTTGAGTGTAATTAGTATTGTATACTTACCATAATTGTATTACCATAGTTGTATAGTTAGTGTCCAAGTAGAATAAGGTTTTAGGAGTAGAATAGGAATAGGATTCTCCTATTATGGAAATATGTAAATTGTATATAAACTGTTTCAATCAATGAAAATAATCAAGGGATTATTTCTTTCATGGTATCAGAAGTCTAGGTTTTTATTCCTCTCTTCATAATTTCCGTCGGCCTCCTCCCATTACCGGCGATCTGCCTCGATTTCCGAGCCATCTTTCTCGGATTTCATGCCCGACGGTCTCTCCTCTCTTCCCAAAATTTTCTTCCAAATCCCTCAATCACATATTATTCTAGCAATATGTCTACATCACGGAATACGTTTCATCCTGCCCTTATAGTTTCTAACATCAAGAATAACATCTCTCTTGTTCTTGAAATAGAAAACGTCCAATATGCGGCGTGGGCTGAACACATAATCCCCGCGGCTTCTGAGGATACGGAGGTCCCACGACGCGAGGATGATCCTAAGTTATGGACGAATCTTGATGCCACCGTCCTTCAGTGGATATATTCCATAATTTCTACCGACCTTTTACAAATGATTATTGAACCTGACGCTACGCTGCATGCGACTTGGGATAGACTACGTGATATATTCCAAGATAATCAAAATTCTAGAGTTGTTACTCTTGAGCAGGATTTCTCCCACGTCAATATGGAAGATTTCCCTAACGTTTCGGCTTATTGCAAAAGATTGAAGGAATTGGCAGACCAACTCCGCAACGTTGGCGCGCCGATTTCGAATGATCGTTTGGTCCTCCAAATGGTTTTAGGCCTATCCGAGGCCTATAGTGGTGTTGGCACGCTTCTTCGTCAAAGCAATCTTCTTCCGCAATTTTATCAAGCATGTTCTATGTTTACACTCGAAGAAGCGGGCATGGCTAAAAAGGCAGCTACCTGGGCTAGTCCCGTAGTTATGATGACCGAGTCCACTTTTCATCCTATCGGTTCTAACAACTCCGGCCAAAACCGCAACAATGGTGGCGGCAAAAAGGAACAAAATAAGAAAAATCATGGCAAAAATCGCGGAAACCAGATCAATGGTAGTGGCAAATGGCCTCGGGCGGTCAAAGATCATCGGCGATTTTGGGCCCCACGGTGAGCCCTATGCGATGTGATGGGCCGCGATGACAAACAAGCGATGGCGACCCAATGTTTTCACCTCAATGGCGATGGTGTGGCGGCCTCGATCCACGACCAACATGCACGATGGCCCATTTCACCTTCTAGGTCGAGGCAGCAAGCAGGGGTGTTTGCACCTCGGCCCTCTCAGGCCCATCACACAGTGGCCCCCACTTCTACCGACATCGAAGCCGCAATGCACACGCTTGGTTTAAATCCTCCGGACCCAAATTGGTATATGGACATCGGTGCCACTACCCACATGACATCCGATTCAGGTACTCTCTCGTCTTATTCCAATTTGAACAACCCTCGTGGCATAATTATTGGTAATGGTAATTCTATTCCAATTCGTGGTTATGGTCATAAAATTTTGTCTCCCCCTCATCCACCCCTTATCTTGAAAAATACCCTACATGCCCCCAAATTGATCAAAAACTTAGTATATGTCCGTAAATTCACCACTGACAATTCCGTTTCTATTGAATTTGATCCATTTGGTTTCTCTGTGAAGGATTTCAAAACGGGGAGTCCTCTCATGAGGTATGATAGCAGGGGAGATCTTTATCCTATCACGCCAAGTTCTGGTCTATCAAGTCAAGCATTGCCGTCAGCATTTGCAGCCCTTGCTCCTTCCTTGTGGCATGTCCGTCTTAGTCATCCGGGGTCGTCTATTTTGTCTTCCTTAGTTAAAAATAATTTTATTTCATTTAAGGGTATGCGTAGTACTCCGAATTGTCATTCTTGTTCTTTAGGAAAAATTGTTAGGTTGCCGTTTGTAGACTCTACTTCTCATACTTTAAAGCCATTTGGTATTATTCATAGCGACTTATGGACATCTCCTGTTCTTAGTTCTTTAGGCCATCGATATTATGTTCTTTTTTTTTGGATGATTATTCTAAATTTTTATGGACTTTTCCGATAGCGAAAAAATCTCAAGTTTTTTCCATCATCTTAAAATTTAGAGCTTTCATTAGAACCCAATTCGAACGAGAAATAAAAAATATTCAATGTGATAATGGCAGATAATATGACAACGGGGTATTTAGGGAGTTTTGTGCCACTAATGGGATCAATTTTCGTTTTTCTTGCCCTCATACGTCTTCACAAAATGAGAAAGCCGAACGCAAAATTTGTACTATTAATAACATTGTCCGCACTTTATTGATTCATGTTTCCGTACCCCCGTCTTTTTGGCATCGTGCTCTACAAATGACTACATATCTCCTAAACGTTCTTTCTTACAAAGGTTTGACATATTCCTCCCCCTTTCATATTTTATATAATAAGATTCCTTCGTATTCTCATCTTAGGGTCTTTGGGTGCTTATGTTATCCGTTATTTTCGTCCACCACAATTAACAAACTTCAGGCCCGGTCTACTCCGTGTGTGTTTTTGGGGGTTCCGTCTAATCATCGTGGTTACAAATGTTTTGATTTATCCTCCAATAAAATCATCATTAGTCGCCATGTCATTTTTTATGAATCACAGTTTCCGTTTTCTAAAGTTAGTAATCCCGTGCCCAGTTCGTATAATTTTTTGGATGATGGTATATCTCCGTATATTATTCACCATTTTTCGGACATATCCCGCACCCCAAATCCTCCAGTGGGCCCACTGCCCGTTAGTCCCACTGATCCGTCACGACCTCTCGCCGCTTTTTCACTTGGTCGGGCCAAGACCGGGCTGGCCCAAATTAATATCGAATCGTCCAAATCTTAACATCGAATCGTCCAAATTTAACATCGAATCGTTCAGCTCCAAAGATCCGCCATCGCCGCTTCGACAAGAGCCCATCGGCGGGCCGCCCTGCATCGAAGTCTAGAAAATTTCCAAATTCCGCCCACTTCTTCCCCGAGTCATAGACCAGCCACTTGTAGTCAACGAGGTATTTTTAAATCTAAAAGGCATTTTAATTTACATTCGGATGCTCTTAAATCACCCTTACCCCGTAATCATGTGTCTGCATTACATGACCCGAATTGGAAAATTGCTATGACCGATTAATATAATGTTCTTATTGATAATAAGATATGGGAGTTGGTGCCCCGTCCATCTGGTATTAATATTATTAGGATGTGGGAGTCTATGTGGATTTTTTCTCATAAGGACAATTCAGACGGTTCGTTTGCACGGCATAAGGCTCGGCTTGTGGGTGATGGTAAGACTCAACATGTTGGTGTGGATTGTGGGGAGACGTTTAGTCCAGTGGTCAAGCCGGCTACCATCCGCATTGTACTCAGCTTGGCACTTTCCAAAGCATAGCCTATTCATCAGTTAGATGTAAAGAATGTTTTCCTACATGGTGATCTCAAGGAAACAGTATATATGCATCAGCCTTTGGGGTTTAGGAATCCCAAACATCATCATCATGTATGTTTGTTGAAAAAGTCCTTATATGGGCTTAAGCAGTCTCCACGAGCCTGGTATAAGAGGTTTGCCGACTATGTTTCGACTATTAGATTCACTCACAGCAGGTCAGATAATTTCTTGTTCATATATCGTCGTGGTTCGTCCTTGGCCTATATATTGTTATATGTGGATGATATTATTTTGACTGCATCTACTGATGCCTTACTCCAGTCTATCATGACAATGCTCAGCTCTGAGTTTGCTATGAAAGACTTGGGGCCCTTGAGTTATTTTTTGGGGATTATTGTCACTCGTCATGCATGTGGGTGTTGACACCCAATTTTGTCCCATCTTTTATGATTTTATTCGTAATTTTTAACATTTTTGACACTTTTAAAATAATTTTAAAATATAGGCATATATGTATATATCCTCGTATTATTATTATCATTCGCATATTTTATATCATTTGCATTCTTATAATAATCATGAATTATCCGAAAATTCTATGTTATTTTATTCTCGCAAAATTGCATCGCATTTCCTTTTATTAAGCATTAAACATTTTGCAAATATTATATTTTTATTAATATTACGTCGTTATGTTATTTTAAATAATTCACATCTTTTACAAAACAAGAAAAAAATATATATATTTTAATATTAAACCCCTCTTATATATTTTTTTAAATCCATAACCCATTTTTATTTCCTAACCCAAAACAAATTCTACCCAAACAAAATTCACAAGCCCAAACTCCCCAATTAAATTCCCTTATACCCAAACCCAAAACAATTAAACCCAACACCACAAGCCCAAACTCCCCAATTAAATTCCCTTATACCCAAACCCAATACAAATTCTACCCAAACGCCCAAGCCCAATCCCCAATTAAATTCCCTTATACCCAAACCCAAAACAATTAAATTCCTTACCACCAAAATCGGACAAGCCCAATTCCCACAATCCAACTGAACTCACAGTCTGTTTACCCAAACCCGAACCGGTCCCAAATTCAAGCCCATAACCCCTTCAACCTTTTAATTCCCCAAAACCCAAAACCCAAAAATCCCCAAAACCAAAATCAAAAACCCTATCTCTCTCTCTCACCACCCGACACACCTCCCATCTGGCGACCCCACATCGCCGGTCACCTCACCCGACACCAACACCAACCCCCTGCCACCACCAACTCCCGTCACTTCGACCCATACCCACAAAATCCGCAACCCATGCCCCTCAAATCCGCGATTTTCTTTACCTTTAATTCGAATTCAAACTCGTTTTTTAGGGGGGAATCCACCTATAAATACCCCATGATTGTTCTTCATAAAAAAAAAAGAAAAAAGGGGGGGATTTTCGGAGAAGAAAATGAGATTTTGGAAGGATTTTCGGAATATACATAAAATACTTTGTTGTGTTCTTGAGTTTAAAGCATTTTGGCTTCTTTGTTGTTCAAGAATCAAGTCCGAAAAGGTTTGTCATCCCCTTTGATTCTCTGATTTTTTCCATCGATTTGGTCGGGTCGAATCTTGCCGTAACATTTTCAAATTCTTGCATTCATATTTATGTATGTTGGTTATCTGAATTTGGTGTTAAGATTTGATTTGGATCACCGATTTCGGTCAGATTCTTGCCGGGTCGAATTCGATTTGAATTTCCAAATTTCTTGCATTGTTGCTGTTGTTATCATTGGTTATCTGAAATTGTTGAATTTATTTGATTCCGGGTTGAAACACTGATCCGGGTCGGGTCGACCCGGTTGGGTAGCATTTCCAGAATTCTTGCATTTCATATTCTTGTTATTGGTTATCTGAATTTGGTGTTGAAATCTGATTCGAGTTTGGATTGCTGATCCGGGTCGGGTCACTGACCCGGGTCGGGTCGACCCGGTTGGGTAACATTTTCAGAATTCTTGCATTACATATTCTTGTTATTGGTTATCTGAATTTGGTGTTAAAATTTGATTCGGGTTTGGATCACAGATTCGGGTCGACCCGGTTCGGGTAATATTTTCAGAATTCTTGCATTACATATTCTTGTTATTGGTTATCTGAATTTGGTGTTAAAATCTGATTTGGGTTTGGATCATTTGATTTCGGATTCGGATCACTGATTCGGGTCGGGTCACTGACCCGGATCGGGTCGATCCGATTTGGATATTTTCAGAATTCTTGCATTTCATATTTTTGTATGTTGGTTATCTGGAATTGATAGAATTATTTGATGACGGGTTGAATCTCCTATTCGGTCAGATTCTTGACCGGGTCGAATCGACGGTTTGAATTTTCAAATCTCTTGCATTATTCTTGTGGTTATTATTGGTTATCTGAAAAATTGAAAAGTCCGATTCGGGTTGGCATCGATTCGGTCGGGTCATCGACCGGACGGTCGACCGATTTTTGGCGTATTTCAGTTATGGCATTTTTCATACTGTTTGCTAGTTATCTAAAAATCTGAATTTCGATTTTCATTGGTCATTGCTCATGATCCGGTCGGATTTTTCCATAAATACCTCTTAATCTCGTTAGGTTCCAACATTTCGAATTTGGTTCGAGATAATTTAATTGCTCAACGCTCGTTTCTTTGGCAATCGCTTTATTGTTTTATTAATATCGCATCTAGGCCGATGAAATTGAAATCGAGGCCGCACTTTTTCGGTTTCGCTTTCAAAGATTAATTCTCTGTTTGATTTGCCTGTTTGATTTCTTTGTTTTGATAGTTTCTTGATTTCTGTTTAGTATTATTTCTTGTTTCTAAATACCGCATTTAGGTGATGAAATTGAATTCAAGGCCGCTTCTTCGCTTCTCGCTTTCGCCATCGCTTTAAACATCCGCGGCGACGGATATCTTTCTGCTTTTCTCGCTTTACCGCTTTTACCGCTCGAACAAATACCGCGTCTGTTCGCAATCGCTTTGTTTCGCTTTGTCGCCGCTTCGGCAGATTATTGTTTTTACTGCTTTTACGCTTTTCTTGTTTTAAAATAAACACCGCACCTTTCGATATTGCTTTCTGTTTTGATCCAATTGTTTGACATTAAAATATCCGATTCATCGCTTTCTTGCTTTTAAATTAAACACCGCGTCTTTTGAGCTGTTTTTACGCTCACTCATCGCTATTCTTTATTCTTGCTTTGTTTATTCGATTTTATTTTCTTGATTTGAACACGATACTACGGCCGATGAAAAATATCCGTCGATTTTGAGGCCTACGATTGCAAAGACGGAAATATAACTTCTGGGCAAGGATGAAGACTTAAACCTTTTATCCGAGATCAACATGTTTAGTAGGCGAGGTGACTAAAATAACCAACAAGTTATATATTCGCAGCCACGACGTGATTATAGTGATCTTTTCTATTTCACCCGAGAGACCGACACGTTTAGTAGGCGAGGCAATCAAAATAAATTACATTAGTCATATGTTTGCAGCCACGACGTGATTGGAATGTTCTTTTCAAAATTTAAGTCTGAGCCCTCCGCGATCAAAACATTCACTGTTTTGAATACGGATATGAAGTTATTTGTATTTAACTGTTTCTAACCGTTTGTTCTTGACAGCTTACAGGGACTAAAGTAAATAAAGGCAATTATTCCTCGGAGTTTATTTATTATTATTTCTTTCTTTAATTCAGCTTTTATTCCGCTTTGTATTGTAATATTATTTATCGCACTTATGTAACTATTGAAATGCTTAGAATAGGCAAACTTAGGATTAATTCATAGGGTAGTTTAAGATTTGAAACCCGTCGCTAGCTTATTTTATTTGTAGGCTCGCAAACTTAGAAATCCTTCGCTAGTTTATTTATTTTAGGCTCGTTACGCTTATTCAAGATTTTTAAAACAACTCTTGTCATCTTTATTTGCTTCAATTAATTGTACCAATAAGTTTATCTTTTTATTATTATTTTTTGCAACTTGTTGATTTTCGAAAGATTCGCTTCTTTGGCATTATAAAGAATTTATTGTCACAAATGCATGTTTTCTAAAAACTTTACATGTATCTTTCTTTTATGTCATCCGAATACGTACTTGTATAAAATGCATCATATTTACTTGTATAAAATGCATCATATTTTGCAAACATCTTTTTATCTATCATATTTGTAAAACATGTATTTTCTAGCAATAATTAACCTGAGTTTTATCGGATAACCGCAAGTTAGCGGATCTTAAAGGATGCCTAACCCCTTCCCTTTAGGATAATAAAGAACCCTTACCTAGAATCTCACTAGTTTCGCAGACCTTAAAATTGGAGTTACATGGCAGCATTTAGTTTAATATTTAGGTGTCCTAATTCACCGTAAAAAATAATTAGGTGGCGACTCCTCAACCCTTTTTACCCAGGAATCACCGGACACGTCCGCGCTCCGCTTTGACCCGAGCCCGGTCAAAATCGGGCGCGACAGTGGGTTGTTCTTATCCCAGCGGAAATATGCAGCCGAAATTATTGAGAGGGCTAGGATGTCATCATGTAAGTCCACTTCCACTCCAGTTGATACTAAGTCCAAACTTGGGGATGCGGCCGACGCACCATACGAGGATCCGACCCGCTATCACAGTCTTGCAGGGGCCCTTCAGTAACTTACATTTACGAGACCTGATATTACGTATGTCGTACAGCAGGTGTGTTTGTTTATGCATGATCCCAGAGTTGAGCGCATGAATGCGCTCAAATGCATCATTCGGTATATTCAGGGTACGCTTGACTATGGTTTGCATTTATATCCTTCATTCACGTTGACATTTGTATCGTATATAGATGCTGATTGGGGTGGCTGTCCGGACACCAAATGGTCTACGTCTGGCTATTGTATGTTTCTTGGTAATAACTTGGTCTCATGGTCTGCGAAGCGTCAGTCGACTTTATCCATATTCCAGTGCAGAGGCCGAGTATCGAGAGGTAGCTAATGTGGTCTCTGAATCATGTTGGTTACGTAATTTGCTGTTAGAGCTTTATTGTCCCATTCCAAAAGCAACTTTGGTTTATTGTGACAATATTAGTGCCATCTACCTTTTTGGTAATCCGGTTCAGCACCAGCGTACTAAGCATATCGAGATGGACATTCACTTTGTTCATGAAAAGGTTGCTCGTGGTCAAGTTCGCGTCTGCCATGTCCCGTCCAGGTATCAAATTGCCGACATCATTACAAAGGGTCTTCCCTCGGTCCATTTTGAAGATTTTAGCGACAGTCTCAGCGTTTGAAGGTCGCTCGCTATGACTGCGGGGGTGTGTTAAATATACATATGATATACAATATATCATATGTATATTTCGGATTTTGTATATTCATTTAGGTAGTATTTGAGTGTAATTAGTATTGTATACTTACCATAATTGTATAGTTAGTGTCCAAGTAGAATAAGGTTTTAGGAGTAGAATAGGAATAGGATTCTCCTATTATGGAAATATGTAAATTGTATATAAACTCTTTCAATCAATGAAAATAATCAAGTCTTTCAAATACGAATATGTTTAAGTACATTTGTCTCTAATAATGATTGTCTCTAGGACATACATACTTTCAAATAATCCTAGAGATATTTACAGATAGGTTACTTGCTAGGGTAAAAAAAATTATACCGATAATGTATATGCTTAAACTCTTTCTTTTGGGGGGTACAAATTCGCTGGGTAGATTTTTGTCATCAAATTGTTAAGAGTTACACATCAGATATGGAATGGGTCTCCTTATATGGACTTGGACAATACTCACCCTACAAACTAGCTTTTGGGGTTGAGTTAGGCCCAAGATCCATTCTTTATATGGTATCAGAGTCAGACCCATTCAAATTCTTTGTTCACCGATGTTGGGCCCCCAAATTATATTGTCCACGCTCCAGTTAACGAGGTCTGGGCGTGCGGAGAGTGTTAAGAGTCCCACATCAAATATGAAATGGGTAATTGGTTTCCTTATATGAACTTGGACAATCATCACCCTACAAGCTAATTTTTGGGATTGAGTTAAGCCCAATATCCATTCTTTACACAAATGAGTCGATTTTAAAATTAAATCTCCATCAGGACCACCACTACTCTTCTAATTAGTATAATGCCTTCTTCCAGAAATTTTAGAAACCAAAGAAAAAGACCACTACTGAAAGTCTATGCACTCATTCTGATTTTTCTTTTTCGTTTCTTCTTATTGTCAATACAAAAAAATGTATAAATATTCGAAAATGACTACAATCTTTTCCGAGTTAGATTCCAGAATTTATTCGAACCTCATACATACTATTTCCTCCGTCCCAATTTATATAGCACACTTTTTTTTTAGTCTGTTTAAAAAAAATGTCATATTTTATAATTAATTAGAAATAACTTAACTTTAAAATTCTCATTTTACTCTTAATAAAATGATTTTTAATCATGCAAATTAATGTTTGTTTTAGACCGGTCACATCCAAAAATCTTTCTTATTTCTTAAATTTTGTGCTTAGTAGTGCCGCATAGATTGGGATGGACGGGTACTAGTTTATAGCCCATGCATTTGCTTCTTTTGAGACTGTGTTTTTGAAGAATGTCTGGTCATTGTTTATGATTAAGCATATTCAAATACACGTGTGTTTTCGAGGTACTGGTTCGTTGCAATCTTGGACCAAAATGATAAATTATTTGGCTGAATATATAAAATCGTGAGAACAAGTTAAATTGTAGGTTGTAGTCTCTGTAAATGTTGCTTCTCTATATTAGGGAGAGAAATGGAACACTACTTTAGACCTGAAATTGATTAAAGGTATGAAAAGGGAAACAACAAGGATAAAGCTAGCATTGGTTGAGATTTAGGACAAGCTAGCATTGATGAAAGTGAACATTATTTGAAGACATTGTACCTACATATAATTGCTTTCAATACAATGAATGCATGTACATGAAATAATGCCACTTCTCTCTCAAGCCATCATCTGCAGACTGCAGTACATGCGTTGGACCAGCTCTTTGTGTTACCTCTCCTTTTCAATTTATGCAGAGGTAGAAAAATTAAACTACTGTATATATTACTCACTCTCTCTCAGTTTAGATATGATTAAGGTGTTTGACATAAGGCTGGCAAGTGGACCGGGTCAGCCCGGTCCCGGCCCGAACCCGACCTTCTTTAAAAAAAATAAAAAAATCGGTATCGGGACTCGAACCGGGACGGGACATGGTCTCGTCCCGAGCCGTCCCGTCCCAGCCCACCCCAGGCCCGCCACGATCCCGCCCGAAACCCCCCCTTTTGCAAAAACAACTGTTGCACCAACGGCCATTTTACATTTTGACCGTTGTGCAACGGCCATTTTTGGTCTCCCCCCCTACCCCCTTAATATTTATTTTTAACCCATAAGTTATTATATATTTACTTTAACCCAATTTTTCAACTATAAATACCTCATTTCTCTTCATTTTTCTCACAAATCTTCCTACAATCTCTCTAATCTCTCAACAATCTATTTCTCTACAAGTCTACATTGTCTACTAAATATTCAATTTTATTTATTTATTTGGGAATTGGGAGTGAAGTTGGCAACTAGCTTGTGGATCTTCCATCGAGCAAAGTTTCAATTTTCAACCTCTCGAATACATGTCGGCGTTACGTCGTCGTTTGGTACATTCGTTCCTTCATTAAATTATTATTGTATGTTTATTTTATTTAGCGCACTTAATTTCGTTTACTTTAATTATTTATTAGTATAAGTATAAATTTATAATGGAAGGATTTAAACGTATGCTTACGGGTAGGGGTCATGCTTCTTCTAGTAGGGACAGCAAAGGCAAGGGTCCTATTTCTAGATAGAATCCTATTCCTACACAGGATGATTTTGTTGATACTGAACATTTTCCTACAATACCATTAGATATTTAGATTTAGATGAGGAGCTATTTTCTGAAACTCAAAAAGACTTTAATTTAGACGATGATACACCCACTAATGTAGATGACAACACACCCACTAGTGCACCTTCAACTGAAATGCCTCATATTCCCCATAGTATGAGACTAGGTCCAGCAAAACGACCATTAAAATCATATGCATGAACATTTTTTTATAGGGACGTAGAGAATCAAGTAGCTAGATGTAAAATTTGTAAAGATGTTTTAAAATTTAAAACTGGAAAAGGTCATGGTGGGACGGGGGGTTTAATGAGACACGTAGCAATGGCTTATCTAGCTAGGTATGCCCAATACGAGGCTTCAAAATCGGGTGCGCAAACGTCCGCTCCATCAGGACAAGGTTCACATTCTGATATTGTCTCGGACCAAGTATAGGGCCAAATTAACCCTATGACGGGGGGAATTGTAGGCCCTAAATACAATAAACATAGAGATAGGGAAGCAATAGCAAAATTAGTTGATGTGGAGGGTTTGCCTTTTTCATTTCCTTCATCTCCCGATTTTATTCATTACATTAGAGATATGTATAATCATGCTTTTAACGGTTTTCCTAGATCAACTGTTAAGAGAGATGTATTTAAATTCGCACATGAATATCAACAGTATTTACGTTATTCATTATATCATTTTAATGGAAAAGTAGCTATCACTTCTGATATAGGCCGTAGTACTAACGATCATGATTATTTAACGGTAACTTGTCATTGGATAGATTATAAATGGTCTATGCAAAAATGTATCTTAGCGTGTAGATATATAGATGATATGCACACTAATACTTTTATTGCAGAAAATATTTATCAAGTGTGCGATTATTACGGAATAACTGATAAAATTATGACTATTACATTAGATAACGCTTCTTCTAACAATTACGCTATTACAATTTTAAAAAATAGTTTAACTCCATCTTTTCCAGATCATTTTCATATAAAATGTGTGTACCATATATATAACTTAATTGTAAAGGATGGTCTATCACTTTTTGAAGACATTCTTAGTAAAATACAATTTGCTATAAACTTTATTTTTAAAAATAATAGAATACAACGAAGAAAAGAATATAAAAAACTTGTCACGATTGTCAACTACCTTATAGAAAAATTCCAGAAGAAGTACCCACTAGGTGAAATTATTTATACGAACAACTACTTGTTGCTTATGACTATAGAAAACCTATAACTTTATTTTTTAACTCTCATAATCAAAATCCAGCAGATATGGTTGTAGATAGCGATTGGGGAAATTTTTTTGATCTTATTGTATTTTTAGAGAAATTTTTTCAAGCAACAAAAGAATTTTCCGGTATATATTATCCTACTATTTCAACTATGTTGTTTTATATAGCTCTAATATTTTTATTACTTAGTGAATATATGGAAAAACAGCTTATATGACAGCTATTAAAAATGTTTATCAAAATAAAAAAATATTTATTTCTATTCCCACTATTTATATTATTGGTGTTGTATTAAATCTGACTATTAAAATAGACGGTACTAAATCACTTATTGAAACTATTTACGATTGTATAGAAGTACTACCACCTCCAAGTCCCAAAAATCCAAATCACCCACCACCAATTGAACAAACTAAAGAAGAAGTGTTGTCTAGCGTAGAAGACGAATGCAAAAAAGTATATAGGTTTTACAAAACAGGAAAGTGCTAATAACCTACCGGCTTCCATACCATATTCTTCTTCTTCAGCACAACCTCACAAAAGACATGTTGTTTCTACGGCTAGTATTGAAAGCCTCAGAAATAGAATGTGCTGTCATACCGCTACTAACCAAATTAGCGAGTTTGAAAATTTTGTTTTGCAGGGTTCTGTACCGTACCAAGCAGTTCTCAATGAAATGGGACGTGAAGACTTGCTGAAATACTGAAAGGGGAATGAGAAGACCTTTCCGACACTTTCAATGATGGCCCGAGATGTTTTGAACATTCAAGCGTCATCAACGGCGTCTGAAAGCGCTTTTTCTGTCGGCAAATATCAAATAGGAGAGCACAGACACTCATTAGGCGGAGACAGCTTGGAGATTGTAGTATTATTCAAAGATTGGATACGAGCGGAGCGGAGAAGGTGCGGTCAACCGGAGATCAACGAAGAAGAAGACGAAAACTACAACGAAATCTTATCTGAAGGTGGTGGAAGCGACGTGGAGCAATTTGACCAACAAATACCAATTCCAACCGAAGAACCACAGGAAATTATCAAGAAACTAGAACAGGTTTTTTTCAGAATGTAATTTTTTTAATTGCAATTTTACTATGTAATTTGCAACTTTTGAACAACACCACAGAGTTGCAATTTTGACAATTGTATTTGTATTACAAAAAAAATCATGTCTATTAAATAATATTAGAGGCACAAAAATAGTCTTGGGATGTTTTTATTATACTATCTTGTCTTGTTTAATTATTGAGTTTTATATATATATATATATATGTTATTTCTTAAATTAAGTAAAAAAAAAAAAAAACCACCTCGGATCCCGACCCGATCCGATTCCGACGGGATCGGGATCGGGGGCGGGACTTCGGAAAATCCCACCTATCCCGATCCCGCCCCTTCCCCATCATGCAACTGTCTAATGTTTGTTTTAGACCGGTCACATCCAAAAGTCTTTCTTTATTTCTTAAATTTTGTGCTTAGTAGTGCCGCATAGATTGGGATGGACGGATACTAGTTTATAGCCCATGCATTTGCTTCTTTTGAGACTCTGTGTTTTGAAGAATGCTTGGCCATTGTTTATGATTAAGCATATTCAAATACACGTGTGTGTTTTCGAGGTACTGGTTCGTTGCAATCTTGGACCAAAATGATAAATTATTTGGCTGAATATATAAAATCGTGAGAACAAGTTAAATTGTAGGTTGTAGTCTCTGTAAATGTTGCTTCTCTATATTAGGGAGAGAAATGGAACACTACTTTAGACCTGAAATTGATTAAAGGTATGAAAAGGGAAACAACAAGGATAAAGCTAGCATTGGTTGAGATTTAGGACAAGCTAGCATTGATGAAAGTGAACATTATTTGAAGACATTGTACCTACATATAATTGCTTTCAATACAATGAATGCATGTACATGAAATAATGCCACTTCTCTCTCAAGCCATCATCTGCAGACTGCAGTACATGCGTTGGACCAGCTCTTTGTGTTACCTCTCCTTTTCAATTTATGCAGAGGTAGAAAAATTAAACTACTGTATATATTACTCACTCTCTCAGTTTAGTTATGAGTAAGGTGTTTGATATTGTTTAAGAAATTAAAGAAACTTTTGACATGTAAATTAATCGAGGGTGTTTAGCTAAACTAGCTATAGTAATAATTAAGCATCTTTTATCTTATCTATGCGCATGTTTGGTAAATAGTATTCAAAGTGCTTATAAGTCAAAATTAGTCATAAGTGGTCATCCCCAACTTATGACTTTTAAATTTATAAGCACTTGAAGATTGATCAAGTTTTTTACTACTATCTTATTCTTAATATCTTTTTGTAATTCTCAAAATATTTTTTCAAAAACAAAATTTTGAACTTTCTCTTATCATTCCTCCTTTTTTTTTTTATCAAGATACTTAAATTTATAATTTTTGGTAAAACTTTTAAGGATATTTTAGTTATTTTAGCAAGCATAGAACAACTTATCAGTATTTTTTTATCAAGCACATCAACTGCTTATTTATAATTTCAATATGTTATCCAAACACCTAATTGCTTATTTATAAAATTAATTTGAGCACTTAAAACTTATCAGTTATTTAATTCACAATCAGGCATCAGCTACTCCAAATAGGCTCTAAGTATATGAAAAGTATCAATATTACCCTTTAAAGGAGTGGTGGTGAGAGTTCCAAATGTCATTTTATCTCTTCTCATTAAAGAATGAATTATATAGTAAAAGAGTCCCAATAAATTATATCGTTAGGGATAAAATTGAGATACTATGAGTAAATAATTTCCAAAAAAGAGAAATATAACATTTTTTTAGACAAATTAAAAGAGATAGTATCATGTACTAGTAAAATGGGCAGAAGGAGTAGAAGAGTTTTATAGAAGGAAAACGATAGAATAGAAAAATTATATTTAGTCATAATTATGTATATGTTAGATGTATATTATAGTTATTCCTTACCGTAATTGTAGTCTAGTTACACGAAAAAGAGAAAGTCATCAAAGGTTATTTAAGCAGCACTGGGTGAAGGTACTAGCTGCAATTCCATGATCTGATCAAACATTGGCAACGTTGACATACAAACAACAGTCACTGAGCGGGAAACTAATTGCGAACAAAAACCTCAAATAGAAACTCTCAATCAGATTACGTCTTCTTGTTAAAAAATAAATTACGTCCAAAGTGGGCTTTTTATTGATTAATCAGAAAAGGAAAATAAGGTCCAACAAAGCCAGGCCCAAATCGGACCCGACCCAAATAAAATAAAATCAATGAGGAACGTTATTGATGTTGTCTCCGCATTTCTCTTTTGTTACCCTAAGATGATCTCTCTCTTCGTTGCTGCTTCTTTCTCTAGATTCTTCATCGATGTTGGGTGCAAAAATGATGAAATGATGATTCTAAATCCTATTACGGTGTTTGATTCTGATTTGCACCACCCGATTTCAATTTCATTTTCAACTCTACGCTTCAAAGTTTCAGGTAAGACTCCGATTTTGCTGTTGTTGATCGATTCATGATGTTTTTTGTTATCCCAATTACTAATCGTTGGTATGTCATTGATTTGTGCTTGTCGGTCTCGATTCCTCTGAGTTGGGTTTTTCGTCTCTTGTTGCAGCTCATCTCTTTATTAAATCATTTACCTCTGATTCTGTCCCGATTTACTTGCATGTGTTGAACTTGTGAGATTGGAGTCTGTAATCCTCCATTTTAATGTTTCTGTTGTATTTGATTTCTGTCTTTTGTAAGATTATGAAACCTCCGCTTATGTTGTGCCTTTGTTTGTGCTGATTGTACCTGTTCCTGCTAGAATATTTTTGTCCTCAGCTTGTGGTGATGTGTCTGCTTTCCAAAATTCACTTGAAATGATTGTGAGAGTTGTTTCCAATTGTATTGTGTCTTTGTCCATCTCCTCTCTCCTTATCCCCTTCCACACATCCAACCTTGGAAATTTGTGATTTATCCTTTACCTCTGATTCTCAGATAGGAAATTTGTGATTTATCTCTATTGAGAATCTTTCTACACATTGTTTGCGACCCTTGAAAAAAATGGCAATGAACCGTATTTGCCAATGCATCTGCCAATTTATTCCTTTCCCTTCAGATATGACTGAAAAATAGAGTCATGTTGCTTCTTAGATTCCTAATTTGTTCAATCCATATGGCAATGCCCCATGGTGACTTCCATCCTTCTTCCAATATCTTATATTGTTAAACAGAGCAATATACATGTGATATACACTGAATATACAGCAGTGTATATCACATATATATCACTAGATTAAAACAAAACAGAAGAAGCAGTGGGCTGGCCAACAGAAGCAGTGGGCCTCTCAGCAGTGGGCTGGCCAACAGAAGCAGTGGGCTGTCTCGGCCACTGTTGCCCATCGAAGTGAAAATAGGATAGTGTATATATGGTATATATATTTGTAGTATATTGTAATGAAAAGGATACCTTAATTAGTATTATACACCTACCATAATTGTAGAGTTAGAATTATGGTAAAATAAGGATTTAGAAGTAGAATAGGAAAAGAATTTTTCCTATTATAGAAATATGTAACTTGTATATATAGCCTTTCAATTAATGAAAATAATCAAGGGGATTATTTCTTTCATGGTATCAAAGGACTAGGTCTAAACAAAAGTTTTCTTCTCTCAAACTTTTGCCTCCTCTTTGGCCGAGAACCCCCCCCCCCTCCCTCGGGTTTTTCTCTCCAAATATCTCGTCTTCCGCTCTCAAAAACCTCTTTTAAATTTATCCTCCTTCTTTGTTCTTTCAAATATGTCTAAGAACAATTTTCACCCTGCCCTCACGGTTTCCAATATCAAGCTCAGTGTCCCTATTGTCCTTGAGATGGAAAACGTTCAATATGCAATGTGGGCGGAGTTGTTTAAAATTCACGCTATCTCTTATCAAGTTCTTCATCACATAATTCCTCTGCTAGACCTTCCTCGCGGAGGATCTTGAGGTATGGATTACACTTGATGCTACCGGATTCTTCGGTGGATATACGCCACTATTTGGTGGACCTTCTACAGACGATTATGGAGCCCGATACCACGGCTATGGTCGCATGGAATAGATTGCGTGACATATTCCAAGACAACCAACATTCCGTATCGTCACACTCGGCAGAATTCTCTCTCGCTCGAATGGGCGTATTTTGAACGTTTACGCATATTGCAAGAAACTAAAGGAATTGGCGGATCAACTCGTAACGTTGGCGCACCAGTAACAAATAATCGTCTAGTTCTACAATTGGTTGCCGGTCTTTCGGAGGCCTATAATGGTGTTGGCACTCTCCTTCGCCAAAGCAACCCTCTTCCCGACTTCCATCAAGCTCGCTCCATGCTTACGTTGGAAGAAGCGGTTTGGCTAAAAAGCGACTACTGGAGCAAGTCGATTGTCATGATGGGTCCTCTCCTAATCCGTCGATTTTGTTAATAATTCGGGCCAAAACCATAATAATGGTGGCGGCAAGAATAATCGTAAGAATAATAACAAAACCGCGGGGCAAACGCGGTGGTAATGGTGGAGGTTCTGTAGTCGGCAAAACCTCGGTGGGTCCCATCGATGAGCGATGGCTCACCACCCCGTGGGCCCAGCGGTGGGGCCCATGGCGATGGAAGCGATGGCGATGGACCGTGGGCGGCGGCCCATACCGGCCGGCGGCAGAAATTCCGGCCAACGATGGTGGCCAACAATCCAGGCCCAATGCCCGGCGATGGCGGCCCGGCGGCGATGGCCCAACGGCGGCGATGGTAGCGATTACGGGCCAGGTCCAAAGACGGCCAGAGTTCTTGGGCCCGACCTCCGCGAAGCCCATCATGCGGCAAGCCCTACTCAAACCGATATCGAGGCGCGATGCACACGCGTTGAGATTAACTCAACCGGACCAAAATTGGTACATGGACACCGGGCCACTACTCACATGACTTCCGACTCGGTACTCTCATCTTATTCCAATTTGAGCACCCTGGGATAATCATTGGTAATGGCGATTATTCCAATTGAGGTATGGTCGAACGTTGTCTCCCCCAATCCACCACTCCTCTTGAAAAATACTTTACATGCTCCTAAATTGATTAAAAATTTAGTGTCTGTCCGAAAATTCACAAATGACAATTACATTTCGTTGAATTTGATCCTTTAGGTTTCTCTGTGAAGGATTTCAAGGCGGGAGTCATCTCACGAGGTGTGATAGTAGGGGATCTATATCCTATCATGCCCTTTGATCCATCGAGTCCAGCCTTGCCATCGCCTTGCGACCATCTCTCCTTCCATGTGGCATGCTCGTTTGGGTCATCAGGGATCTTCTATTTTATCGGTTTTAGATAAAAATAGCTTTATTTCTTGTAAGTGGTACGAGTCGTACTCCAATTTGTCGATCTTGTTCATTAGGAAAAATTGTTAAGTTGCCATTTGTAGACTCCAATTCTCATACTTCTATGCCATTTGACATTATTCATAGCGACTTATGGACATCTCATTTCTTAGTTCAATGGGTCATCGATATTATGTTCTCTTCTTAGATGATTATTCTAGATTTTTGTGGGCGTTTCCAATTGCGAATAAATCACAAGTGTTTTCCGTCTTCATAAAATTTAGAACGTTCATTCGTACTAATTCGAAAGAGAAATAAAAATATTCAATGTGATAATGGGAAGGAGTATGACAATAGGGAGTTTCGAGAATTTTGCGCTACTCATGGGATAAATTTTCGGTTTCATGTCCTCATACATCTTCACAAAATGGGAAAGCCAACGCAAAATTCGTTCCATAAATAACATTGTCAGAACTCTCCTAATCCATGCCTCCATACCTCAGTATTTTTGGCATCATGCTCTACAAATGGCCACTTACCTTCTTAACATAATTAGTCTAAAGGTCGACATATTCTTCCCTCTCAAAATCTTATATAATAAAAATCAGTCTTATTCTCATCTTCGAATTTTTGGGTGCTTGTGTTATCCGTTATTCCCATCCACCACAATTAACAAACTTCAGGCTCGATTACACTCAGGTGTGTATTTTGGGGTTATCCGTCGAATCATCGTGGTTATAAGTGTTTTGATTTATCCTCCAAAAAATCATTATAAATCGTCATGTCATTTTTATGAAACTCAATTCCCTTTACGAAAGTTCATACTCCCGAGCCTAAGTCGTATAATTTTTGGATGACCAAATATCCTCGTATATTATTCGAATTTTTCGGACAACTCAGTGCCCAAAATCCTCCAATGAGCCCATCGCACCGGGTCCCACAAGATCGCCGCCTCGCCGTTTCCAGCCATCGAATGGCTCAGTTTATTGGGCGGCCCACTTAACATCGAACCGGTCCAGAACCCACCCACCTCGAAGTGCTCGGTAATCGATTCGACTTGTACCGATTTGGGCCAAGAGGCCCATCGCTCTTGGCGGTACCCGTCCCGAGCCAGAAAATTCCCAAAATTCCATCACTTCTTCCTCGAGTCATAGGCCAGGTCACTCGTAGTCGGCGGGGTATTTTTACACCTAAACGACATTTTAATTTACATTCGATGTCTCTAAATTCCCTTGCCCCGCAATCTCGTGTCCGCATTAAATGACCCTAATTGGAAAATTGCTATGGTGATGAATATAATGCTCTTATTGATAATAAGGCGTGGGAGTTGGTGCCCGATCCATATGGTATTAATATTATCAGTCTATGTGGATTTTTGCTCATAAGGAGAATTCGGATGGGTCCTTTGCTCGACATAAGGCGCGACTTGTTGGTGATGGTAAGACTCAAGAGTTGGAATTGATTGTGGTGAGACGTTTAGTCCGGTGGTCAAACCGGCTACCATTCGTGACCGTGCTTAGCTTGGCTTTTTCAAAGACTTGGCCAATCCATCAGTTGGATGTCAAGAATGCCTTTCTACATGGTGACCTCGAGGAAGCTTGATCTGTATGCATCGGTAGTTGGGTTTCAGGATCCCAACCGCCTCATCATGTCTGTCATTGAAGAAATCATTATATGGGCTTAGCGGTCTCCACGGGCCTGGTATACACGATTTGTTGACTTTGTGTCGACTATTGGGTTCACTCACAAAGCAGTCGAGATAATTCCTTGTTCATCTATCGCCGTGGTTCGTCATTGGCCTATATTCGTCATTGTATGTGGATGATATCATCTTGACTGCCTCCTCCGATGCTTTGCGCCAGTCTATCATGGCCATGCTCAGTTCTGAGTTTGCTATGAAAGACTTAGGACCTTTGAGTTATTTTTTGGGGATTGCCGTCAAGCGTCATTCAGGTAGCTTGTTTTTGTCTCAACGAAAATATGTTGCTGAGATCATAGAGAGGGCTGGGATGTCATCCTGTAAGTCCACTTCCACGCCAGTTGATGCAACCCCGAAGCTCAGTGCCGCAACAGGTGCACCATACGAGGACCCGACCCGCTCCCTCCAGTATCTTACCTTTACCCGACCGGATATTACGTATGCAGTTCAGCAGATATGTTTATTCATGCATGATCCCAGGGTTGAGCACATGAATGCAATCAAACGAATTATCCGGTATATTCAGGGGACGCTAGACTATGGGTTGCACTTGTATCCGTCATCTACATCCACACTTATCTCTTACACGGATGCTGATTGGGGTAGGTGTCCCGACACCAGACGGTCGACTTCTGGCTACTGTATGTTCCTTGGCAACAACTTGGTCTCCTGGTCAGCCAAACGTCAGGCAACTCTATCACGCTCAAGTGCCGAGGCAGAATATCGAGGGGTAGCGAATGTGGTCTCCGAATCATGTTGGCTACGTAATTTGCTTTTAGAGCTTCATTGTCCCATTCAGAAGGCAACCTTGGTATACTGCGATAACATTAGTGCCATCTACCTGTCAGGTAATCCAGTTCAGCACCAACGCACTAAGCATATCGAAATGGACATTCACTTTGTCCGTGAAAAGGTTGCAAAGGGTCAAGTTCGCGTATGCCATGTCCCGTCTCGTTATCAAATTGCAGACATCTTTACAAAGGGTCTACCAGCGGTTCTCTTTGAAGATTTTAGGGACAGTCTCAGCGTTCGAAAACCGCCCGCTATGACTGCGGGGGTGTGTTAAACAGAGCAATATACATGTGATATACACTGAATATACAGCAGTGTATATCACATATATATCACTAGATTAAAACAGAAGAAGCAGTGGGCTGGCCAACAGAAGCAGTGGGCTGTCTCGGCCACTGCTGCCCATCCAAGTGAAAATAGGATAGTGTATATATGGTATATATATTTGTAGTATATTGTAATGAAAAGGATACCTTAATTAGTATTATACACCTACCATAATTGTAGAGTTAGAATTATGGTAAAATAAGGATTTAGAAGTAGAATAGGAAAAGGATTTTTCCTATTATAGAAATATGTAACTTGTATATATAGTCTTTCAATTAATGAAAATAATCAAGGGGATTATTTCTTTCATATATATCATCTTTGAATCTGTTTGGACTGTGATATTATCTAATCCTTGTCCCTTGCAAAAAGAGATAATGTGCATGTTAAATGGTTTTTTAGCAGGAATATTGCGCATGGGACACCAGCTCTCGTGAGCAGCAAGAGCTCGTGGGTATCCGAATTGTATTAAATAAGGGTGAATCTTTTTCATATGTTGTTTTGAGTTGTTCGGCGATTGCACTTGAAGAGACGTTACCTATTTCTGATAATCCTTTCCTCATCTTGCTTGAAGAAAACAGACGGTTGTCGGAGAAGAAGAAGATAGAAATTGACAGAGAGTGAGAAGAGAAAGGGCCCAGGGCCCAGGGCCCAGGGCCCAGGACCCAGGGCCCAGGGCCACAGGCGAGTTGATAAGTAGCGAGGTGATTGAGGTACAATCACTCTGACGTCGCGGGTTTGAATCCGTGTGGTGACAGTCTTTGCTGAAATATTGCAAAGGTTGTTGTTGGGTTCGTGTCCCGTTGGTCCTCTCCCTTACAGGACTATCACTCGTAGGTGGGGTTCGTCTTTGGGACTTTCCCGTAAGAGAAAGGAAAGATTATTTTGTTTTCACTACACCCAGCCGACAACAAAGGCAGTTTTGCAGGCTAAGTACCACTTTACTGAATATCCAATACCGAAGCACTTTGGCTTAGAAAAATCTCAATACTGATATACTCAGCCGACAAATAGTACACTCGGCCAGTGGCGTCCCAACAAAGTTTGGAAGTCAAATTCACTTTATTCCTTCCAGTCTTTTTGACTGCTTCCATTAAACAATTGTACGCACTGCTAATTAAAAACCCAATATTAGTTTATTCTTAATGATTAGCATTGCAAAATGCAAATTGACTTCACCTTGTTCTTCAGTGGAATTCTAATCTATATTATTACATCTTCGATATATCTCTATAGCTACACAAATGTATGATATGCTTATCACTATAAATTTCAAAAAATCTTATAGCCACACAATTTTATAGCATATTTAAGATTAAAAGTTTTTTAAAACTTTTTTTTAAGTCAAGTTTCATATGGAGTCAATTTCTATCAAATAAATTTAAATAAATAAAATGTTATTATTACCATCAGTAAATAATTATGTTAGAACATCTAATCATCTTCCAACATTTTATTTTTCTTGTGTTGGCCGACATTCTCAATTATATCAAAGACTATTTTTAAAAATTGACAACGATGATGAAGTTGGAGGGATAATCTCAATTAATCCTCATTATTCATCCTTAGAATGTTTTGTTGTAGTGAGTTCCCACATCATTATTGTTAAATTTCATCCATCTTTTTCATTCGCTCCATTGAGACTGTTTTGGGCTTTTATAATGATGAAGGTGAATCCTAATTAACTTATCAGTGGTTTAACTTAACAAAGCGGCAGGCACCCAATATATTCTTCTCGCACCCATTCAAAATTCTTCTCGCACCCATTCAAACTCCAGATAAATTTTCTGGAACTCGTGATTATTATTCAACTTATTGTACCGAAATTTTATATTATGCCTTTTTAATTACTTTACGAGGCTGATTATATTCTATGTAATTAATTACCTTAAGTTGCTATCTACAAAAATACTCACTATTCCAAAAAACCAAATTCCAAAAAAGCTGATTCCAAATACAAGGATATTACGTGTTATAAATGCCACAAAAAAGGTCATACACTGAAATACTGCAAAATGAATAAAAAATTACAAGAATTGAAACTCGAAGATGAAGTCACCCAAAAAATCTCCAATCTTCTCATTGATTCCTCCGGTTCAAATGCCGAGTCAGAACCTGACTACTTTTCTCTGTCTTCTGAAGACAACAAAGCCCTTCAAATAGATGAATTGTTCACCAGTTCTTCTGAAAATCCTTATAAGGGTAAGGGAAAACTTGTTTGTGTTTTATCCAAAGATCAATAATTCATGTTAGAAATGGTTCAACACATAGATGTCGAACACCAAAAAAAATTATTTGAATAAACTCCTCAAATCATTTACAGACGAGAAAAAAGATTTCAAAAATACGATTTTGCCAAATACCTCCAAAAACACCTACGACTTGACCAAAATTCTGAAAAGGGGTAAAATGATGAAAAAATCCAAAGAAACCCCAGTTCTAGAACTCCAGAGGGAGGTGAAACAAATCAAAGTAGAGATCAAGGCTCTACGAGAAAAACAAGAACAAGACTCTCTTCTACTAAAAGCAATCCTTTAAAAAATCCAGGATAATTCTGAATCCAGTTTTGAGTCTGACAACTCCGACTCTGAAAATCCAGAAGAACCTTCTGACAACCCTTTTCTTGAAGAGGTCCCACAAGAATTCTTTGTTGTCTTAAGACAGATCACGTCCAAGAAATACCTTATTCAAATAACCCTTAAATTCTCAAGCAATTTTAGAATTATTACTATTGCTCTTTTTGACACTGGTGTTGATCTGAATTGCATAAAAACATGTCTAATACCTAATACATTTCATGAAAATACCCAGAAAACTCTAGCGGCGGCTAATAACACAAACCTAGAAATCAATTCTCAAACCAGTGCGTCCGTTATTATTAATGGAGTTTCTATAGCAACATCGTTTGTCTTAGTAAAAGACATTCACAACTCCGTTATCTTAGGAACACCGTTTATAAATTTTATCACATCATATAAGGTAGATAGTGATTTCATCTCTTTTGATTCCAATAATAAGAATTTAAAATTCTCTTTTCTGACAAAACCAAAAGCTAGAGACCTCAATATGATAAAAACTTATTCTTGTCATCTAGGCGAATTAAGGAATAAATTTTTAGATCAGAATTCTGAGTCCCTTAGAAACTATGATACCCGTTCCATCTAATTAGTTGATTGCTTTGCATACACAAAACTTTTGAAGCAACATTTACAATGTCAAAACTATTTCCAAAATATTGCATTAAAAAATATTTTCTGCAAATTGATTTCTGGCATTTTTTGCTTTAAAAATCTTTTAACTAGTGGTTTACTCAAAAACAGGAGAAAAAACCCACAGATTTCTAATACCGGTTACAACACGGAGATGTCCTATCACTGTCCCTTACCCCAATGTCTGGGCTACAGAGAAAAAATATCCAGGAAGGACATGCGAGAATCCGGACAACACTGTAACCATGCGATGTGTGGAGCCTTGCTCCAAAAGAGAAAAGATGATATCCCTCCACCAATAAATACACCAGTTGTTGCACCACAACAATAATCAAATTTCTTGGCCCCCAAGAAACCCACAAATGCCAAACCAATAGAGGAAGAAAAAGAAAAATTCCCTGCCAAATCTATCACTAAAAAACCCCTGACATGGTATGATGCAATGATGAAAGAAGAAAATGAAAATGCCGCAACATCTGTCCAAAAAACACTAGCACAGGAGATAACTGCTGAAAATCTTCTACAACTCCTTACGAAATCCTCAGAATTACAACAGGCATTGATACAACTTCAAAATCCCAAACAAGAAGTTGCCCAAAGCTCAGGAGAGGAAAAAACCTCTCAAAATTTTACAAAAATCGAGAAAGGAGAATCTTCAAAAACCCTTTCTCAAAAACAATCTTCAAAACTCCAACTTGAGAAAGAAGAATCTTCAAAAATCTTTTCTCAAAAACAATTTTCAAAAAATCAACTTGTGGTACCACAAGTCCCCAAAAAACCTGCTCCTAAATTTTTCATAAAACTATTTTTTCAAAATATTGTGACTCTTGAAAAATGATTTTTTAATGAAGACCCTTTTTTAGCATTACAAAATTATTTTGGACCAGAAAGGTTTTACAAATCATGGGATATTTTAAAAACCTCATATTTTTATTAGGCTATTCTTGAAATATCAGGATCAGCAATAATCAAAAATAATTATTTTAAAAATAACACAGTTTCCTCTTATTCCATTTGAAAAATGCTTAACGTAATTGCTCCATGCGATTGGGGAAATGATCTGCCTCAACTCCTAAATTTCCCAGATACCTACAAAAATGAACCATTTTTTGATATTCCTTTTAATTACTGGGATTACCAACAAGCTTGGTTCAATTCCTTCTTTATTCAAAATACCGACCAACGCCACACTTGACCTTTTCATTTTGTTACCTCATGTAATCCATCACAATTTCCAACATGGTGGGAGCAATTCGGATCCACCCTAGAAATACAAAAAACCCAGAAGTCACTAAATCTTTCAGCCTCTTCAAATCCCAATATAAACTCTCTGAGGAAGAAAACCGATTTGTGCCACTACACCTTTTCCACACAAAATTCCACTTACCATGGATATTTACATGGTTCGTAGATTATTCGGACAATAAAATTCCAACAATCCGAAGAAAATTCAAAATCAGATGGTGGGACAACTTTAAAATACCATTAAGTCTCACACCACAAAAAGTCAAGGAATGGTTAAATGTTCGAAAATCCATTCAAGTACAGGCGCCTCTACAAACACCACCGGCACCACTATAAACACCGGAGCACACCCAGTTCCTTTCACGGAAATCCCAAATGGCCTCAATGTTTGCAACGACAAAAAATCCAGAAGAAATGCAAGCCATAATTCTGAAATTTGCACCGTCTTCATCAAAACAAGGCTCTTCATCAGAGGAAGAAGAACCAGAGATTGATATTGAAGACAGTCCGGTTTTTGGTAGAGTTCAGACAAAATTCCGACAAAAGAATGTGCTCGAAAAAACTACTTTCAAAAAAGCAAAAAACAAAAGCAAAAGCAAAGATTCCAGCAATAATTCAAGAAAATGCCAAAAGGATGAATAATCATTCTCCACTCGGATGAATAGTTATTCTCCACTTAGGTGAATAATTAGATTCCCCTTTATTTACCAAAATTCCATGTAAAACTCCTATAAAATGAGACTCATCTCCCTTAGTTAGACAAGTTCATTTTTTCTAAGTCTTTCTTACATTCTAGAGAGAAGTGAGAGCTCTAAAGAAAATCCCCTTTAGGTTAGATTAAAATTCCTCTCAAATACCCATATGGTTCAGTTCATATGATTCATATCATATGATCCAAAATACCTTAGAAATTCCCAAGGTATATCTCCTTGACAAAATACTTTGTAAATTTCAATATTTAAAATGAATATGATTATGGACGGTACTACCTCCTAATCTTTTAAATACTTCATGCTTTTAAATTTTTTAAATTTATGCATTAAATACTTGACCGGTTCTACCGCCTATTTGATTTAAATTCCTGCAGAATCTTTGATTTATGGTTTCCATAACTGAAACCTTAAATTGTAAGTTAATCTTTATTTACTTTCTGCATATTTCAATTATCTTTTAATTTTTCAATATCTTATATCCCGATTCCTTACATATATGTTATCCCCTTTAGATCCTCGGCCTAATATATATATATATATATAGATAGATTAAATTGTCCTTAAATGTTAAAGTGCACCGTGGGTGCATGTACTAGGCATGCATCTGCTATTTGCTACTATTCTAAATTTACCTAAAAAATGTAACTTAAATAATTAAAACGGACAAGTTTAGTAATATAAGTCATGTAGCCCAAATGAAAGTTGGTGAAATTTGTCTCCTTTTTAGGATAAATGACCCTTTTTTATTCCTCTTATCATTTATGAATTTTTTAGACCACAATCTAAATATTCCTTTCGAGCAAAATAAAAATCTTATGCGAAAGATTAGACCACGATCTAAAATCTTGTAAGTTATTGCAAGCGTTAGATGATAGTCTAATATTTTATTTGTAAGATTGAGCAAACATTATACCGGTTAGTAATGTTGTCAGGAAGGATAATGTTAGGGTTATACTCATAAAAAATAGGATAAAATCTAAGTAATAGGGAAATTGACATATATATATATTTCTTAATAATTTTTGACATATTCTTAGCCAACGACCGATATTTGTATACATTGTGATATATATTATTTGATATACGTTACTGGGCTACTAGATGCCAAAAGCTTAAATTTAGACTATTTTGTGTCAATAGTTTGCTCTGATTGTATTCCCATGACAATTTTTCTAACTAATAGCATAAAAGGAAGCATTTGTGTAAATCGGCCTGAAAGTTCCGAGGGAACCCATTGAGGTTTTGCACTTTTGATCCTATTTAGTGCTGGTCTTAAATTTGCCCCTCAATGCAAACAACTTTTTACTGGACGTAAGTGTAAATTTTTGTATAATAATATCCCACAGTTTAGGCAAAGTTCGATTTTGAAGGCAAAAATTAAAGACCAATCCATTTGAAGGAACCCGTGCAATTTCCTTCGACCCATTCACACAGACCCAATCAGATGAAGCCCAATTAGTGAATTCAACGTCCAAACAACTAAAGCCCACAGATAATCTAGCCCAACCCATCCAAAGCCCTAAACCCTCTATATACATGGCTTTTCCTCTCAAAGAACTAATGTCCTGTTAGGCATAAGTTTGATTGCTAAAGGGAAAAATTAAATATCAACTCATTTGAAGTACCCCTTTAGGCATTGGTTCGATTGCTAAAAGGCAAAATTAAAGACCAACCCATTTTAATGATCCGTTAGGCACAAGTTCGATTGCTAAAAGGCAAAAGTTAAAGACCAACCCATTTGAAAGACTACTTTAATTTTAGGCTGGTCTTTAAGTTTTTTCCTTCAGCAATCATACTTATTTATCGGGATATAACTTATGGGATATTATGATGCAAAATATAAATTTATGTCCCGAAAAAATTTAATTCGTATTAGCGACAAAAATTAAGGACCAGCACAAAATAGGTCCAAAAGTGCAAATGACCCAATTCAACGTCCAAACAACTAAAGCCCACATATAATTCTCCCCAACCCATCCAAAGCCCTAAATACTCTTATATATATTCATCTCTTTAATTCCCCCACTAGGGTTTCAGTTGCTCTCTAACACACACACACACACAATGCCGGCCGGACATGGATTAAGGTCACGTACTAGAGATTCATTCTCACGTGCATTCAGAAAGAAAGGTACAATCCACCTTTCAACCTACCTTAGGATCTTCAAAATTGGTGACTATGTTGATATCAAAGTGAATGGTGCTGTTCATAAAGGAATGCCACATAAGTTCTATCATGGCCGTACTGGTCGTGTTTGGAACATTACCAAACGTGCCGTTGGTGTCGAAGTTAACAAACAGGTACACTCTCTCTCTCTCTCTCTCTCATACTCTTATCTTTTAATAATAGCATTTTTGGTCCCTCGTTTTATTGGAATGTTCACTTTTGCTCCCTTTGCTTGTTAATTTTACAAATTTACCAGAAATATTAACACTCTGTTTGGATGTCGTTACCCATGGTTTCATAATGTACTACTATTGTATTGTATCATATTGTTTTGTATTAATGAATACAATGTTTGTATAGACTATATCGTTGTTGTTTGTTGTTGTTTAATAACATTTTAATTGTTTGGTTTGATTCCATGTTTCTGTTTAGTAACATGTAATTTTACTAAAATACCCTTTTAACCCTTAAGTACAAACTAGTTTATATATATATATATATATATATATATATATATATATATATATATATATATATATATATAAAATTAGAGGAACTTCAAAAATAAGTAGTTGGTGGTGTGGCGGATGGTGGGTGTGGGGCTTATAATGGGTAAATGAAATAAGAAACCATTCAAAAATCACCAAATACGTGGTTATAATAATTGGGTTTTCATGGTTATATAACCACGAAATTATAACTGTTTACAACACCATACAATATATAAGAACTATGGAAACCTACATGATTTCAATAAAAAACATACAATAATGAACTACGGGAAACAACCATCCAAACAGGGGGTAAATGTTCACCATTTAACTACTCATATGCTATGTTAATCTTGTATTGCTACTCCATAGGGTGATATAGTTCTAAAAATAGTCGAAATATACCATGTTTCTTACACACGGGTACCAAAAATTTACATTTTAATTAGTTGTAGGTCAAATGTGCTTAGCAAGATATTACAAGGATTAAAATTAGAATTTACCAATAACTGAGGGACTAAAAGTGCTATTATCCAATTTTCTAAAATAGTCGTACCTGATATTTTCAGCAGCGTTTATGCAAAATTGAATGTATATATTCATTTGCTCTTCATCAATTGCTTGTTAATTTTACAAATTTACCGGAAATATTAAGGGTCACTATTTAACTATTCATATGTTATGTTAATCTTGTATTGCTTCTCCGTATGGTCATATAGTTCTAAAAACAGTCAAAATATATCATGTTACTTACACATAGGTACCATAAATTAGCATTTTTATTATTTGTAGGCTAAATGTGCTTAGCAAGATATTACAAGGAACAAAATTAGAATTTACCTATAATTGAGGTCAAAATATAAATGTGTTTATGCGAAATTGAATGTATCAATTCATTTTCTCTTCAATTGTTTGTTTATTTGGAGCTTAAAGTATGCATTTGTATGTATAACATAAATGATTCATGGATTGACTTCGTCCAATGCGCCAAGTTTTCATTTGTTTCTTGGATATGCTTTTATTTTTGAAGGAGTTAAATATAGAATTAAGAGCTTTCAGGGCCTTGAAGTGAAAGGCGTTTGTTAGTAGGCATTTGTATGTATAACAAATCATGGATTGACTCCGTCCAATGCGCCAAGTTTTCATTTGTTTCTTGGATGTGCTTTTATTTTTGAAGGAGTTAAATATAGAATTAAGAGCTTTCAGGGCCTTGAAGTGAAAGGCGTTTGTTTTTCCAAGTAAAATCCATGATTGGAGCTGTGTAATAGTGTTATAGTGTACACTAACCTAAAGCCTCAAAGTTTTTTTGTAGACTGCTACTCGGAAAACAAATTCTGAATTGGAATTAAGGATTTCTGATTCATTTACATTAGAGAAATCATGTTTCAGTTTATAATTATTGTCATAGTGTAAAAAAGTTCCATTTTTTCTGAAATGGAATAGTAAAGGAGAAGTTTCTGAACTCATAAGAGTTAAAAGTTATCAAAGTACAGATCAAATTGTTGACATATACAGGCATCATTAAGTTTTGAGACGTGAAAGCTTCGTAGACCGACTTGAGCTTGCTCAAAGACCGACAAGTAACTTCTGAGTTGATTCCACGGCACTCCTCCAGACGTAAGCAAGATGCCACAACAGCATCTTGCCCCTGAACTCCTTGATAATGACTATTTGCAAAGAGAACCAGGCTTCTTGCTAGGTCACTCTCATTGAAATGCAACTGGCTGCAGCAGTAGATTCGCCCTTGGATGTAGACAAAAGCCGGAAAATAGAATTTATACCCCTCATAGGCTTTTGCCAGCTAGTTTCTGCTGAACTAAAGCTTGTCAGTATATAACTGAATTATTAAAGGACATGCTAATGTTTCTTGGTTGAAATGATGAATATGCAGCGCATCTACTTTCTATTAGCTTTTTGGTCAGATATTCAATTGCTTGTTTCTTTTTTCATTCATGTAGCTTCGAGTATCTTTATTTGAAAGTCTGATGGTGTTGAGAGTTGGTCTTGGATATCTGTTACCCTCATGACCTTGTTGTTTTGGTTCTATGCATTGCATGCCTATTTAATTTTTTTCTTGCTTGTTCTGTATCTCAGGTTCGTAACAAAATCTTAAAAAAGAGGATCCATGTGAGGATTGAGCATGTTCAGGCTTCCAGATGCACCGAAGAAGTCAGAGAAAGGATAAAGAAGAATGACCAGCTAAAGGCAGAGGCCAAAGCCAGAGGAGAGGTAGTCAGCACGAAAAGGCAACCCGCAGGACCCAAACCAGGATTCATGGTTGGAGGTGCTACATTGGAGACTGTTACCCCCATTCCTTATGATGTGGTCAATGATTTGAAGGGAGGCTATTGATTTTACTCAATTTTACTTTTATGAAATTGATAGACAAGATTAGTTTTTTGGTGTCACTTCAGACTCTGCTTTTTGTTTCTAAGTTTTGTTTACAATATCAGTTGAGAACTTGTTATTCAAATGGAAGTGCAGAATTATCTATAAAGACTTCTTTTTTTATGTACTGGTTTATAAGTTTTCTGAACTTATTTGAATTACATAAACGTTGTGTTATATTTAATTTAACTAATGAGGAGCATAATAACCAGATGTTTATGATTTCACAACTGCCCACGACAGCAGGAGATTGGTTGAGCTTGTCGCACAAGAGCATGGTTACCCTGTGGGTAGCGGCTGTGGATTCCCTTGTCATAAAAAATGTGTATGATTTCACAACCTGATTTAATGCCTCTGAAAGACTTTTCTCAAGCAGCTTAGTTTTGCTTGCCTAGTATTTTCAGTGTATTCTTGTGTAAAATGGTCATTTTCCCGTTTATAAGGTAAAAAGCTCTATATGATTTTTGTGCAAGTTGTAGAGTTCCATTTCGAACAGTGATAACATTGCGTAAGCTCAATTGCAGCCACGAAGTATTATCTCTTTGTAAGATTCACATAATATGTGTTTCTTAAACACACAGCTAATCTAAAGATTGTCCAATCTCATTTGGGATGAGGATTTTGGCAAGTAACAGGACTTTGACAATTTGATAAGAAGTTATGGTTCAAGTTTCTTTACATAAGTGAAAAATATCAGTTTTCTAATGAAAGTATTGCTAACATTTACGCCACTTCCCGTCGATTATCTATATTATATTAAAAACACGAAGAACCTTAGAAATGTTGATTGAACTTTTTGCCTTTAATTAAAATAATAGATAAAATTGTCATTTAGTATTTTTCTCAATTTATTATTTAATTATCTTTATAATAGTTCACTTATTTTATTTGTTGGAAAAGTAAAATAATATATATTTTATGGAAAAATAATAGAACTGCTTTTATTTTTGGCAAACTAAAACTGTCTGCCGTTAATTTTGGCAAATTAGGAGTCCTTTGTTTGTTCTAATTACACTATCATAAAAACCCCTAAAACCCCAGTTTACCTTCGTGAGAGCATACATAAAACGAGTTCAAACACCAAAGAAGTTCTCTAAATTATCAAAAGACACACCATCCGAGCATGTAATTTTATTATCAAATCAATTCAAGGTAGTTAATTTCAGCCCCTTTTTTATACACTAGCATTTATGAATTGTCTTTGTTGTGATTCTCTATTTTCCAATTTCTTAGGCATTTTGTCGTTAATTTGATTTTTTTTCCTTTTTTTTGTTTCATGTCACTAATTTGATTTTTTTCCTTTTTTTTTTTTTTGCTCTGTAGGATATTACAAGGCTATTTTGAAAATTAGGGAGACAAAAAGATAATGAATATTGTGTATCACAATTCTTATATATCATAAAATAATGTATGTTGAATTTTATTTTGAAAAATCTTTAGAGCCAATTGCCAGTGTTTGTTTTATAATGTTTTTAGTTCTTTCTCTAATTGCTAATAGGGGTTTAAAAAACGTTTAGGCCATTGATAATTACACTGGATGCGCTACTTGGTCTATCGGAACCATAAAGATTGATGTAAGGTTTGCGTACATCTTACCCTTCCCAGACCCCACTTTGTAAGATTACACTGATTATGTTGTTATTGTTGCGCTATGTTATGTGTTCAACATGCAATATGCAAAATCTCTAGAGTTAAGCTAAGTGAGGAGGCTAATTATTTTCCATGTGGAGAATTTGATAATCAACCAAAATTTTAGCTTGGGATGGAAAAGGTTAGCTCAATAGATACAATAACTATTTTACAGTATAACTTCTTCATGTTTCACTCAACATACGACTTTACATAATTTGTTCTTTTTATATAATTTATTTAGTTTATTGACACGTTAACGCACTTACGCAGAAACTAGTTATTTATATATAACTAAAAGGAGATTTAACTTCATGATTGGCTTACAATTGCGCTCCATTCTCCATTATAATTCGTGTACATCTTTTTCATTAGTTGCTATTTTGATGATAAAAGAGTTCTTGTACAGTTAAGAAGTGATACATTTGAATCATAAATATAGGGCTCTCAATGTTCAAACTCCCAAAAGACTGATATTCATAACCAGTATCATATCCCAAATAACCTAGCAATGGGAATTTAAGCGAACCCCAAAAAGCTCAAACTTTTTTCAAGTCTTCTATCTGTAGTAGCAGATTGGATTCAGAAGTGCATAACCTTAATGCTTCTGCTACTCTTAGGACAATACAAGAATACCCTCTTTTTAGGATTGGAGAACACCAACCAAAGATCATAGATTTGTTAAGACTCCGAAATCTTAGTTCTGTTGGTTTTAAAAGCAGACAATGCTTATGTATTAGAGTCTGGTCCAGCTGGTTTTGCATTGAGAAGTGGTTGCAGTGCCTTGACTACTATCGTCATATTTGGTCGAAAATCTGCCTCATATTGAACACAAAGTGCTGCAACTGCTGCCATCTGTGAGGAAAGTATACATAAAATGGGATAACAGTTAGAGGAATATAACATGAAGTAAAAGCTACCTGTTTTTCTAGTTTTTCTACTAAATAATACTAGTAAGATCAGTAGGGAAACCTTAGCAATTGCTTTTGCAGGATAGTCATTATTTAGGTTTGGATCAACACACTGTTTCACTTTGTCTTCACTCAATCTTGGAGTTGCCTGCAGAAAATTTGAGTATGAATCAGTAGGCTGATGGCATGAATAGAATTAATCAGAAAGAGGTAAAAAAAGAAATTACCCATGTGACAAGACTCTGTTGCCCTTTGGGCATCGTATGATCAACTGGCTTTCTTCCAGTCAGGAGTTCTAGAAGAACAACGCCGAAACTATAGACATCACTTTTCTGTGTTATCTGTCCTGTCATTGCATACCTGCACAACACTATGGTCTTCAAAGGCGAAGCTAGAGTTCTAGTTACGGGTTTGGCAGAACCTATTAACTTTCATCAAAATTTGTTACTTAATATGTATAAATAACTTATTCAGAACCCAGTAAGCTGCTTTTTCTAGAATTCAGAACTCATAAACTCAAAATTCTGAATCCACTTCTGACGGTCTTTATATTAATTATATACTGCTTGTAGCAAGTGTTTTATACTATTATTGTGGTTCTTATCAATACTAAATTTCTTTTTGTGTTAACATTTACTATAAAGATGAGTTATTTTATAAAGCATGGTAAACAAGAAGCTTACTCTGGAGCGTGGTAGCCAAATGTCCCCAAAACTCTAGTGGAATGCAGACGAGCAGCTGTGTCAGAAGACTGGTTTGTCAAGTTGAAATCAGCAATCTTTGCTGTAAAATCATCAAAGAGAAGTACATTGCTGGATCTGACATCGCGATGAACAATAGGCGGCTGAATTTTCTCGTGTAAGTATTCGAGGCCTTTTGCTGCACCACAAGCAATTTTAACTCTCTGATTCCAAGTAAGAACTGGACCAGGCTCCGCGCCTTGGACACCTTTTCTACCTACAACAAAAACATCCAACAATCAACTAAAATGCTGCAACTAATCTTGCATACATTTGACATCTTTTTGTATCAAACGCTTGAGCCCTTCGTGCAACGTGTTATTAGTGAAGCTCAGAATTCATAAAAGTAATTTTAACAGTTCGATTTGACATACCGTGTAATACATCATGTAGAGAGCCCATAGCTGCAAACTCATATATCAAGATTCTATTGTTTGCTTCTAGACAATACCCCATAAGAGTCACAAAATGATCATGCTTAAGTCTTGAAACCATTGATAACTGCATACGCAAAATAAAAAAATCAAATTTCTACATAGAGTGTTAAACACTTTTCATCGAAAAATTATACTGAATATATAGGTCAGAGGTTACTTTTTATACACATATATTAAATTTTGAACGCCTTTATTAAAATTTCTGGCTTTGTCACTGTTTCTTGCCATAAAAGAAGTGAGAAATGTCACCATTAGGAAATTCACCTGTGCTGTAAAGTCAGAATCTGGTTCTGCTGAAGAACTAGTATCTAACTTTTTGATCGCTGCTTGCTGGTCATCGCTTAATTTAGCAAAAAATACGCGTCCATAAGATCCCTCTCCGATCAAAGCTTTCTGACCAAAATTACCGGTCAATTTATTCAGCTCATCCAAGGGCACGACCGGTATCTCGATTGGTAAAACTTTCTGAGGAGCTCCGCCTCTTGCACCACCCCTTGGCTCTGCTCTATCACTAACTACAATACCCAAAAGCAGCTAGTTTTAATATACAAAATACTACTAGTTTTGCATCTTTCATGTGTTAGCCAAATGTTACATAATAGAGCAAAATAGAGAGACTTTGCAAATGAACTAAACATTATTAGAAGGCCTTAGTTCCAACCAAAGACTCATATGTGACATGCATGATATCCTGCTAGTTCATGTAGATAAGGAACAAACTTGCATAAAAACAAGGGAAATTAACTTTAATAGACGACTGCCAAAAAAATAGCCGGCAGATGTATAATATATGTAAAATTAGTATATATTGGCTAGCGGTTGTAAATATATTTTGCTGTGCAACCAAATGAGTGACTTCCCCTAAAAACAATTAATGTCATGCCTTAGCTTTCTCTTTTCCAAAAGTAATTTGATCCCAAAATTATAAAGCTATTGTTAAGATCACTCTTTCAACTATATGAAAAGAGAGGTAGAAGCGCAAAGTACTTACTAGTATCCGGTGTTTACAAACTAAAATGAGAATACATATAACGTTAACGATTACAGTTTATATACAAGACGTGTGTCGTTTTTTACTTATTTATTTGGTGTAAACACCGAGTACAGGTAAAAAAAAAATCCGAGAAAGAGCATACCACCACCGTAGGGATTGCCGGCTTTAGGAGGGGCTGTATTTTGGTTAGACGGGGGGCCACCGCTGTAAACGTCCTCTTCTCCACCTCCACAGCACGACATTGTTGTTCAAATTTATGGAAGGCTCAATCTCTCTTCCAAATGCTGCTTTTATCAATCCATATAAATTCCAACTATGAAATTGAATTTTATATGCTGCACAACAGAATTTCCAAGGAAAACTTTAGAAGTTATTAATTGAAACACTTTCAACAACAAAAAAAAGACCAAGAAGACTCAAGGTTCCTTTGATTCTTGAAACAATACACATATTTGACAAGTATGAAAAGGAGAAGGACATGATTGTGCTTTATCCCGTTGATTGAACCAACCTGTGTTACATTAGATGACTATCAACGAATTGATTGCAACATGATCAGTGGCAGAGCCAGGAATTTAAACAAGGAGATTAAAAAAATCCTTATGCCAAGAGATTCAACAACTTATATATATATATATATATATACAATTTTCAACGAAGAATTGAAACCCCTACACCCCTATGCCTCCGTCCCTACACATGATTGCAGCTCAATGAAACGTCATAATATTATATTCCTAAATATGAGAGATTTTTACATACCAAAAATCTTACTGAATGGAACAGCAATCTATCATGGAGAATGACTCTTGAAAAAGGAGAGATGAAGGATTGAAAATCAGAGAATTAAGGAAGATGCTTCATGGCTCCATTTCTCTTTAGTTTCTTGTTTTTGCTTTAGCTAATTTTCTCTTCTTTTCTTTTTCTTTTTCTTTTTCTCTATGTGCAAAAGAATTGATTTTTCTGTTTTAAACGGGAAAGTCGCATGGACTCTTTAAACCGCTAAAACCAACTCATTTCTACGTACTAATTATTAATTTTACTACGTGAATCCCTTCTCTTTGCACGTCCCTTATTTTCAATTATATGCACTTAACTTTTGCGCTTTAATTTTTTTTATAGTCAACTATAATAATATATGTACCCCGTCAAATATCTCTATAATAATTATATTTGTCCGGATATTTTTTGGCTACTATTACGAAATGCTATTATAGAAGACAATCAAAGGTTCATAGTTTTTCTTTTAATTACATCAGAAAGGACTAAAATTGACCCTTTTTTGGGATTGGAAAAATAACATTTCTTTAATTAAGAGAACTATTGCTTGATAATTTGATATTATAAGTTCTTGTAAATAACTCATTCCATATGCTGGCGAAATTCTCCTCAAAGAACTTTGCTGAACAATTCAACTTTTAGACGGAAATGGAAGGTTAGAATAAAAAAATCCAGTTATTAATAATAACATAGAGGAATTGATAATCTCCCAAGCTGGATCGAGAAATAAATCAACCTTGATTCATTCAAATTAGTACTAACATCTTTTACATCAGAGTGGAGTATGACTTCCAATTTACATGTTGGTTGTGTTTGGAACCAAACACGCCCGTTATCTTCATAAGTGATCCTGAGGCTGATGATATACAACATATGCAAAAAGGGAAACTGTGTTATACTGAGCTTCCCATAATCGACATTGTACAATATTGCTTAGGTACCATTAACTAGTCGAATGTTCCTTCCATATACGACCTATGACCTTCAACGTAAGCTCTTCCCCGTACCCACCAGAGAAGAAAATTGCTAAGCTTCTTGGAATAATAAGTCCATCTTGACAGTCGCGAACTTTTCTATGGCTGTCTCGTATACTCCTAGGAACACCTTGCCATGTCAACTTACGCCCAAAACCACCAACTTCTAGACTATAGTTGAACATTTTGGCTTCATTATCCTCGCCCATGAAACGTAGAAATGCCATGTAAACCGGTGTCATACCTAGCAAAAATGCCTCAAAATGCAAGACGAACTGTTCCCCAAAACAGTCAAAAACCTGCATTGAGTGAAATATGTCATTGTGCAAACATAAGATATGTGAATCCATCTGTCCAACAGATTTCTTGAGTGTCCTAGCTTATTTATGGCATGAAACAATTCCACTTTTTTTTTCTAGTTCCTTCTAAATAGGCTACAAAAGAAAGGGCATTTCGGGAAGAACCAAAGGGAAGTTCAGCTTCCACTCTCCAAACTGCTTTATATACCGCATTTTGGCAACCTTCTCAACAACTAAGAGATCAATTTGAGGAACATGGAGACTAGTTTAAGCACTGAGCCTCCCAAAATTTCAGGCCTTTTGTTTAAACACGAAGACAAACTTTTACCAACAAATTGGACAACAAAAACAAAATCTTTGAGCCAGAATGCAAATTTCCCTCATCGAGATCATTATATTTTTGACAGAAGTAACTAGCATTTTGTACATCATGACTAAACAGAATTTATGAGAAAAATTATCTGTTAACAGTAGCAAAAGACTTACTGTAAGCATCCATATTGCATTCTCAACTTCGTGTGGATTCGATTTAACATATCGATGATTGAACGTGCAACCGGTATGCATATCAACTTTGTGATCCTCCTTGAGATGCAACATGAGTGTTGGAATGTCTCCTTTTATCGAGCATTCAGATCCAGCGTTAGGACAATGGTAAGGCCGGAATTTGCAACGTTGTTCGTGTTTGAGCTTTCGATAGTAAGGTAATATTTTGTGACAGCCAAGATTTTGATGTCTGCAGGGCAATTCAAGCGACTCTGCTACTTTCTCCAAGGCTAAGCACCTTATATTTCCAAGTTCAACTTGGCAAGTAGGGCAGCAATTATGTGCTCCAATTTTGCAGTTTGTGCATAGTGTATGGCCATTTGGACACTACATGGATTATATAAACTGATTATGAGATTAAAAAAATTGAAACAAAGAATGCAAATGATGGAGTAAATAAATCATTTATAGGTATTCTACTAGCAATCTGATGCAGAAGTAATAAACTACTACTACTCCATTTTAGGATGACTGTATGATGATATATAAAGTTTGAGCACCCGAGGGTGTGGTCTCATGGTGAATGAAATAGGCGAGAACCATGAAAACCGGGGTTAAAATCCTAAACAAAATTCGCTAGGTGATTTTTCTCAATTTTTTAATCTTACCTAAACTTTGGTGGGAAAGTTACTCGATACGCTGGTGGGAGGTAGCAAGTACTCTGTGGAGTAGTCGAGGGCAATTTGGCCCGGACAACACCACGTTAAAGAATACACTATAAAGAGTGATTGACAACTATGTTGCTTGGACTCTCCCGTGTCGGATCCTTAAAAAATAACTTTTGGAGTATCCGACCTACATCTGACAATATTTTTGAAGAATTGAAATCCTAGCAGAAGAGACATAAATCACTAAGTGATTTTTTCCCGTATGCCTAAGCCTTGGGACAAAGTTACTCGATACATGCGTTGGTGGCAGGTAGCAAGTGCTCGACGAAATAGTCGAGATGAGTGCAATCTGGCTCGGACATTACGACCGTTGCAAAATGAAACTATAAAGAGTTCAATAGTCACCTATGGTGCTCGAACCCTCCAAATTTTTTTGTCACAGCCGTGTCGGATCCTTCAAATATATATAGCTTTTGAAGGATCCAACAAATACACGACGATATTTTAAAGGGTTCGAGCAACATAAAGAGCCAGTTTATCATATGTGAACAACAATACGAGGAGGAGAAACCTGGTAAAATGGAGGATACATGGACCTTTTGCAGATTGGGCACTCAAGCAACTCATGGACATGGTGTATTGAAGATTTTGGGAACTTTTCACCGAGATATGTAATAATACTTTTCTCTTTCTGTGTCTTTGTTGTGTCACAAATTGTAAAATTTGCCCATGATTCTACAAGTTCCTTGCAACTAGCACCACGTCCAGGATCCATATTTGTAAACTTGGATGATATACTTCAATTTGCACTACTTAAATAGCCAAGATTAAACTTTGTAAGTGGCTGACTTGATGAGTCTAGTCTCTGGTCTCTGTAGAAACACTTGAAAGACTAGAAAATCAAAGAGAAGAAACAACGTTAATATTACGCAAAGAAAGACCATAAATAGTGAGTAGTAGAAATCTAGATGCTCATTCTGACTTGGTCTATGGTGGAAAGGTCTATGAGTGACTATGATCACGGTAACTACAGCTCAATACCAAACAAGTTAAGAATTCAGGAGCACATTGATAGTTACAAATTCGGTAGAATTTACTAACTTTGCCTCAAACTCTGTATTTGTTTTAAATAATTTCATTTAATATTTAATACTGTACAAATTATCTACCCAGAATCCAATAAACAAAAAAAAATTATGGTTCAGAAACATAAACTAAAAATCATGGCGCCATCTCTGAATCAATCATATTATATGAATCTTCACAGACTAAGTTACTCCATACACATTCATCTCAACCTAGATTATACAAAATCAAATTATTATTCATAAAAATAAAAAGTACTAAAAGTTTATTATATTTCTCCTGATGTATACCTCTCGGAAATGCTAAACAATTCCTAGGAAAACATTGGACATAAAGTAAAAATGGTAACATAACTAAAATATATTCTGAACTAATATTATCGTCTATAGAAATCTATTTCATCTATTGATAGTGGAAAAGACAAATTCAGAAAGGAAAAAATGGACCACTAATTATTGAGTGGGATAGTCTGCTACTCTTTTATTAGCTCTCTATATAATCTTTCATATTCCCTCTTTGTTATTTTCCTATTTGGGTAGATGAGGTAGGTAAAACTTTGAACTAATTTAAACCAAATAGATTCTTTCAACAACACTCCAAGGAAATTAAATCAGAAAATAAAAAATGAGCTTTTCAACATATTTGTCATCACAAATAAACAACAAACCACCAAACACAAACATTTAGATGCATTCATCTGTATACGTTTAATACATCCATTTGGCAAAAAATAATTTTAAGAAGACAGAGCTTGAACCAAGGTTCAGAAGGTTAAATTAATATTGTATAGTGATTCAATCGCCAAGTCAAAAATTTAGTCAAGGATATTTAAAATTTAATATTTATATATAAAAAGTAATTTTTGACTATATACACGTTATAATTTCCAATAAACAAGTGTTCAACTACCCAATCTTCTGTTTTTGTGGTTCCGCCATTAATACTGAGATGAGAATAGTTGAGAGCCAGTAAATTAAAATTAAAAGTCCCATTTGGCTCTTAGCTGAGTAAAAGTTACATATTTTATTATTAAGCAGTTATATATCTGAGTAGAAATGCTGAATTTCATAATAAGTATAGTAGTATTGTAGTATTTTTCTTGCTTTTTGTTTATGTTCCTCTTTGAGCAAAAAAGTAAGTATTTATTTGGCAAACAAAAAAACTCCATACTTTTGGGTACCATCAATCATAGGCGAAGCCAAGATTCGAAGTTGGTGGGTTCGGGATTATAATTTACTTAAAGTTATTGAGTTATAAATTAACAATTTATATATATTCAATGATTTTTAAAGATAAGTATGGTAGCTCCGCCCCGCCACCAATGACCAAACTATAATAATGAAATTGTCATATAAGACATAATATATTTACACAGAGACAATTTAAACCAGCAATCATTAGGAGTTAGGACCACCTGTTTTCTGTTTTACTTAATCTAAATATATTCAGTACTTTTAAATGAAATCAATGAAAAGGACAACAACGAAACTATGTCCTTTCAGTTTTATTTTGTCAGTAAGAATCATCTTTCTTGCAAGTTGCAACCATCCAATTCTTTCATGTTTAATCTCAAAATAGATTTTGCAGAAAACACACAAACAAACAAACAAAGCCTATCCTAATCACTTAATATTCTGAGAGCAGCACACCAAAAGGAAAACGAAAAAAAAGAGAGAATAAGGAAAGAAAAGAACTTATCATTATTTTTAGTATCTTACATAAGCAATTCTTGTCATTGTTATTATTGTTTTGGCAAGTAGTTCCTTAACGATTCTTTGAGATTCAGAAGGCCAAAACTTAGGGAAAATGAAGTAATAGAACCTCAAAATCAATATCCGGGACTCCATAAATACGACAACTTGATAAAAATGAAATAGCGTATAATGACTACTTTTTCGGCCCTATGTTTAAAAATAACCACTGTTATTTTCACCTATGAAATTAGAAACTCTGTGAAAGTAGTTATTTTCCGAATACAAGGACTAAAAAGTGGCTATTTATAAATTTTATTTAATTGCATACATACAAACATCTAATATATATATATATAATAGGAGAAGTGCAAGCGACGTGGTTAAGCCAAGTATCAAACTAATAACAAGTCACTTGATAATTTTAAGACAATATCTATTGCTATGTAATAAACATGAATTTTGAATTAAAAAATAAAGTTTTTTGAATTTATAGATAATATATATATATATATATATATATATATATATATATATATATATATATATATATATATATATATATATAATAGGAGAGGTGCAAGCAATGTGGTTAAGCCAAGTGACAAGCTAATAACAAGACACTTGGAAATTTTAAAACAATATCTATTGCTATGTAATAAACATGAATTTGAATTAAAAATAAAGTTTTTTGAATTTATAGATAATAATATAAAAAATTTAATTTTTAATTGAAAACTATATCTCACCTTTATCCTTAGCAGTACCGTAATTAGGACTTTAAGCTCAACAATATTTTTTTAAAATAGTTACTTATTAACCAAAACATTACATTTACTTTAAATTATTATTGAAAGATAAAATGTGATTTTTGAATTGAAAATTAGTAATTGACAGATAAGAAGAATAAATTCAAATTTGAAAGAATATATATTCTTTTTTGATTTAAAATTTATATCGCTCTACCTTATAACAACAACAATTGCTAATATAGCAATAATTTAATAAAACTAAGTTTTCAAAAAGGAGTACGTTCATCTTTATTCACATTCAAAAATCTGATGTTCTCCTTTTTTTTTTTTTTTGCCATTATCTTTTATCAAATAATCATTTAATAATAATAATAATCTATATAAAAAATTAAATTTCAACTGAAAACTATATCTCAAACTTTATATAACATTTTTTATAACATTTCAAATTTGATTTTTTATGGGAAATAAAGTTTAAACTTTTGAATTTAAACAAGCAATATTTATCCGCATTTAGGATAAAGCTTTAAACTTTATCCTTAACAATATCACAATTATAGAACTGTTCAAACTGATCAAATATATTTGTTAAAAAGGAGTTATGTATTAACCAAATTTCACATTTAGTTTAAAATAAAAATAAAAGATAAAAATGTGCTAAACTCATTCTTAGCAATATCGTAATTGTAGGCCTATCCAAACTCAAAGATATATTTTTAAAAAGAGTTATTTATTAACAAAATACCACATTAAAGTAAAATTAAAACTGAAAGGTAAAAAATGTGGTGAACTTTTATCTTTAGCAATTTGTAATTATCTAGAATTATTCAAACTCAAAGATATCTTTTATCCGATTAAATATTTATTTGTGTCAGATTATTTAAATCCTTTTATTTTTAAATTCAAAACCAAAAATTGATTTCAACGGAATATTAATTTAAGTCACTTTGAGCATTTTGATGAGACTAAAACCTAAAACAAAAATTTTAATTTAGGTAATTTAGTAATAGCAACTAAAACATAAACATTAAAAAGGTCCTTAGTGACATTATTATATTTTATAGCAGTCATATTTATATTATAAAATAAGGATTAAGAGGGATCTTAGAGTCTATCTTTTAAATATACGTTCTTCTTAAAAGAAAAGTATAGATCTTATAATGTAGCTTATTATTTGGTATAGTTTTTGAATTTGATTTTAAATGAATTTGTGTTGGAATGAAGCTCCAGCTTTTAACCTCTTATATATACTCCATCAGGAGCCCCCTCTTTCTAGTGTTATTTCTTTTCTCTCAATTTTTATTGTTGATTACGTGTTAGTTTTGGTGCTTATCAAATTTTAGACGGAAGAGTAAATTTTATTTACATGGCTCTATTCACTATCTTAAGAACATTTATCAAATGAAACCTTTAATTTTTTTTTTTATGTTTCACTCCTTTGGCTCTTATCTTCTCTATAATACTAACTTACTTAGTATATAACTATTACTGTACTATTGTTGAAATTGCTTTCTTCTTAAAAATGAAATGCAGGTCTTCAATTGGTTCATGAATGCTCAAGTTCAACTATAAATATGAAAACCAATGACAAAGAAAATGTACCTGGAAGAGGTGATAAATCAAGAAACTTCAAACTGCAAATGTCTCCCTACTATCCCTTTTTATTTGAAATGACTTTGGAATATAATGGAAATGTCAAATATTTCCCCCCGCATGTATTGTTTGTGTCCTAATACTTACAAGGTGAAGAATTTTTTGTTCGTATACCTTTTCTTTTATTTTTATCATTGAGCTTAAATTTTTGTTGGTGTTTTCAAATGAAAAAGTAATCTTTTCAAGTAGTGGTTAGTTTTCTTGCACTAACAGTGATAATTTCCTAAGCTTATACATTTTGGGTATGAAGGGGAATTTTGGCGTAACTGATAAAGTTGTTGTCATGTGATCAGGAGGTCACAAATTCGAGCGGTGAAAATTGCCTCTTGCAGAAATATATGATAATAATGCTTACCATAATAGACCCTTATGGGTCCGACCCTGCTGTCCTTGTATACACTCCGGGTATGTGGTTGTTATGCTTAAAAAAATGATATTTTTTTTTGGTCATAACAGGTAATTGTTTCAAACCTACTCGAAAGAACTTAGCTATGTGTAACCACGAGAATCAATAAAAATGCATTTCTTCTCATAATGAAATATTAAGAAGACATTTTTGCAATAGAAAAAAATTCATTTGGTAATTGTCTTAGACCTAATAGAAAATTCTGTGATATGATTACCTAATTTAATTCATTAAAATCCTTCATTCACGCTTTTTTATTTTATTACCAAGGAGTCTACTCGGTAGAGCTGTCAAAACGGGCTTACTCAGTTAATCTGGACTAGCTCACACGGGCTTTGGAATTTGACGGAACAAGTCGGGTTGGTCCACCATTCTGATGGGTCTTTAAACAACAAGTCCAATTTATCACTACGTGGGTTGCGTGCCTGACCGGGCCAACCCACCTTTTAATTTTTTTTTTTATAATTCTTTAATTTAAATTATAATTTAAAATGCTAACACAAATATTTACAAGACATATTACATGGTGTTACCACTTGTTAACCAAGTCTCAAATCCAACAAATAAAATGATTCTAATAATGCTTATTAAATTTGGCATCAAGTAAAGATTTGATTGTATGAAATCGGTATGAAATCTCTACCATTCTATGCAACTATTTTGGGTATAACGGAAGAAAACGATCTTGTAGAACCAAACCTTCTGCGAAACTTAATAACTTTTGACATTGTTAACACTTAACATATTAATTACTAATATCACTCGAACCAAATAGAGATATTAATATGTTAAGTGTTAACAATGTCAAAAGTTATTAAGTTTCGCAGAAGGTTTGGTTCTACAAGCAAACTAAACAGTTAATGAGTAGGAATATTTACCTAGCTTTGTTTCAATAGATCTCAATAAAACGCAATAGAAAATGATAATATTTCATCTATTTAAAGTAAAAATGAATTTCTCAAAGAAACTTACATGACACTTATGATGTATCCAACACCGACACATCATCTTCATTAAGCACATCTGATTCTACTTGTGACAATGGTGTTTTAACATCTTCACTTTCTTTCTATTTCTTTATTTTTAGATTAATTTTTTTGGCCCACGGACCGGCCCAACCCACTCACACTCAAGTCCGCTGATCAGCGGGCTTACTCAGATCGAGCTAAAAAGCCTCGTTCTTAAATGGGCTCCAAAAATTCAAGCTCAACCCTATCAAATCACTGCTGGATTGAATTGGCTCACGAGCCTTGGCCCACATTGACGCCTCTACTAGTGTTCTTTTCTTACTTTTATTTCAAAAGAATGCTTGTATACTAATGTATTTACTGTATATCTTTTTTTCTTTTTAACAAAACTTGTTTATTTTTTAACTCTTGATTTTGTTTTGTTTTTGTTGTTTTTTTCTTTTTGGATTTCCAATAATCTGTTGGATAAAAATAATTTTAAAAACGTTCTTGATATACTAATTACTTGAGGTCGATCCTTAGAGTTCAAGCATTAACTTTTTATCATCTTTAACGCTCTTGGCAAGTTAATTGAGCACTAAAATCATCTTCTTAAGAAGAAGAAGACAACAAAGAAGAGCTTAATTGTTTGCCAAAAAATGCAAGGATGCCATCATAAAGAAGGAATGTATATTTCCTCTTAAAGATATGCGGGCAAAGAATGAGAGAATAAGTGTTGAGTAGTGAATATTATAGGAGTTGAAGAGAAATTGCACGCGTAATATATAAGTAAAGAAATTAAAATATTGAGACAAGAAATTATAATAATTTAATAATGAAATTACGTATAATATCTGTTTTATTTTTTCTCACTGCAGGATCATTCATTTGAGTTTCATAATTATGGTCCATCTTTGATTTTTGTCTAAGGAATGGCGTTTAGGCTTAGCTCATCAAATAAGTGCGCCAAAAGTTGTCAAGCAGAAATAATATTAATAGCGAGCATGAAGGGTTCCCAGTTATCAAAGACGCGTCCGCGAGCGCTTTTCAGATTATGAACTACTTTTTGTTGGATGAAGATATAGCGAAGAGCACGAATCTCTTGCCTTCCAAAGATAATAAAATCCAAAATATTTATACGAATATCCTATATCCTCACTGAAATAGGTTTCCACCCTATTGTACTTGACAGGCTCCTTAGGGAGAATAAGCATGAGACCCGCTGCATACGGCTTATGCGTGTTCTCTTCGCCGGTTATTAATGTTTCTAGATCAGGTCCCGAACCTAATTCCTAAGGTCACATACCTGTCACCTATCCGAGTCCGAGTTTACCCCTTGCACTTCGGACAGTCATCCGTAGCATCATAAGGAGGATCCCCTTTCGAGGTACAAAAAGAGTACGGTACCCCAAAAAAAAGATTAAAGTAATGATAGTGGAAGTTTGTTTTTTGGCGAATATATGTGATAACAGACTTCAACATAATAATTGTGTCCAAACACATAAAAAAATTGCTAAAATTAATTAGTATATTTATCTAAGTAATTTGTTTTTTTTTTAAGAGTTACAAAGAATGTAGGTTCATTTTTTTCTAATTACAAGTTCTAATCAATTAGCTTATAAATACTTCACATCTATTCAATGGAATATAATATGTGATAAACATATTGGTTAACTATAAGGAAATTTTATAAGGTTTACATATAGTAGAAAATGATATTTACCAGAGAAGTAGATTATTAAAAATTACATGAAAAGTTTTGGATATAATTTTAGTAAACACTACAATAACATGAGTCCTCAAACCCCACGTTGTGGAAATTCACTGGGTATGTTATTGTGTTGTTGCTACAATAACATGAGTGTTAATTTTTTAATTGAACGTGTTTATACCTGGAATTTAATTTGAAGTATAAATTCTCTAAATTGAATGTAGTTTGTATTTTTGTTTTATTGAAAGATAAAAACTTTTTTTTTGGTAAATAAGTATGTATATTACCAGGGAAAATATTTACAGCAAGGCAAACAAAACCCTAAAGGTCAAACATGCTTTGATCCCTCAAACAAACCAGACTATATGCCTCTTATAGTAATTCAAACTCCTAAGTTGGCCAGCAAATTTAGAGAATAAATTTTTCCCACAGTGAATTCCCAGAACTATGCTCCTACACAACTGATGACCAGTGTGCACTTCTTTTCTTGAAATTGCCTTTGGTTTCTCTCCCTCCATATGTAATAAACACATGCCGCTAAGGTTATGCGATACACACCAGCTTTAGCACTCAAGCCCTTCGCATTGCTAGTCGCCCAGGCCACTTCTTGTTGCCACCCCATAGGACTCCTCCCAACCCCTTGCCATTGCAGTAATGTTTTCCAAACTGAGCAAGTATAGCGACATTCAAAAAATTGTTAAAGCCAGTTAATGAATAAAACTAGTCAAGTTGGTGTGAATGAGAAATGGAGGGAAAAACATTTCCGAACAGTCACCAACCTATTCCGAAGAGGCACCTTTGAGGCTATATAAACTGAGGCAATGCCTCATTTTTAATACACTGAAATTTTTTCCTGCATCTGAAAATTCTGCATTCTTTTCACAAATAAAACTATCGAGTCTTACTGTGTTTCGTTGCCAACTTTGAGTTCGTCGAAGTCGAAGGCGTTTGATGTACCGCTACTCCTGCGACAGGTATATCCGTTTTATCCTGGGAGGAAGTAATCCATAACCTCGGGTACAGTGAGGGGATTAAATTCCTTAAGGACACACAGTGAATTCTGTGGTCTCGGATATTTTCTTACTTCTGCATTATTTTTTCAGTTTCTGTTTTTCTGGTTTTGGTTGTTTTTTTTCTGATTTTTTGAACACAGGCGAGATAACAAGCTTAAGGAATTTAATTATTATTTCTGTGTTCATTTGTTCTTGTTTAACAATTACAGAACGTTGTCTGGAAAAAAAAATGTGTGTTGTTTCGGTGTAACGAACTTATATGTTGTTTGGAGACTATCTTCGGATTTTCTACTCCGGCTGAGATTAAAGTTTTCATAACTTTCTACTCATTTGGGTACTTGATTTGAAGATATAAAAACTTCATCAAGTATACAACATACAATTTACTGGAAAAAAATATTTGTTGTTTCGGTGTAACGAACTTATATGTTGTTTGGAGACTAAAATCTTCGAATTTTTTACTCCGGTTGAGATTAAAGTTTTCATAACTTTCTACTCATTTGGGTACTTGATTTGAAGATATAAAAACTTCATCAAGTATACAACATACAATTTACTGGAAAAAAATATTTGTTGTTTCGGTGTAACGAACTTATATGTTGTTTGGAGACTAAAATCTTCGGATTTTCTACTCCGGTTGAGATTAAAGTTTTCATAACTTTCTACTCATTTGGGTACTTGATTTGAAGATATAAAAACTTCATCAAGTATACAACATATAATTTACTACATTTCGTTTCAAGTATTTTAAATCTGTTTGTGTAACCTTGATTCGGTTTGAAGAAATAAAATCTTCACCGTTGTGTATTACATTTGTTGCTGTCAAAACTGATTCGGTTCGAAGTCTTCACCGTTTATTAAACTTTTTCTGTTGCTCATGCGACAGAAATGGGAGACATGACTCCAAATTTGAATGCTCTCGCATCGCCACACCAACATGGTTGGTTCTATGAGCAATGTCAAGGCCCTCCAACAGATCGCACTAGCACCGGCTCGGCAGAGAAGCCTGGAAAATTCACCTAATTGATTTCAAACGATGGCAACAAAAGATGTTCTTCTATTTAACTACTTTAAACCTCCAAAAGTTTATTAAGGAGGTCGTTCGGTTTCTTTAATCAACACCTGAGAATGAACGTTTTGTTGTAACTGAGGCATGGAAGCACTCAGATTTTTTGTGCAAGAATTATATTCTTAGCAGACTGGAGGATGATCTTTACAACGTCTATAGTAATGTGGAAACATCAAAAGAACTATGTGATGCGTTGGAAAAGAAATATAAAACAGAAGATGCTGGATTAAAGAAGTTCATCGCTGCCAAGTTTCTGGACTACAAAATGGTAGATGGCAAGTCTGTTGTTACTCAAGTTCAAGAGTTGCAGGTTATCATCCACGATCTACTCGCTGAAGGTTTGGTGATTAGTGGGGCGTTTCAAGTTGCGGCAGTAATAGAAAAGCTGTCTCCTTCATGGGAGGACTTCAAAAATTACTTGAAACACAATTGAAAGGAGATGACACTGGAAGATATCATCGTCCGGTTGAGAATCGAGGAAGATAACAAGGCAGCGGAGAAGAAGGCAAATGGGAGATCAACCATAGGGGGAGCACATATTGTTGAAACTGCCCCAACTAATCTGAAAAAGAGGAAAAATGCATCGGGACCAAGGAGCTATCCCAACAAGAAGAAATTCAAGGGAAACTGCCACAATTGTGGAAAAATCGGACACAAAGTTGCAGACTGTTGTGCTCTGAAAAAGGAAAAGAAGAAGGGTCAGGCTAATATGGTTGAAACAAACGAGGAAGTTGATGACTTATGCGCTATGTTGTCTGAGTGCAACCTAGTGGGAAATCCGAAAGAGTGGTGGATTGACTCTGGCGCCACTCGCCACATTTGTGCTGTTAGAGAAGCCTTTGCTTCATATGCTCCCGAGATCGAGCGAGACCATAGATATGGAAAATTCTGCAACGGCCAAAATTGAAGGTTATGGAAAGATACTGCTGAAGATGACATCTGGCAAGGTGGTGACTCTCAACAACGTCTGTCATGTTCCTGAAATTAGGAAAAATCTAGTATCTACCGAACTTCTAGTAAATAATGGTTTTAAGTGTGTTTTTGTTTCTGACAAGGTTGTAATAAGTAAGAACGAGATGTACATAGGAAAAGGTTACCTCACAGAGGGCCTTTTCAAACTGAATGTAATGGTCGTTGCCAATAATAATAAAGTTTTTGCTTCGTCTTACTTACTTGAGTCAAATAATTTATGGCATTCACGTTTAGGACATGTCAATTATAGAACCTTGCGAAAAAAGATTAATTTGGAAGTATTGCCTAAGTTTGAATGCAGTCAATCAAAATGTCAAATATGTGTTGAGTCTAAGTATGTTAAACATCCTTATAAGTCAGTTGAAAGGAATTCAAGTCCTTTAGACTTAATCCATACAGATATTTGTGACATGAAGTCAATCCCATCTAGCGGTGGAAAGAAGTATTTCATAACTTTTATTGACGATAGTACGCGGTATTGCTACATTTATTTACTTGATAGTAAAGATGAAGCAATTGAAGCATTCAGGCAATACAAAACTGAAGTTGAGACTCAACTTAACAAAAAGATTAAAATGATAAGGAGTGATAGGGGCGGTGAATATGAATCTCCTTTTGAACAAATATGTTTGGAATATGGCATTATTCATTAAACAACTGCCCCTTACTCGCCACAATCAAACGGAATTGCGGAAACGAAAAATAGAACCCTGAAAGAAATAATGAATGCCCTGTTAATAAGTTCTGGTTTACCCCAGAACTTGTGGGGGGAAGCCATTCTAACAGCTAGCCGAATACTCAATCGAGTGCCCCATAACAAAACAAAATCTATTCCATACGAAAAGTGGAAAGGAATGAAGCCCAATTTGGGATACTTCAAAGTGTGGGGGTGTTTGGCCAAGGTGCAAGTGCCTAAACCCAAAAGGGTAAAAATAGGACCTAAAACCATTAATTGTGTTTTCATAGGATATGCCACAAATAGTAAGGCATATCGATTTCTAGTTCACAAATCAGAAAATCCCGACATTCAGGTGCATACGGTAATTGAATCAGATAATGCTGACTTCTTTGAAACCATATATCAGTATAAAAAGGAATGTGAGTCGTCTAGCAAAGAATCTAAACGACCTCGGGAAGAAACAAAGGAAAATATTCCTGATGAGGAAAATCCAAGAAGCAGCAAACGTCAAAGGACGTCTACTTTCTTTGGACCAGAATTTCTAACATTTTTGTTGGAGAATGAGCCTCGAACCTTAAACGAAGCTATGTCTTCATCGGAAGCGCAATTTTGGAAAGAGGCAATCAATAGTGAGATAGAATCCATATTAAACAACCATACTTGGGAATTGATTGACCTTCCCTCAGGGAATAAACCTTTAGGTTCCAAATGGATTTTCAAGTGGAAAATGAAAGTTGATGGTACTATTGATAAATATAAGGCAAGACTAGTTGTTAAAGGGTTTAGACAACGAGAAGGTCTTGATTACTTTGATACATACTCGCCGGTAACGAGGATTACATCCATTCGGGTGTTAGTAGCGTTAGCTGCCGTGTACGGTCTTGAAATCCATCAAATGAATGTGAAAACAGCCTTCTTAAATGGAGAGTTAGAGGAAGAAATTTACATGGAACAACCTGAGGGGTTTATAGTTCCAGGGAAAGAGAAGAAGGTGTGTCGACTTGTTAAGTCTTTTTACGGACTAAAACAAGCACCCAAACAGTAGCATGCAAAATTTGACCATACAATGCTGTCAAATGGATTCAAGATAAATGAGTGTGATAAATGTGTCTACATTAAGAACACTCCGAACCACGTAGTCATTGTTTGTTTGTACGTGGATGATATGTTGATAATGAGTAACGACATTGCTAACATAAATGCTACTAAGCGCATGCTTGCTAGTAAGTTTGATATGAAAGACTTAAGAGTTGCTGATTTAATTCTGGGAATTAAAATCCATAAGACTCCTCAAGGTCTAGCATTGTCTCAAACTCATTATATTGAAAAGGTACTTGAAAAGTTCAAGTATTTGGACTTTAAAGTTGCAAAGACGTCAATTGATATGAACCTTGCTCTTGCAAAGAATAAAGGTGAAAGTCATTCTCAATTGGATTATGCCAGAGTGTTGGGAAGCTTGATGTATATCATGAACTGTACGCGACCTGATATTGCGTGTGCTATAAGTAAACTAAGTCGCTACACTAGTAATCCCGACCAAAAACATTGGATGGCAATGAAACGAGTTTTGGGGTATTTAAAACACACTCAAAATGTTGCTTTGCATTATAACAGGTATCCTGCAGTTATTGAAGGATACAGTGATGCAAATTGGATCACCGGTTCAACTGAAACTAAATCCACAAGTGGATATATTTTTACCATAGGTGGATGAGTAGTGTCTTGGAAGTCATCCAAACAGACATGTATCGCCCGCTCTACAATGGAATCTGAGTTCATAGCTTTAGACAAAGCCGGTGAAGAAGCTGAATGGCTCCGGAATTTCTTAGAAGATATTCCATTTTGGCTCAAACTGTTGGCTCCTATATGCATACATTGCGATAGCCAAGCGGCAATAGGAAGAGCGGGGAGCCTTATGTACAACGGAAAGTCTCGTCACATACGACGAAGACATAATACCGTTAGACAACTACTCTCTACTGGAATTATCACAATTGACTATGTTAAGTCAAGAGATAATGTGTCGGATCCACTAACTAAAGGCCTAACTAGAGATGTAGTTGAAAGATCATCAAGGGGAATGGGACTATGGCCGAGGACAAGTCATCGCAACGGTAACTCTACCTAGAAGACTGGAGATCCCAAGATCTAGGTTCAAAGAGATCAAACAAAGTCATTAATGACGGTTCAACATTGTCACAATAACTCTTTGGTCCATTCTCGTGATGAGACAATGTTCAGTACCAGGATAAAACATTACGACTTTTTAATGGTTCCTAAGTTTGGTACGGGGTATATCAAATAGTGTATCTACGGGATGACACATTTAGGAATCACCTATATAAGTGTGAAGTGTAAGCCGCTTCAAGGAGAATTCTGCAAGGCCAATTCTCTACGCACTTATGAACCAGGCAAAGGTTCATGGTCAAAACGAACAAAACAATGAGAACCAAAGACGGTTAAAGGGTTAATTGTGTGACATGTGGTTGTCTAGGTATACACCAAAGCTCGACGGTTCAAGGATATCAAATCTACCGATTGACCGAGTATATCCGACATATGTTCACTACAGAAAGTTCAAAGAGAAATCTACTTATCCAGATGCGATTAATCCTTGCTTACGAATCACACAGTTTTTTGTCATGCATGTTTTTCATCATATAGTCATTCCCCATTCATGTGAGGGATTGTTAAAGCTAGTTAATGAATAAAACTAGCCAAGTTGGTGTGAATGAGAAATGGAGGGAAAAACCTTTTCGAACAGTCACCAACCTATTCCGAAGAGGCACCTTTGAGGCTATATAAACTGAGGCAATGCCTCATTTTTAATACACTGAAATTTTTTCCTGCATCTGAAAATTCTGCATTCTTTTCACAAATAAAACTATCGAGTCTTACTGTGTTTCGTTGCCAACTTTGAGTTCGTCGAAGTCGAAGGCGTTTGATGTACCGCTACTCCTGCGACAGGTATATCCGTTTTATCTTGGGAGGAAGTAATCCATAACCTCGGGTACAGTGAGGGGATTAAATTCCTTAAGGACACACAGTGAATTCTGTGGTCTCGGATATTTTCTTACTTCTGCATTATTTTTTCAGTTTCTGTTTTTCTGGTTTTTGTTGTTTTTTTTTTCTGATTTTTTGAACACAGGCGAGATAACAAAAATAAGTGTTCTATGCTTTTGTTTTTCACATCACATAGTACACACTTCTCATTTTGAATCATTCCCCACGACGCCAACCTGTCCTTCGTGTAGATTCTACCCAGTAACACTAGCTGCATTATGAATAACCATTTTGGACAACCACCATTATCGCAAATTAGCTTCCTCCAGCCCACTTTTGAAAAGTCCCCTCTTATCGTGTTGTAGAGTTGCTTGATGGAAAATTGATCCTCATGTGTGTATCCAGCCTTTTCAAAAAATGGCTTTAGCCTTCATGATCTTCCTCACTACCCATGACGCTTGCTTTGGATAGACATCCCACACACTGTCCCTTTATATAGTAATTATGGATCCATTGAATCCATTATCGATCATTCTTTCGGCATACGTTCCGATAGTGTTTACATATGGCAGCTTGGTTCCAAATTTCTAATTGTATAACATTAAATCCTCCAAGCTAATAACGCCTTCTTGTTTATCTCATTTTCTCCTGACCAGAGGTATCTGCTACATATACCCTCGACTTGCTTAATGATTTTTTTGAGGAGAATGAAAACTTGACACCAAAAAGTTTGCATTGAAAACAAGATGCTCTTTATTGATTGCAATCTCCCTGCATATGATTGAAATCGAGATGTCCAGTTAGTTATTCTTCCCACCATCTTTTCCAGTAAAGGCTGACATTGCAAAATCGATAACCTCTTAGTGCTAAGAGGCACCCAAGTATCTCACTAGTAGATCACCTTGTTTGATTCCAAGACAATCCAGTATCAACTGCTGCTCTTCAATGGTACACCACAAAAAATGGAGTTTTTCTGTCTATTAAGCGTCAAACCAGAAGTTTGGGAGAAATGAGTAAAACATTCAAACAAGAGCTGCACAGACCCTAAATCACCCCTACAGAACAATAGTAAATCATCAACAAGTCCAAGTTGCACCAGCTGCATCTTCTCACATTTGGGATGGTAATTAAAGTCCGGCACCTTAGTCAGGCTCTTGACTACCCTGGTTAGGTATTCCATAGCAAGAACAAAGAGAAAGGGGGCTAAGGGATCCCCCTGCCTCAGTCCCCTCTTAGCTTTGAAGGGCTCGGTTGGTTTCCCATTCAAGAGTATGGAGTAGGACACACTCCTCACACAAGTGGTGATCCACTTCACGCATGTTTCAGGGAAAGCTAGCCCGATTAAAATCTGCTCTAAGTAATCCGATTCCAGAGAATCATAGGCTTTTTGCATATCTAGTTTCATCATGCATCTGGGTGATAGACCTTTCCTCCCATATCCTTTGACTATAGAAACTTATTTTTACTACAAGGAGAATTAAGTTCGGAGTAATAATTTGAAAAGCCTTAAATATTAGTATAGATTCTTTTCAAAGAATAGGAATATGGCTTGGAACGGGTAAATAAGTTAAAAAAATATTTGTGACATGAAATAGCTATAAAATTTTGATTTCAAATATACTATTTTCCTTAAGAGCAGCTCGGTGCACTAAACTCTCGCTATGTACGGAATCTGGAAAAAGACCGGATCACAAGAATCTTTTGTACGCAGTCTTACCTTGCATTTCTGTAAGAGATTGTTTCAACGACTTGAACCCATGACTTCCTGATCACATGACAACAACTTTACCAGTTACTACAAAACTCCTCTTCAATTAAAGAATCACTTTAACAATCTTTAATTATCCTTCACATGTAGGAGGAGTATTACGTGACCACAAAAAAAGGCGTAGTACTAGAAATTGACTTATTAAGATAAAATAAATGATCTTGATAAAAATATTAGTTTAAATATTGAAGTAATTACAGACATACTGTAAATAAGATCTGAGTAATAATTTGTTACTATTAATATCATTTGATATTGTCTGCGCATCGCGCTAGTACTAAAACTAGTTGAATAAAATCTAAGATGAATAAATATAGAGATTTCTTAAAATTATGGCTCCGAAGTAAAAGCAAAAGAAAGATTTTAGCCATGTATGAACTGGATGCTGTAAACTAATGCTAATTATTTCGATAAGTGAACTATTACAGAATTCATTAAACAAGTCAAGTTTTGTTTTTTTCCCACCAGAAATTTTAGTTGGTCCTTAACCGATAAAACGATTTCCCCGTGCAATAACCAAAACCGTGATCATTATGAAATCGACTTAACTATTTTTTGTGCTAATAACGAAATATAATCCAACACAATGTGGCATATTTGCTTGCCACATAACCAAGAAAATGATTGAGATATACGCGGAAGTGAACCAAAATATACACAAAAAAGGGGGTAAACTGAGAGATGAGACTATCAATGCTGTACACTTATAGACAACAGCTTGATTCATGGCGCGTGTTGATGTGCTAAAGAGGTCTGAGAGTCTTTTTAGGGGCACTGATCCATGAAGAACCGGCAATTGCAAATCTCCACAATGCATTAACATGCTCCGGCGAAGCATACTCAATACCAACTCTTGGACCAACAAGTATATGTTCTGGTTCTGGCCCATCTAAGAGTTCTAAGCCGCCTGTCATATGCATAAGTGTACGCGGGAGTTTCATTTAGTTGCTAAAATTTAAAAAATGGAACGAATGCTTACCGGCAGTGTATAGAGCGTGGCTAGACCATTCTGTTGATAGTCCTAGTGCCTGACCAACCTACAAAATAACACCAATTACACTATCATGTAAAAGAAAGGTTGCGATGACTGCAAATCCTGGATAACCATTACAGTTGTATCTGAGTGAAATAAGCATTTTCTTAAGGTTGCATTTGAACTTTTAGTTTACAATTGATTGTACAGCACATTGATCACCACAAGTTCACAACTTAATCACATAGCCAATATGGAGAGGACCGCCAAATTATATCATTAGATGATTTTTACTGTTGAACGTGATTTTGCAAACATGTCAGATATCACAACTATCTGAAAGAAATAATCCCCTTGATTATTTTCATTAATTGAATAGGTATATATACAAGATACAAAATAGGAGAATCCTATTCCTATTCTATTTCTAAAACCTTATTCTACCATAATTCTAACTCTACAATTATGGTAGTGTATATTCCTAATTATGGTAACAAATACATTACAATATACTACACATATATTTTCCAAATATACAATATTCTTGACTACCAAAACAGCCACAAAACCGAGCCCAATAATGGCCATAAATCGTGGCACTTAATATGGCAATATACACTAGTATATTGTGTGTGTATTGTCATATTTAACACTATCATTTGAAATTCAAATTACTCCAAGCCAGTGAAAACAATCATTTTCCAGTGAGTCCATGTAAAAGAATCCAATAGAAGCTTATAATGTGAGAACGACCCAAATATGAAATCCATCTAAGAACAAGGAACAAATGGTCAGATAAAAGACCCTAAGGACATACCATAAGCAGATGTTTCATGTTTAGGCACACTGTTTTACTACCCATGACACATGCAGCATAAATCTAGAAAAACATAATTTTACTCGATACACCTGTTTTAACTTTTTATACATAAAGAAGCTTCCAAGGATTCCTTTATAAAATGAGTAGTAGATACCTAGAGATTAGTGCCACTGAAACAAATAAAATAATATGGTTCAAGCTAAATTCCTTAACACAAAGCCAAACTCTTTTGACATGGGATCTAAATAAAGTAAGCAGATAAACTTTTGGTGATCTTTAAGAAAGGCTTGATTAATGACGTTCAACAAGAAACTTAGTCCTATACAAAGGTCAGAACTTACCTTTCCAGGACCTGCAAGAAGAGTAGGCTTCTCAGTTTTTAAACCTCGACGCTGCTGAATTGTACCCAAACCTGCAGAGTTTACTCCATAATTATTAGGGAAAAACTCTAAAATAGAATCTCAACTTTGGTGTTAGAGATAATACACTAGTCCAACAATGCAAGACTTGAGAGAAAAGATCATCATAAATAGGGCAGTGTGTTTCAATTCCAATGTGTCAATACAACCTTGCTTCGATGCTTCCCATTTATCATGCAAGCATTCCTTTTTTCCTTCTTTCAATAAGAACCATTTTTCATGCAAGCATGGGAACTGTCTCCAATGCATGAATCATAATTCTAGATTATCATTTCAGAAGTATCAAGGTGTACTCTGGATATTCAAACAGTTATAGTGGTGTTTCTCTTCCCTGGCCATACCTCTGACTATCTTGATATTGTTGATGAGTCAATTAAAACAGAAAAGTTTTAGTTAATTGTTTAAAAGAACCAGACAAGAACTATAGCTGTTGTGGTAACCATTTCGATGGATGCAATTTTTAGCTACATCTATACTATCATTTAATTGTTTTCTGAGGTGCATGCGACAAGTCTAAATTTGTCAAAATGGAAATGTAACAAATGTTGCTTCAAAGAGTGAAGAGATCACTAAGAGAAAATCAAATAGAACATATTAAACAAGCAAATTAGAGAATATGATAGGTAGGAGTATGCAATTCAATTTACCACTGATGGGAGCGCAGGAACGAATTAAGACAGCTGCTCCAACTCCGTCCTTGTCTGCTACAACATTGAGCATCATGTGGAGACCGTAGCATAGGTAGACATATACATGACCACCAGGACCAAACTAGCAATCACAAATCAATTAGAAAATCTAGAAGATACACCACAATATGCTCTATAACATACACCTTGCTAATCTAGTAATCGATGTCAATTCTACTAAGAAATGAACAATAGTGCAGTTACAAAGAGCACCATGAAATGTTTCGTACGGCTCCAAATGTAATATACCAGAAAGCGACTGACTATGCTCAGCAGGGGATACGTCCAACTCAGGGTCAATTTTATACTTCAGAGGTAGAATTAGAAAATTACATAAGATTTTCTTGACATAACCAAATCTATGAGATTGATATCATTATATAACACCGTAAAAGAATCTAATATCTTCTTATAAGCAACCACACCCTGCCTTCTCTAGTTACAAGTTTGAAATAAACAATGTATTAACGTTCATATAGTTTAACTATTTAAGTAAACAAATATCTAGCATAGGGCAGCAATAACATTTCATTGCGCAAGCGACAGCAATATCATTATATATCATGACAGGTAGTCGACATTGCACGCCATATCTCCAACTCTAACGTAATGAGGGAGCAGAGTCAATGGTGGGGCCAGGATTTTCACTAACTGATTCAAAATATAAATAAATAAACACACCTACAAACCAAGAGAATCCACCATATACTATATATACATAAAGTTGGACCTTGTATAGACAGTGTACTTCTCCAGGCCCCCTTAGCAGAGTGATCCCCTTAATAATTGCTGAACAAGTACTCATGCAATAGAACATAGCCCATCAATTATCTTCCATGAATTTTAGATTAGAAAATAAACAAAGAAGGAAAAAGAATCAAACTTGAGTGAACCGTTCATCTAAAATCTTAAGCTTTTACAGACTTGACACATTTTTAATTACTTATGTTTGCAACTAATAACTAAACATACACTTCTTCCCAGTCAATACAAAAAACTACGAACTTCCTCGCTAATCCGTCGGTAACAATTTGTTTTGATAATCCGTCGCTAGTTTCTGTTATTTTAGTAGTGAGCATTCACCACTAATGTAAAGCAAATGACTCAAAAATATCAGCTTTAAGAATCTTACAACAGGGGCAGTCCTAGCTGTTTTCCCAAATCTACCATGACAAGCTGAATCATTTGGCCTATAAGCTTCCACCTAATCAAACAATTCACAACAATAACAACAAACTCCATTAATCAAATAACCAAACAGGCCAAACATACTAAATGAAAACACCAATAACATTAAAACCTCAGTTATTTGAAGAACAACATCATCTCTTCTAAGGAACTTGCCAAGTAAACGTGGGGCAAGATCAAGTGCATCAATTTGGTAAAAATCTTGGGTCAAGATTGGATTTTTATTCAAGAAAGTTAAAAGGGTAGTGTTAATTTGAGGGATTTGAAGGTTTTCTTGAGATACTGAGATGGGTTTTGGATGTTTTGATTTGTTCTTGTTTTTTAATTTAATGGTTGTTGTATTGGATGATGAAGGTTTGGTTTTGGTGGCAATTTTTTGGATAGTGATATTGTGATTTGAATTGTTTTTTACGAGATGGGTTTTCTTCATTGGATTAATATTAGGATTAATTGGTGAAAGAAATGGAGAATGGGATTGGAAAGAGGATTGTTTGAGAACCATAGCATAGGGTTATAGGCTGTTGGACTTAGAGAGTAGAGACTCTTTGAATTCTAAATATGTACAATTGTACATATAAACTTTTTAAAAACATTTTAGGGGTTAATGGATTGTGTAATCATAGAGCATGTCTGGATGAACTTATAATTTATGATTTTTGATTTATTTTTATAATTTTTCTTAAAAACATTTTTTTATCTTACTCAAACAATATAAAAGTGTTTAAAAATTATTTTAACTTAAAAATACTTAAAATAAGTCAATCGAAACATACTCTTATTCAAGTCTTGATGAATAAAATTACTTATGTACCAGATATTTCATAAAATTAATTAAAATATATGTAAATTGATACATTATGATTGTAAAAAAAAATTAAGCAAGATGCACTCAAATTGACCGCACATCACAATTATAAAGGAAAAGGAATATGGACTCCACACTCAGTTTACTTAAAAGAAATATATCCTCAAATCCTGCATATATGAGCAGATAGCTATGGCTTAAGACACTGTCTGTCACAAAAAGGAAAATGTAAACGTCGCCTGAGAGATTCGAACTCTCGCGGGGAAACCCCATGTACTTAGCAGGCACACGCCTTAACCACTCGGCCAAAGCGACTCTTGTGTTAGCGTACATCTGACTGATTTATTTAGCCAATGGTAATGTTGAGAAATCTGAAACACATTTTTACCTTCAAATTTATCACCATTTGTGTTTACATGTAAATTTGCACACTTTAAATGTATTTCTTTAGCTTTGCAAACTGATGCCTATTATTGATAGGAAATATCAGCTGAAGGAAGTGTATTTTATAACCAAGACAAGATGGAGAAGGAGAGGAACACGTCCTGAATTTTGTACTAATGGCAAATTACACGAACATTTTATCATTTCCTTTTTACTTAATTACAATTTACAAGCTATGCTTTGTTGTGCCATCCATTAACTCTGCTCTCACAGTCTCACTTTGCCGTTCCCACAACTTTGAAAACAAAATAATGTAATCTTTGGCATCGGTGAAGGTAGGATTTTCGCCAGGAGATTCAAACATCTAGTATATACATAATCTCTTTATATATATATAGTAAAGTCTCTCTATAATAGTATTGGTGGTTTCGAATTTTTTTGAATATTATAGTGAATGATTGTTATATACCGGAAAATTTTAGTAGCTCAGTTGGTTAACTACCTGAACTTTCACATTATTGGTGAGAGTTCGATTACCTACCATGTAATCCCCTCCCCCATTTCTCCTTTCGCGATCCTCGATGTAATAATTTCTTTTAACAAAATTGTTATACACCTGTAATAACATTTGACATTTTGATTTTTTTATTGTTATAAAGAGGTTTAGGAGCCATTTGGACATAATTTAAAATCATGAGATGAAATCATGATGATTTGAAGTTGAAGTTCTGTTTGGACATGCAATTTGAATTTCTTAGGTCGTATTTTTTCTTATCGACATAAAAAACCCACAAGTTGTGAAAACCATAAAAACTTTTCCAATTTCTATACAATCTTACCAAATGGGCAGTCATAATTCATAACAAAATTAATACGCTTCTAGAAGGTCTTTCTAAAAAAATACAACATCAATTGATCAAACTTTAGTTCAATAAAATGAATTGAACATGAGTTGTAGTGTAACTGCTCTTTAATATAATCCTCCACATGGTTGTTAAAAGTAAATTTGTTATAAATATATCACCAACTTGTAGATCTTTTAATATTTGATATAAATGGTTGGTAAATTACTAACTTATGGATCTATTTTTACAAAATATAAATTTATGGATCAACTTTTACATTTTTAAAAATTGAAATCATGATTTGAAATCCCAAATCATGCCTTTTTGGATGATTTGGAATTTCATCTCATGAGATGAAATCGCATGGCCAAATATTGATTTCATCTCATGAGATGGAATCGCATGTCCAAACGCCTACTTAATATCAAATTCTAAGCTTAATCACACGTTATATAAAGAAGGAAAATTTTGAATGATAAAATATATATGCATATGGTATTCTTTGTCATAAATAGTGCATTAAAATATTAAAATATTTAATCAAAACCTGTAAACCTATTATTGATAATTATAGAAATTTTAGTTCTATAAAAATCTTTAATTATTATATTACCAAAAATATTATTGTTATAGAGAAGTGATTTTAAAAAGAGCGTATTGCTATAAAGATGGTGGTTGTTGTTATATGTACTTGTCCGCACTATTAATATACTTGTCCGCCCCCTATATACTACACTATTAATGTACTTGTCCGCACTTCACATGGTGAAAAAAAATCTCTTAAGTAAAATAAAGATATAGACTTTAATTCCTCACATTTAGTTTATTGAAATATTTGTTTCTACCAACTACCAAAGAATGAAAATTTTATAGCATATATGCACAAAAAGTAAAATATGCCAATAAATACAATAATAGTAAATCTACTGAAAGATAAATAAGGAATATGGAGAAAAAAGGGAATAAGAAGATAACACATGTAGTATTTATTTGTCTCGATCCTCTCTCCAAAAGGTATCGACTTGATTCCAAAATAAAGAAAATCAAAATCCCAAAAGCACAAAGTAACACAATTTTAGGAATAAAATAAAAATTACATGATGATTAAAAATTTAAAGCCTGCCGGTAGGAATAAAGACTTTATTGGTCTTCGAGAATCATGGTAATTTTCTTTCTTTGTGAAGGGGAAAGTCCCGAAGGCGAAACCCCCACTTGTATCAGAGGTTCATTGGCCAGGTGGAATGCAAATCGAGGGATATGCGCGAGTGACAGCCCTGCAAGGGAGATGACCAACAGGACGGATTCGAACCCGCGACGTCAAAGTGGTTGTACCCCAATCATCTTGTCACTTACCAACTCGTCTGTGCCCTGGGTGCATGGTAATTTTCTTTCTTGGTGCAACACACAATAACTTTTGTAGATGGATTGCAATTTTATTTGCAATATCTTAATAAACAATGGAGAAGAATAGTGGTCAATTCCTTTCTAAAACAACACCAACTATCAAAAGAAAAGGGAAAAGTAGAAATAAAATACTTCGTACGAGACCACAAATGTACCAATAAACAGTGGAAAAATATCTCCTGTTAAAGTCTCATCTGGGGATGGCAATGGATCGAATCTGGATCGGATCCTACTAGATCTAGATCCAGATCCAGATCTGTTTTTCATATATGAATTCAGATCCGAATCTAGATCTGTCGGGTCTATAAAAATCATATCCAAATCCGGATCCATCGGGTCCACGGATCGGATCTGGATCCACATGTAAAAAATTTTGCCTTGCTAAGAAATTTTTTTTGAACTGACAAACGATTTTTACTTAGCTAACAATTTACTGTGTTTCAATTTTGAAATGTTCATATGAGATATTTTGTTCGTTGTCTCGTTCTGATTGTGAGCTATTAATTGAAAATGTTGGACAATGACAATAGTTGTAAAAAATACTGACTAGTATTTCCACAATACAAAACTTGCATGTGCTTGGAATCTTCACAAATGAAGCGAATATAATTTTAACTACTTGTCTATGGAGATGTTAGTCATTCACTAATATAACATTGATTTTATTATCGAAGTTACCTCTTTATTTTTTGGTTTTTGAGTTAACGCGGGGATAAATTAAACTTATTTTGAGAATTAAACTTACAAGGATGTGCTTAGCAATTTTAAGAAAATACTTATAAAATTACATTCTAGGTTATGAATATATTTAATAAAAACGGATCCACGGGTCGAATCTGGACCGAATACGGATCTCAAATACAAGATCCATATCCATATCTGATCCGTTAGAAACGGATCCGGGTCCGATCCGGATCCGTCGGGTCCAGATTTTGAAGATCCATATCCTATAAAACGGATTTAGATTCACCGGATTCAGACCGAATTCAGGATCCACTGCCATCTTTAGGACTCTCATCTTTCCTTTTCACTTCCTGTGCGAAACCAAGAAAATTGAGAATTAATAATTTATAAAATGTTAAATTGCATAATAAATTCTTTGCACTAATTCTACACCAAAAACATTAATCTTTCACTCTCAAATAAACCTTCTAAGTAAACCAAATATTAAATTAGTTATAGCATAAAAATTTTGGATTATTTCTCGATTTTTGTGTGTCATCCGTCTCTGTATCATTTCAGTTTTATCAGATTTCTCTCAAAAGGAAAATCAGTAATAGCATAAAGGAACCAAAGGAAGGAGTAGATTGAGAGGGGGAAGAAAAAGTGGAATACATAGTGTGTAAAACTTAACAATTCATTTTTTAACAAAAAAACATAAATCTAAAACCAAAAAACAGATATCAGAATCCGAATTCAGTGCCATTAGGTAAATGTTACTGAAATTTTAAATCAAAACTTAAACTACATAAGCCTAAATTGAGAGTTGTGAAATACGTTTTAGTGGTCCCTTACGGAAAAAAACATATGCTTTCTCGGGAAAAGATGCTGAAAAATGTTTATTTTTCATTCACACCAAAAGCCTAACAGTCGACACTTTTTTCCAACATCAATGGCTCTGGTGGAACAATTTTATATGGCTGATAAATAACTAAAAAACTTGTACCAATAAAAGTGTTCCCGTCTGAAATGTCTGCTGTCAATCGACTGATGAAATCGGACGATAAATTGATTCATTAACTAAGCGATTTCGGCCGAAAGCGAAACTCTAACTTTCAGCAATGAGTTCCCCAACTACTTCAGAAAATGTTAGGACGGTGATTGAGTAAATTAAGTGGTAATAAACATAAATACAGCTAAAGTGCAGTAAAGGCGATAAAGATAAAATGAAGATATGTAGAATCAGTTGTTTTATTGATTGGTTGTTGTTTATTCTGTACAAATGATCCTATGTTTATAGTACAAGAAAAATAAAACGTGATCCCCCTATGTTGTCATTAAATTACCCACTAAATCCACTAGCCAACTATGAGAAGGTGGTGCCGATTTTTACTCCTTGTTTTCCTCTTGCACGATTAATGGCACTTCCTTCTAGCTGTTGATGGTTGTTACCGTTTCTTAGGGTCTAGAAGATTCTTTGACTTGGTCTTCGAGGCGTCCAAATATGTGTGGGTCTCAGTCGTTCCTCGGAACTATAACTCGGCCAGGCTATCGTAATAGCCGATGAAGCTTTTATAGCCGAGGTCTAGTACTAATAGATTCGGCTATGATTCAGTTCGGTTATCGACTTATAATTCTGTTGCCGGCTCATTTTGAGGTTTCCACCTTCGGCTGTCACTTGATTCGGCTAAACAATTAAAAGTTTTTTTGAGTGTTAACAATTGCCCCCTACATTAACTCGAGTGAGGTTGTTGAGTTGATGTATTCAAAAATAGCCGGCGTTTCGTGTGTCAGCTGCGGATGTCATTTTAATCACTTTTGCCCTAAATGCATGCAATGATGATTTTCTCTTAAAAATTTCTTCCTTTCAACCGAGGCGTCTCGGCTTCCACAACTGAATTCCGATGCATTTCAGCCGCACGTTTGAAAGAAAGTAGTCCCGATGCGTGTCAATCACATCTCCAAAAAAAGATATTTAAGGAGAGAGAGACCCCCCCCCCCCAGAGGTTTCTCACTTAATTTTCAGTCATTCCCAAATTATTTTCCTTCTCCAAAGAACCCTATTTCCTTAATCAGAAAACCATGTCTTCATCTTCATCTTCATCTCTATATCAGGATCAGATAACGCCAATTTGGCTACTGATGACCTAATCCCTACCTTTGCCTTCATCGATGAACATCTGGTTCTTGCTTCCTAAGGTACATCTGAACAGGGCGGCCTCCTTCTTTCTCGGTATCTTAGCCCGGCAAACTATGACCTTCATATTACTTGTGATTGGTTCACTGGCGATCACTATCCGGCTAGCCTGCGTACCTGGCCGACCAAGATTACCAACTACTCTTATTGGTTGGAACGAGTGAAGTCGGCCAGAGAGACCGAATAGAGATGCATGAGTCTCTATGAGGCCATTGCGCTGTCGGAGTTTGACCTCTCCTGTAACATTGGTCTTATATACGCTTTCCTCAGTTACTGATCGACCACTGCCAACGCATTTGTTTTCCCCTGGGGAATGATGACCCCCACACTGCTCAAAATGACAGCGATACTTGGCCTTCCGATATTGGGAGTCGAAGCGCCTGTCTTAAGCGACATAGATGTTGTCGACTTGGGCATTAAGGTCTCAAAGACTTCTTCCGGCTATGGCCATTTCATGACCAATAACAACCGAATATCGCCTCTTCCAGTCGACGATGCCGAGCATCATGCTTTCCTGCTCTTTTGGTTCAGCCGATGTTTTTTCTGCAAATGATCTTGTGTAGTCGTGAATGAGCTGGAAATTTATGCGGCGCGAGCCGTTTCGGGGGAAGATGTCAGCTGGACATCTCTCTTCCTGACTTATCTTTATATGGCTCTTGGCGATGCCCATGCAAGGTTAAGGGACTCCAGAAATCTAGATACCTTAGCCGGTCCCCTGTGGTTCCTTTAGCTGTGGATCACCCTATATTTTCCGGAGTTTATTCATGATGATTTTGATGACCGTCGTTTTCCATTAAACCCGCCGGTGCTAGCCGATACTCTTCGAAAAACACCCTTCGTTCCCCAGGACGCTTTCACTACAGTCTCCACCTTGCATGGTATGTCCCGAGACCATTACACATATTAGAAACCGATCCTCGAAACATGGGCCACCGTCGATTGGGTCCGTCAAGTAGCCGATGACAACCTTACATTCTCTCAGCGGAGAACTATGGCCCTCACATGGGGGCGTATTCTTACGGCTAGAGATCTATTGGGTGGCTTAAAGCCCACCTCTAGGAACAATAAGTTGACCATGGATCTCTATCGGCCAAACTTTGTGGCAAGGCAATTCGGTCTCACTCAACACGTATCATGGCCTCACCGCAGTATTATTTGTTCAACCCAAAGCTGCATTCTTGATGCAAAACATGCAAGGAAAATTGCCGATCACAATCTTGATAGGATCGCCCTATTTGACTGGCAATCGTTTCCCCCGAGAGCAAATACTACTGTTGCTTTTGTCGAATGGTGGAATACGGCCAAGGAGATATTCTTTCAGTCTCCTCTAGATGTCTATTGTGATCGGCTGGTCCTGTCAAACAAAAAGAAGACATAAGAAACCTCTAAACCGTGGACGAAAGAGGCCTCTCTGAAAGTTGCTCCCCTTAAATCGGCTAGACCTGCCGCCTCAAGGTCTTCCATCAGGTTGCGGCAAACGAAGAGAAAAGGTAAATTGCTTTCTACATATGTGTAGGCCAGATTATTCTTATGAATTTTTACTAACATCTCTTATGCGTCTTTCAGCAACTCAATCCCCCAGCGTTTGTCGATCTGGAGACCACTTCTAACAACGCAACCCCGTCACCCCGTAAATATATTCCTAAGCAACCCAGGCGAAGCAGAGGGATTGTTATCCGAGATCGTAGTGAGGAAGAATCCCACAGAACACGAGTTTCTATTTCTGCTGAGGAAGAGAAGGAAATCGAGGTATATCCCTTGTCTGGCTCAAATACCTTCGCATCGGCTATCTTTCAATAGTTATGTTTTCTGTTTGCCCTTTAAGGACCACAACTAACAAGACGCAGACGGCCGCAGAAAGCGTTCGATGCCCCTCTTCATATTGGAGGGTCGTCCTCTTCGGCTCATACTTTCAGCATCCGCAGGATCCATTATCGGCTATCCTCAAGACCAAAATTTCTCCTAAAAAGGCAGCTGAAGATTTTTATGCTGATGTAGCCGTAGAGGTATACCATTTCTCTTATGCTTGGTCCTTCACTATTTCCAAATCATTGCTTCTATTCTTAACCTGTCCTTTCTGTACATGAGATGGCTGAAGATAATCTCTCGACTAAAACCAACCCAATTGATGACTCAGAAGTGCCAGCCGAGATCATCCCTGAAGACGTGCTTCTGCAATATTTTGGCTCAGTCGACATTGCACCTTCACCATCTTCGCATGTTGGCATTCATCGAGAGCGAGTTGAGGAGTCTCTTGCCAGGAGAATTCCGACCAGCAACGAAGAGTTCCATGCTTTGAGGGCTTCTCTATTCCGATTGTCAAAAGAAGCAAAAGATTCTCCAGTTTTGGCAACCGACTATAATGATATGGCTTTGGCTCTAAATGACTTATTTGCTATACACAAAATGGTCAAAGATAGCCATAATGAGGCGGTCACTGCTCTGCAGCACTTGGGTCTCATTGGCAAGAGAAGAACAATATTCAGACTTCTTTCAATGAGGTGAATGCAGAAAGGCAACAGAATGTCAGCCGAAGGAATGACTTGCAGGAGCAACTGTCAAAACTGTGAGCCAATTTGGAGAGGATCCAGGCGGAGATAAAGGCTATTACTACGACCATATGCGCATTGGAATCGACTATTAAGGCCCAAGATTCCTCCCATTTTTCTTTGTTTTAGCAGGGCATTCATTTAGGTAACAAGATTCGGAAACTTGGTAACCAATAGGTGGTTTGGGAATTGGATCAGAAAGCAGGCAGTGAACGGCTGGCCCAACTGGAGAATGAGTGTACTACGTGGAAAAACAGACTTGCTCAAGCAACGCCAACACTTCTTGCTAATTTTTTCGTAGTGGTATCCAAGGGAACTAATTCTTCGGTTATGACTACTCATTTGCCAGTTGATCCCGTTGCTCAGTTGTCAGCCGACATCCTCATGGACTTGCAATCTGAAGCCATCACGGCTTCTGTTACTCAAGAGGTATTGTCAGAAGCTGAATAGCAGCCAGAGATACTTTAGCGGCCGACACTCCAGCTTTTACCGAGACCCCATCAGTTATAGTGGCTGAGCCTTTGTTGGATGCGGAAAGGGGAGTCCTAGAATAAGTAGAAGCGGATGAGGTAGTAGCCGTTGGTGCGGTTGAGGATGAGAAAGAGACTGCGGCCACCCAATACGACCAAGCAGCCTTAGATTCGTCTAATCCTGAGACCTTTGTAACTGATGATGTAGCGGAACCTCTAGCTAGTGAAACGCCAACCAACTTGGCTTCCTAGTTTTATTAACCCCAAATCAAAGGGTCTGTTTTTGTGACCAGACCGCCGGTCTATGACTGTTTTTACTCATGCATACCCCAAATCGAAGGGTAATACTTTTTTAAGTATTTGTCATTTACGTTTCTGTCAAGCTCTTCATCATGCATGTCTATTAGTCGATACGCGTTGCCAGCAATCTGTGGCTTACTACGAAGGGTCCTTCCCATTTTGGCGACCATTTTGCCAAATTTACGATCTTTCATTCTAAACGGCAACCCGATTTTCCAAACCAAGTCTCATTCGGCGAACCTCTTAGGCTTAACATGTTTGTTGTATGCTTTGACCATTTTCCATTTACCGGCTTCGATTCTTTCTAGGGCCATCAGTCGATCTTCATCTAGCTGATCTAACTCCATTAGCATGGTCTGCTGATATTCTTCTAAGCTTAAAGAATTCTATTTGGCCACCCGTAATGACTTAACATTAACCTCTAAGGGCAACACTGCATCTTGGTCATATGTTAGCCGATAAGGTATTTTTCCAGTAGCTGTAGACTTAGAGTTAATGATTGCCCAAATAACTTCATCCAAAGTGAGATGCCATACTGCCGGTCAATCCTCCATATTTTTACTGATTATGTCCACAATAAGCTTGTTAGTTGCCTCGGCTTGTCCATTTGCCTGTGCATAATAAGGCGAGGATGTGATCATCTTGATCCCAAATTTCTCAGCAAAGGCTACCACCTTAGAACCAGTGAATATCGTCCCTTGATCGGTTGTAATCGTCTCAGGAATACCATATCTATATATGATATGGTGTTGGATAAACTGAATGACTATTCTGTTTGATGAACCCTCTTCATCGGATGTGCCTCTACCCATTTAGTGAAGTAATCGGTAGCCACAATAATGAAATTATGTCCTTTAGCCGATTGCGGGTGAATCTTGCCGATGGGGATATTTTTGGATATTTGATGTAACACTTCTGGTGCCCGCACTGTGTCAGAAAGTCTTCGTCTTCGATCTCTCTTCGCAACGCATTTGTTGGGTGTCCACTGGCGCTCCTGTCCAGAGCGAAGAGAGGGCGAAAAAGCGTCGCCGAAGCAGCATAAGCAGACTTCTATTGCTACGTGGTGTGACACTTCTCCACCCTCTGCTAGCAGCTTTCTTCTCTTATGATAGCTAAAGGAAAGGGCTATGGTGATAGACCCCAAAGAAGATTCATAAATATTTCACTACCTAGCTTATTTTGATTAGATTATGTTGTGAGCAATGTGATTTCTTTCTTGCATTTGAACTTTATCCTCGAATTTGCAAGAGGTAACCTTCCTCTTGAGGATTCTAATAGCTTAAGTGCTTTGTTGAATGTATTAGAGGTAGTTTGAATTCTAATTCTAATTATTGCTAGTATTTTTTAATATTTGTGTCTAACTTTTATCTTTACTTGCTTCCTATTTCAATTCCTTGCACTTTTTAATTTAGCTGTTATCAAATAGTTTCTGGCATTGGATAAACAATAAATTTATTTAAAAATCTAACTTATTTCCCTAGAAAATGAACAAGTTAATTTTTCAATCTATATTTACTTTTGAACTATTCCGTTTTAATGAACAAGTTATTTGAAGCTATTTCAATAAGTTTAACCTAGGGGTAATAAATGTGTGTGTTGAATTGTATTTGAGTGGGTTAAAATAAGCTGAAATTGTTTGGATTGAAATGGGCTAAGTGTGTCATAACCCAACTCACGGATTAAAATGAGTTTACTAAGTTTTAATTTCGTTGTTATTTTTATAATTTGTTTAAGTACCTAATAAAATATTTTTCTCTTTATTATTGTTATATATAACATCAAATAAAAAAAGTATTTTTAAAAATATTTTGACAGTTTCTCACAAGTCATTTTGGGCTACATATCAACCTAATTTTTAAATAAGCTAAATTGGACGGATCATATTTTTATGAACTAATTTTACCCCCTTAATTTAACTAATACATAATCATTTGAGTTTCACAATCATCATTTGGGAATATTTAGTGGCTAATTTTTTAGATTGAAGAAAGATCTCAAGGCATTTTACATCTCACTAACCCTTGTGACATATGTAATTTAAATATATACTTTGATCATCTCATAAACAATATAGCTCGAAGCCTCGAACAAATATTTTTGTTGTATATATAATGTGTCTTTAAGCGATCGCGCAAATCATATATGGCAAGTAAAGAATGACTAACAGCCTAACACATGCATCCATAGCATACTTAATTGGGATTATTCATCAAATAAAATTAAGGAAACATAACTTATTTCTTTCTTCTAAAACATCAAGTTTGAGTAATAAATATTGTTATTCTCTTAATTGAAACCTCTAAATTCCTCCCAAATATGTTGCGTAGCTAGTTCTAAACTCACCATGACAAAGTATAGTTTATAATAAGAAAAAAAAATCAAAGAAATCTTAGTTTAATCATAAGAAATAACAAGCAAAAACACCTAAGTTAAAATCCTAATTATATGTACACTCATTTTGTCATCAAGCTGATTAACTTATGATTATTATGAAGAGCTGCCGTGTTAGAGGCAGTAGTGGCGGTGGCAGTGGTAGCGGCGAAGGAGGTGGTGGTGGTGGAGACGCGCTCACAAGAAGGACACATAGTGAGAGTGGTGGCAGGAAGTTGCATGTGAAAAGGTTGAGAAGATTTTAAAGTTCTTAATTCTTGAAGCTCTTTCTGCATCCTCTTATTCTCTTCTGTCAGTGTCTCACAACATTTCTTTAAATACTCACAATCTACCTCTGTCTGCTTCAATTTTGTCCTGCCATTTCAAATATAATGATCCAAGTTAAATACAGACATAAAACTGTTAAATATACACGTGATATACACTTACCATAGGTAGTGTATATCACGGTTTTGTGTAATATTGGAGCCGTGATATACACTTCCCAAAATTAGTGTATATCACGGTTTTATGGCTCAATTATAGTGTAAATAATTGTATTAATTAGCATTGTATACTTACCATAATTATAGGATTCTTGTACTACTAGAATAGGGTTTTGGGAGTAGAATAGGAATATGATTTTCCTATTATGGTAAATTATAAATTGTATAAATACTCTTTCATTAATGAAAATAATCAAGAGATTATTTCTTTAAAAAACAAAGACTTTTTACACTATTAATATCGTTTAACTAGTGATAGTAGATCAGTTAATATTTTTATTAAGTTATAAGCAATATTAATTAGTACCAACTTATGTGGCATTGTTTTACTGGGCCGAAGTTTAAAGAAAGAAATTGAAATGTATGGTCTAAAACACTTACATATTTTTGTGGCTATAAATCATTTCATTGAAAGTAAATATAAATTTTAAAATTAAATTATTTTTAAATAAAAAAAAAGAAAACATCTTTTTAGGAACATATTAAAAAGAAAAGTGTTACGTATAAATTGAAGTTGAAAGGTTAATACTTTCAAATTTATCTATAATTACCATATATTACATATACATATATATATATATACATATACATACATATATATACATATATACATACATATATATATATATATATATACATACATATATATACATACACATACACACACATATATATATATATTTGGACAATATACATAACTTGAACTTTTCAAATAATGAATGGCCCAAATGATCAATTATTACTAATACCATATACTCCAAATCATATAATGCTTGATAATACTATTGAGTGTGAGAGTATAATGCTTACCTTGCTCTTCTATTTTGGAACCACACTTCCACTTGTCTTGGACGAAGGTTTAACTGCTTTGCTAGAGCAAGCTTCTGTTTCTGCAATTATAAATTTTCATATTTCAGAACAATACTAGAAAAAGAAATTTAAAAAATAACAACATCGAATAACACCTAGAATATATTGTATTAATAAAACTGTATACATAATTAACATCATGGTTTTCAGGAGTTAACTTATTGTATACACTAATAACGTAAAAAAGTTTCACACTACTGTCTTCTTTTTTTTCAATCAATCATCCAACTTTATTTAGAGTGGATGCCTTTTATTGCCAGCAAAATTAACTTGTTATAGCAAATGATAACTTGTTTTATTCTCCAAATTTGATACAATTTTTTGGAGGTTGACTTATAACTACTTTTAGGTAACTTGAATATCAGGGCAGAGGTAGAATTTAATTTATGAATTCGGCTGAACCTGATATTTTTTGTTCAAATTATGTATTTGTCTTATGAAATTACTGTGTATATATGGACAAATTCTTAATTTAAAATCTAGCAGCTTAAAATAACTTATAAAATTTCAATAATAAACTTTAAATTCTGATTTTACCCCTAAACTCGTAGTGTAACAATTCTTTTACACAGTAGTGCATAAGAGCTATAGTAGTAGTATCTATATTGTAAAAGTCAAGAGTGAATGATAAAAAGTAATAGTACCACAACTTTGAAAGATTGCATGAAAATAAATGATTATGAAGTTTGACTTACTGGATTGAGAGTGTTGTGTTCTTTGAAACTTTCTTCAAGAAAAGCTGATTGTTCTTTTGTAAGTCTAAGTTTTTTTCTAGCTGAAGCATCTTCTTCATCACTAGCTCTTGAAGAAGAATTATAATTCTCAGAGTGATCTCTCTTCCCATTTAAATTTCCATTTCTATATATTGGAAAGTTCATTTGAAAACTTGATATTTCACTGTTCGGAGATGAAAGCGCCGCCCCTTCCTCTGCCTCCTCCGCCACTAATTGCCGCCGGTTCATGTCCAGTATTGCCTTTCCACCGCCCGGTCCATGTGTTAAACCCGGTTCAGAAGCTACTGTTGAATAGTTCATAATATGGAAAGTTAATAATAAAAAATAAAAGAGTTAGTGATCAACAATACACCCGAACTATATTATTTCCCGAGTTTCACACCTCAACTATCAGTTATCCTTTACATATTGATAGTTCAAGTAGGAAAAAGAAATATCTGGTAGTTTGGAGGTAAAACTCTGGAAAAAGTGATAGTTGACATGCTAGTTGTATTTCCAAAATCATGGCAATCAATTTTTCAAGAAAGTGTTCTACATGGATCAAGCTTTTTTTCTTCAATATTACTTTAAAGTTTTTTCTCTTCCTTTCTCTGACAAATTTCTAACAATAACAAGCACCAATATTCCGCCAACAAAACCTTAAAGAGAATATAAGAAATTATGTTTGATCCAAAAAACAAGTAGCTAGTAATAACATGCTATAAGCATAAACATTTTCTAAATCCATGGAGCAGTAAGTTTTATCTCTAGAAAACAAAGAAAGACCATTTGATAGACTAGATTTAGAATTTTGAGTTTATGAATTTTAAATTTTATAAAAGGCAACTTACTAGATTTTGCATAAATTATTTTTACATATTCAGTAAATTTCTCAACACAAACACAGTATTTTGGCCAAACCTATTGAATTTTAACTAACTCATACCTAAAACTCTAGCTCCGCTCCATTTTCAATACAAAGAAAAAACAAAAACAAGAAGAAAGAAAAATCATAGGGTGAAGAGATATACTCACAATTTTGAGAGAGCCAAGGGAAGCAAAGTTGTGAAGAACTAGTGTTCCTCGAAACAGGAGAAAAAGGCAGGAGATCAAGTTGAAGTGATGGATGATCTGTTGATGACCCTTTACTTATAATTTCTTGATGATTTCTTGATCTTTTTCTTCTTCCAGCTTCATCTAACACTTCACTGCACTTTCCTAAATCCATGCAAAACCCTACATCTTTGCTACAAGAAGAAGATGATGATTTTTCAAGAAACAATATTGGTTTTGGGGTATCCACTCCTAAGCTCAAAGCTAACTCCATCAAAGAAACAAAGGAAACTTTTGGAGGAAAAAAAATAGAGAAGCTTTTGGAATGGGAAATAGGGAAATAGTTTGAGTTGAAGAAGAGAGAAGAATAGAGGACTTTAGGATCTATTTAAAAGAAAGGCATTGTCCAATCCTTCTTTTAATACTATTTCTACTAGGTGTACTTACTACACAGTAGAAAGATAAAAGGAAGAAAACCTCTTCAAAATTACTCCCTTCTTCCCAATTTAGCTATCGCTTTACTATGTTCACGGCCATTAAGAAAAATAATAGTAAGTATAAGGCATCGTTTACTAAGTTATTCTTATTTATTAGATATTTTTTTTAAATTGAATAATATTAAAAAAAAATAATATTAAGGATATGTTTGTAAATAATTATCAACTTTAATCTTGAATTCCTAATGACACTTATTTTGGAACAATCTTTTTATGCTAAAGCGACAATTGAAATGGGACGGAAGGAGGATTATTTTTCGTTTACTTTGACGTCCCTATTTATGCAGCACTATTCAATTAGACATATAAATTAAGAAAGAAAATATTTTTTTTTGAAATTTATGATCTAAAATAAGATTGTGATATTAATATGACTATAAATTATTTTATAAAGAATCAAATGAGAACTTTAAAGTTATATTATTTTTTAATATAAAAAGTGATTTTCTTTTTAAATAAATTAAAAAGAAAAATGTTCTGCATATATTGAGATGAAGAATGTCAATTTATTTTTTAAAAAAGTAAAATTGATTGACAAGTACTAGTTAAATTAAGAGAGCACGTGAAACGACATAAATATACAGCGGTATATACTTGTGAGTTATGACACACTACGTGAGAAAGAGTGTCTCAATCCTCAAATACATACTCCTCAACGTACTATTATTATTATTAGGGGCAGGTTTAGTATTTAAAGTTTATGTGTTTTTTATTTGTTTAGTTGGGTGAGTTTATTTATTACATGCCACGATTAAGACCCTGTAATCTGAGTATTAGCATATATTATTAAATATACTCCATATATTTTGTAATATTTAGTGTTGTATAATTATGATAGAAATAAGATTGCTATTGAATTAGTATTCTACAATGTACACACTATATATATATTTGTATTAATGATAAAGATTCTCCAAGTGAGATTAATACAATCTTACATAGTATCAGAAGCCAACAATCCTTCCCAACACAAAATCTAATTTCAGTGGTCCTTTCCTCTCTCTTTCCGGCGCCGAACCGACCGTATACCGCCGGTATACCTTCAATATACGCTGATATACAGCTGCTCAACCCTTCAATTCTGCTAACAACCCCGTATACCACTGGTATACTACTGATATACAACCCTCCTTCCTTCCATAACTCTCCAACAGGTCGTATACAACATATACACACTGATATACAATCTGTATATGGTTGTTATACCCTCTCTGCCTCTATATACTACCCGTATACAGCTTTCCTACGCCGTTATACACCTTGTATACGGCTGTTTATACCTTATATACGCTTCGTATACGTCACGAATCCCACCTTCCTTATTTTTTCTATCTCCCACCCAATCTCCGGCAACCACCATGGCCGTGAACAACCATGAATATGGCTCCACAGAGGCGCGGGGGTGGTAGCAGGGATCAAGCTAGGAACTGGGCTTCCAGCTTAGGTCCAGCAGCCTCCACACACAGCCTAGAGGCTGCGGCCCAATTTCCAAAAGCAGGCCAGCTCGCCCCATACCAACTGATGGGCCACGGCCATCCGACCCATCTTCCTGCAGCCCCACAGCGGCCCAGCAGTCCGGGCACCCATCCGACGTCCCACTGCAGTCAGGCCCAATTTCCTGGGGGCCACTTCTCTACTCCGAGCATTCCCCAATTCAATTTGGGCCAGACTTTCGGCACATTAACTCATCGGAAGCCCGATAATGCGTGGTATATGGATACGGGCGCCACGTCTCACATCACCAACAATACTAGTAATCTTCCTCAAATGCGAAATTTAAATACTCCACAATATATTATGGTTGGAAACAGTTATCACATTTTAATTTAAGGTTTTGGCCATACTCCAACCGCACCACCGCATCCCCACTTCTCCCTAAATAACGTCCTCTATGCCCCACATATTATCAAGAACCTAATCTCCGTTAAAAAAAATTATCATTGATAATTTCGTATCAATTAATTTTGATCCGTTTGGGTTTTCTATAACGGACTTCCGTACCGAGAAACTCCTTACAAGATGCAACAGTGAGGGAGGCCTCTATCATTTCCTAACCACGTCAGCTGCCAGTGTCATCCCTCCCACATCTTTAACTGTCCAAGTCTCTCCTCTCACCGCTTTAGCAACAATCTCTCCGTCAACCAGACACAATAGACTTAGACACCCAAGAGCTCCCATTTTAAATTTTCTCTGAAACAATAATTTAATTCGTTGTTCTAGTGCAAAATCTGCCCAACAGTGTTTTTCTTACCCTTTAGGCAAACACGTTCGCCTCTCGTTTCAGTCTTCTTTAAGTGTTACGTTTTCCCCGTTTGATATTGTTCATGCAGATTTATGGACATCTCATGTTATTAGTTCTTTAGGTCATGAATTTTATCTTGTGTTATTATATGACTTTTCTCACTTTATCTGGATTTACCCTCTAAAATTCAAGTCTGAAGTCTTTACCAAATTTCTTGAGTTTCATAACTTTATCAAAACAAAATTTAAAAAATTTATTAAATCATTCCAATGTGACAACGGTCGTGAGTTTAATAATTCGGCGCTTCATAATTTTTGCACTAAGAATGGCATGGTCTTCCGTTTCTCGAGTCCCCATACCTCACCCCAAAGCGAAAAAGTCGAGCGAATCATCCGTACTATCAACAACATGGTTCGTACCCCATTCTTTTTCATGTCTCTCTCCCCCCGTCATTCTGGGTCTATGCAGTCAAAATGATAGCATATATCCTTAATATTTTACCTCCACAACAAAACCCCCACCAAAATACTCTACTGTCGGATCCCGTCCTATGACCACCTCAGAATTTTCGGTTGTCGTGCTACCCAAATCTTGCCTCCACTGCTCCCCATAAATTAGTACCTCGCACCGATCCTTGTGTCTTCGTAGGTTTTCCGCCAAATCATAGGGGCTATATGTGTTATCACTTGTCCACTCATCAAATTCACGTCTCTCATCACGTCACTTTCGACGAGACGATCTTCCCGTTTTCGAATATCCAAAAATTCCAAAACATGGATTACACGTTTCTCGATAAGTTAGACCTCTCCCCCATCGGCCTCAGCCAACTGCGTTAGTCCACCACCGTAACATTGTCACTGCCACCTACTGCTGCCACCATCGACATCGTCTCTGCATCTATATCACCGTCTTTGTCTCAGTCACCATCATCGCCGATTGCCACCGCTACCGGCAATCGACCCAGAGTCTCTGTATCACCACCGGTCACCAACCCTACCATCAACTGGAACCTTCAACCACCACAACCTGTGTCGCCGCCTCCAACAACCACTATAGCCGACAACCCAGTCACCCACCCCTCCACCGAAACCCTACATGTCACCGGAACTCCGACCCGTACAACTCCTAGTACCTGGACCATTACTACCACACCGACACACCACCGCTACAGTCCTAACCCACCACTGACACCATACCCGACATCGCCTACCCAGCACCACGTCGACCCTACCCGACCCATCTTCATATCCACCAAACCCGTTGACAGTCCCTGGCACAACTCACCCACTGCCCTGTTCCGTTGACCGCACCTATCAACAACCCGACACTACCCACCCATCCAGTGACCCGAAACCAGCAACCCAACAAAATACCCATCCACCCACTGCCCCCTCCCGCGCACGCGCACCCAATGGAAACCCGTGCCCAACACGGGATTTTCAAGCCCAAAGTCCAGTTTAACTTATCAACACAAACCATTTCCCCAATTCCGAAAAACCCAAAATTAGCCAAACTAGACCATAATTGGAATACGGCCATGTGTGAGGAATTTAATGCGTTAACGAAACAGCACATGTGGGATTTGGTTCCTAGATCGGAGGGGGTGAATGTGATCGTTGCATGTGACTTTTTCGTCACAAATACAGAGAGAGTCACACTGCTTTCCTTATCAGGGAGCTTCAAGTTAAGTTGCCTCTTGAAATGTTTAACTGCAGCTCTAGCAATACTTTCATCTCCATGTACCCACCTATATCTGTGATTCTTGATAATGTGAATGTGAAGTCTTCTTCTCTTCTTTCTTAGGACACTGAAAATATTTAATATTTTTTCATCATCCTTGAACCATTTTGATTGTGTCTTTTGTCTGAGCATAGAATCCTGCAGACTCAACCATCTGACATATTCAGCATACCTCTTGTTTAGATCTTCCCTTCCTTGATCAGAATTCTGCATCACATCAATTTATTCCAAAAGCTCTACTTTAGCTTCCCATTCTTTCACTTGGTCATTTATATCTCCAATATTATTTCTGGATTAAGTGCTTGATTTTCTGGTAAGAATCTTCAATTTACACTGAAGCCTCCACATTGCATTATCTCTAATGTGCTCATTCCAGCAATCTTGAACAGTTTTCATAAATTGAGGCATGTCAACCCAAAAATTAAGAAATTTAAAGTATTTGATATGATCAGGCAGAGGGTTATGACATTTTAAAAGAAGTGGTCTATGGTCAGAATCAGTTCTGGACAAATGCTTAACCACATTGTGTTGGAAGGATTCAACCCAATCCTCATTTACTAAGACCCTGTCCAATATCATCCAAATCCTTTTACTAGAAATCCAGTAATTACACCAAGTGAATTTAGAACCAATATAGCCAAGATCATTCAGATCACAAGAATTCATGTAGTTAATGAAATCTAGACTCTTAGAAGCTCTATGAGGGACCCCTCATAATTTTTTATCAGGGTCCATAATGACATTAAAGTCACCTCTCATGCACCATGGATCATCAATCATGCTCTTGACTTCTTCAATACTTTCCCACAAAGATATCCTTTCCTCAGGAGTGCATTTAGCATACACTGCTGTTACAAAGGTGCTATTATCACTGGGTTGATTCTTCATGTTGAGTGTAAAATTGATCATCATTACCTATGATCTTAGCGTTGTCAAAATTCTTTCAGAAGCACCATATTTGATCATTAGTATTGGCCTTACAATGGTGGAATTCAAATTATCTTTTATAACCTTCTATGTTGTTGCTATTCATAAAGGGCTCATATATTGCTACAAAGACCACTCTATTAATGTTGAAAAGTTTTCTCAATCCAAAAAAAAAAAAGATTTTTTTGATATGACCCATTATATTCCAAAATAGAGCATTAATCATGGATATATAATAGAGGGGCACTGTCTTTGCCTCTTGCCTTTGATTTTGTTGGTAGCTGTAGTCTTGTTCTTGATCTCTTTTTTCTTGTTCTGCTTCTACCCCTTAATTTAGTGAAAATTACCTTTCGTTGACTTTGAGCAGTGTCATGCATATCACTTTTGTTGTTTCTTATTTCAGATGAGTCAATAGATAGAGCCTGGATTCTACCTTTTCCCTTGTATTCTTTCTTCCTCTTTTTTCTTTCTCATGGTTTCCCTTACATTTATTTTCCTTTTTGTCAATGTCACAACCAATTTTGAATTCCTCTGGTTCCTCATCATTTTTTCCCCTACTGTTCTCTTCTTTTTGTAGACTCTGTTCTAGCTGTGGTAACTCAATAAACAATATAGGTTCTGCATTCTTGACATAAAATGGTAAGCTAGAAGACTGTATTTCTCCTTCCTCCAGCTCTTCCCCTTTTCTTCTAGAACTAGCCTCTTGACTTGATTTATTGTCCCTTGTTTCATTTACTTCTTCAGTGTTGCTCACATGACATGTTTCCATCTGGCTAGGCATAGGTTGGATCTTGTTACTGTCCCCCCCTCCCCCCCCCCCCCCCCGTTTACTTGCTGAGTAGAATTCTGCCCTTTTCCAACTTCTTATTCATTAGACTTCTGGGGATTCTTTCCTATTTTCTCTTCTTTCCCTTCCTCACTTTGCTCTCCTACCTTCTGTTTTTCAATATTCTCTTTGTTTCTCTTCTTTCTTTTCACCACTTTTTTAGGGGCCACAGTTTTGAATATTAACCTCTTGCTGGACCTCTCTTTTTTATCCTTCTCCTCTTTCTTCTCTTGAATCATATGATCTTCATGATGGTGGACTTCTTTATCTTCCTTTTCTTCTTCTACCCCTTTTTCTTTCTGAAAATTACTTTTGTTATTATCATCCTGATTGCATTTAGATTAACATTGTTCTTCTCATATTCAATTTTTTGGTAGAAACCTTTTAAAGGTGAATCATCATATAATTGATCAATTTGGGGTTTTCTTAAATCAATCTCTACCTTAACCTTAGCCATACTTGGTCGAGTTCTATTTATATTTACAGTCAGAGGTATTCCTACTGGTCTCAAGATTTGCTTCAAATAATGTCAATTATGAAGGTGAAAGGGCAAACCTTGAAGGAGAACCCGTAGGAAGATCTTCTTCAGGTTTGAAGTCCGGAGACCACTTATGAAGCCATATTTGCATGCCATCGATCACTAGGTATTAGTGAAATCTTCTTCCGTAGTGAAGTTTATCAAACACCCCAATCGTAGTTGTACCTTTAATCGTTACCAATTCCTTGAATTGAGCCCTAATTTATCAATCTGTGGGCGTGCTTTAAGAAATCGACCCACTAATGTGTATCCACATTCAGCCGCCATGATTCTATAGTATTCTTGACCTTTGACATGTACTCCATTATGAAGAGTTTGTTTTGCAGTGACTTTCCCTTTCATGGCGATTTGAAGCTTACAATGAACACTACAACACAGTGTATTACCTACGAAATTTAAGCTATGAATCTAAAAATCGTAGCTATCACCTAATAATACCCACAAAAATTCGAATTCCGTAGCTATCTATAAATTTGTAAAATTTCTTAGCCAAAAAAATTAAATTGACATAGCTAATTCCTTATTTTTTCTATAATTACTAATAATCATGAAAATAATTACCTAAATAGCTTCAACTTTATTGCTATGATAAACTTTTATAGTTAATCATAAGTTTTTTCCACGTGATAAAGTTACTATAGCAATAGAAACTTTTTAGCCACAATAAATTATTTGAAACAAAATATTGTAGCTAAATAAATATTTTTGCTTCAAGTTCTAGAAATTTGTGGAAATAGTTAAATGATATAGCCACATATTTTTTTCTAAAATAAAATTTCGTAGCTAATTATAAATTTTTGCCACGGGTTGAAACTGACTGTAGTAATAGTAACCTTTTAGCCACAATAAACTATTTGAAATAAAATGTTGTAGCTAAATAAATATATTTGCTTCAAGTTATAAGGAAACTGTGGCGATAGTTAGCCACAAAATCTTAGCTATAATAGAATTTTGTAGCTAATTATTAGTTTTTGCCACGAGTTGAAACTTATTGTAGTAATAGTAATATTTTATCCACAATAGATTATTTGAAACAAAATATTCTAGCTAAATAAATAGTATTGCTTCAAGTTATAAAAAATTATGGCAATATTAAATGATATAGCCACAAACTTTTTGTTATAATAAAATTTTCTAGATAATTATTAATTTTTGCCAAACTTGTTCTAGTAATAATAACCTTCTATCCATAAAAAAATAAAAAATATTTTTTTTTGATAAATAAATATTTTGCTTCGAGTACTAAAAGGAAATACTAATAATAATAATTTTTAAAAAGCCTTATATAATTAATATGTGAATAGCTAAATATGCGAAATCTAAACAAATCTTGTATCAATTGCATTGTACAACATATTGTATTTGTTTAATTTAGACAATAAGAAGTGTTATAATGTACAGTGTTGTTATATCTTAATCATACAACATATTGATCATTTTATTATATTTGTAACACTTCAGTAACTCCGATACTATTAAATAAAATTAAGAATATGTATACGTATGATTGTACATCAAAACTAATTATAATATAATAATCTATATTTAACAAAGTATTACTTATAAGTTTCAATATAACAAATAATTATGTAATTTTATTTAGTTAAATCTGAATATCTAATTATATCACATTTGAATATATGTGGGGGAATGAGCTTAAAACCCAAGCTTTAAGGATCAATACTGTGGTAACCCAACCTTACTGATCGGAGATCCCAGGAATTTGGTTAAAAAGGAAAACTAAGCTGTAAAGGTTCAGCTGAGCATTTCGGTGGAAGCAAGAGCACTTCAGGTTATGATCCCTGTAAGGAACATAAACCCAAAGTTGTTCCCGCGATAGACGTTAAGTGCTATCTGTAGTGTGGGTAAATGTTAAGTTTTCAAAACCTTTAATGATCCTCAACGATTGAGGTTAGGTTTAGGGAAACTTTTAATGATTCCTAACACTTGTAAAGTGGGGTATAGCAGGATACCTCGTAGGAGACCACCTATTTAAGTGTGAGGACATACCGCCTCAAATGAACGCACTTAAGAATCCAAGAAGTGTCCACGGCCACAGCAGACAAAACATTACGAAAAATAGAGTAAGAGAAATTGTTGTGTTGGTACCATTGACTTGGTTTACACTAAACACTGACGATTCAAGACATCACGTTCACCGCACAGTAAGTAAGTCTGATGGTATTCAACTATGGAAGGTTCAAAACGGAAGCTACCTATCCAGATGCAACATCTGTCCGTTCAAAGATTGCTGGAAATAGGCACCTTGTAAGTGAGCCAAACTCTCTTTCAAGAGGGGATTGTTGGAAATTTACTAATGTGGAATTAAGTTTATCCCATTATTTATGACTCGAACAATTGGAGCCCCGCACATCGAAAATGACATTTCCACACACATGTACACGTAGTGCCAAGTTTTGTAAATTTCATTAGTGAAAGAGATATTGGTACATACGTAATATGTTTGAGACATAGAATGATGGACAGTTATTGGCCAAATGACAAGCATTCCACGTTGGTTAACGAAGGAAGAAGTGTACGAAGTGTAAGATGAAATGAGTCGAAAATCGACGTTGAGCCGTGAAGGGCCGCGACGCAACACCGTCGGAGCGCCGCGGCGCTAAATGGTGGTTTGGGCTACTGGAGATGAGGCGCCGCAACACTAATTCGCAGAGCCGAGGCGCTTCGGAGGCAGAATGCTGCGACGGGAAGATGGAAAGTTCTAACTTTTGGGCTGGTTTTGGAGCATTGAATCTCCATTATTTGGCACATGAATTCAGCCATTATTTGGTTGAATGTAACCCTTCAATAAGTGTCATTACATGGCTATTGAAGGTCATTAGTTGACTAGTTGAGAGGTCATTTCCTTACACTATAAATTGAGGTATTTGGCTCAATTGTTCAATACTTAGAAAATTTTCTGAAATCTTCTTCTTCATCTCTAGCATCATTTTAATATTCAAAGTTCTTCAAGAGTAACACTTGAGTTTCTTTTGCTCATTTGTTAAGTTGTTGTTGTATCTTAGGAGACTATTTCCCACGAACATAAAAGGATATATACGGGGCAATCTTGTCTTAAAGACAGAGTGTCATCACTCGACTCAGCAAATCACAAGGAGTTTTGTAATCATTCTTATTTCCAGTTTGTTGTAATATTTAGTTTATCCTTTCTAGCATTTGTAATAGTTACTTACTTCCCGTTTACCGCAATTGTTGTAACCCACAGGTTATTGATATTTCTACTTAATATTTACGTTTATTCTGTTGAATAAACTCGGTTGCTATTTCTTTGGCATGTTATTATTCATTTTAATATTTGTACGTTTTACTGTTATCGATCTATAAATATTTTATGAAACAATAATGTAGAAATATATGATTAATTGTTAGACATACTTATATAATCATTCATTTATGTTTTTTATGCTAATTTACTTTATCAAAATTAACATGCAGATTTATGAAATTATTAGAGCAGCAATGACAAATTAGGGCAGATACTAATCCAACTAAGATGCAGTTGGAGACTGCTTGAGAGGAGAGAAATCAGAAGACTGTGCGGTGTTGAGTCTCAAGCAAGATGCTACTATTATAATTGGTGTAATACAAGAATTATGTGTTGTGAATGTTTGAAAATTTAGATATGTGACTGTGTAACTTGAAATTCTATTTTGGAATACAAAAAATTTGATTCGTATAGAAGAATCCTTCTAATTAACAATGCTTGTGGCGTATTCTTTAATTTGTATCGATGACATTTTTGAATTGGTAGCTAATCGTATATATTATTGGCAAAATAGGGCCACACTTTCACTTTTCGTAGCAAATGAATTTTTTAGCTATAATTTTGTATATTTTATGGCAAAAAGAATGAATTCTTAGATACGTACAATAATATTTGTTGCAAATACTGTAATTCATAGCTATAGATTTTTGAACTTGTAGCTAAATACAATATTATTGCCACGAAACTAAACTATAAAAATAGCCACCAAATTTATATTTTCATGGAAAATAAATTATACTTTTTGCCACAAAAGAACATATTGTAGCTAGAATATAAAAATTGCTACAAGTTTTATTTGTCGTGGAAAAACAGTAAAATTATTTACTATAAATATATTTTCGTGGCAAGAACAAGTTACCGTCACAGCTACAACACACAAAAAATCGTAGCAATAAGTATTAGTCCTTAGCCACGGATCATATAAAGTATGTAGCTAACTTTTAGCTATGCTACATCTTGCTAGGAAAAAAATATTGTAGTTAAAGTGTTTAGCCACAAAAATTTTCATAGTTAGCTACAATGTATTTGTAGCTATAGATGCCTTTTGTTGTAGTGGAAGTTGACGGAGCTGTAATAATACTTGCGTAGGTGATGTGTCCTTGATTTCTGACCTTAGGGGGGCATCACCTCTTCAGTCGGACAGGACGAGCCGGAGGGAGGCCTCCAGGCACCTCCATGGAGGTGGCGCGTGATTGCAATTGTAAAATTAGCCGTTGTATACCTTACTTTTAGGAGAAAGAAGAGAGCATTTTTTAAAAATCTATCTCAATAAACTAGGTTAAATATATTTATTTGCATAAGCATAAATATTAATTAATCATCACTACCAAAAAATCACTACTTTCACGCTGAAGTTTCTCACTAAAAATTGTTCAGTGACTATTTTCACTGAGTGACAGTGAAAAAAAAATTCACACCAAAAAATTATAAAGTCTCCAAGCGCTTTAATGCGAATTTGTTTCTCATCATGCATTTTCCCAGTGAGTTAATTAAATGGGGATGAAGTGAAAAAATTATATTTTATAACATAAAATTTTATAAAATATTGATGAAAAATACTCTATTTCTAGTAGTACATGTTGAAAATATACGCAGGGGCCAATAGCCATAAAAGGATGATTAAATGATCAATCGTTAAAGGCCAAAACCATCATTGTTCCATTTTATTGTTATTATAAATCTCTAAACGTAACATCTAAAGCTGTTCGCCGTTAATTATTCCCGTGATTTAATTGATTAGCATTTTTTCAAGATCGTCTAAATCAAGATTGTGACTTTACATTTAGTTGTGATTGTCTAAATCATGAACAAGAAAAAGAAATCATTGGAAACTAAATAAATGTCAAAACGTATAAAAAATCAGAATGATAAAAAAAAATGATTTTTCTTTTAGCTTCTTAGGAAAACGAAATATGAAACTTTGAGTCTCGTTTACCTTGTTCACGCATTTACGTGCAATATATTTAAGCTGGATATAGATAAAAGTTCTTTTACAGTGATATTTATACAAAAATAATTGTGGAAAATATAATGTTGTAGAAATTTTAAAAAAATGGGTTTGGGGGGAGGGGTGTTAGTTGATGCCACTTCATCGAAAAATTTAGGCATAGATTGGTAATTTATTTCTTTAAATTTTAAATCTTTTCAGTAAATTTTTTTAACTCCGCCACGAGGAAGAAAGCAAAATATTTTGTTATGGAGGAACCATATCTTGCGTTAGCAAAAGAAAAATAATTTAATTATATCTTTTTTTTATTAAATAAAGACTAGAAACTATAAAGTAAATACACTAGAGATAAGTATAAAGAAAGAGATTGATATATTATTTAATCTTGAACTAATGTACAAATGAACTAAATTAGCTTTCTAATTATAGAAGAAAAAAAGTTGTTGCGAAGCATTTTAGAAAGCTATGCGAGGCTTTTCAGAAATTGAGCTACTTGCAAGTTGTTCGTTTAATTACAAGCTCATCAAATTACAACCTTATCTGATTGTAACCTTATCCAATTATGTATAAGCTTATTCAGCAATTTGTGTATTTGAATGGACATCTTCTATACGGTGTATTTATAACTATTCTTTATTATGAATTGATTCAATGCATGCAATAAGCTTACAAATAGCAAGAAAGATAGATGAGTGGAGTGTGTTACTAACATTAAAAAGGTAATTAAAAGTTTGGTCGGATTTAACACGGAATTAAGACCTAAGACCATAATTTGCCCCATAAATTGACCCCTCCGACCATATGTTTTATCCAGCAGACAAATGGACCACGTTTTGCTATTCCAAAAAAAAAATAAAGTAAAAGGAAGAAAATAATAGATTAAACTTTCTAGAAGTACTCCTTCCGCTCCAAAATATTTATTTTATTTTTCTTTTTAAAAGTCAATTTGACTAAATTTTAAAATTAAATTAGATTATATTAAGTTAATATTTTAAAATTTAAATTTAAATATCTAAAAATTATACGAAAAGTACTATAAGTTGCAATTCTTCTCATACTAATATGACGAAAAAATAAATCTCAAAATGTTAGTCAAAGTAATATAATTTGACTCTTGAAAAGTGTAATATGAAAAATCTTTTGAGATAGAGGGAGTATTAAACATTCCTATTACTTACCAATTACCACGACTCAAATGATTAAAGCCCAGTTGACGTTTAGCTTAAAAATTATACAATTTGATATCTTTTGGAAACCAATGGTGTTATAATGGAGTCACAATTTAAATAGCCGTAGATACGTGTAAACGCCTATTACCCCCTTCATCTCAAAATATTTGTCATTTTTTAGAGATAAATTATATAAGTTTTGATCAATATTTTAAAATATATTTTTTACCATATTAATTTGAGAAAAATTACAACTTTTAATCCAATTTAACTTTTAAGATTAATCAAATTAACTTTTGAAATACGAAATATGACAACTATTTTAATACAGAGTATATTTATTAATGTTAATTTGACTTGAATGGTCCATATTTCATAGTTTGACATCGGTGAGCATATTAAATTATTCATATAGTTGAGATCCTTCATAGTCCAAGTATAATGACACAATTATGAAGAACATACTCTTGAGCTAATAGCCCGTCGTGCCAGCCTCTAATTAGAGGCTCGCTATGCCAAAAGCAAGAGAAATATTATCCTCTCTTTTCCCTTTTATGGTGATGAGCATGATGATGTTTCGATCTAAGATAATAAGCTCATAAGTTTTGTCTTACTTCATCATTGAGAAATGAAAGATGACTTTCAACTTTATTTAACTTAGACGTAATTTGTAAATATCGAGCGTGAATAATTTCTTCCGCTTTCATGCATAATATTGGTTAATTATGGTAATTTATTGAGGGGTTGAAATTAAAGTACAGTAAAAAAAAAAAAAGTGGTCCATAATACCGTGGCGAAATTTGGGATTGAATTTTAATTGAGAAACTAGAAAATTTGGGATTTTTAAAGAAGGGTGGGTGGGTGGTCCACAAAGCGCATGGGGTTGGGTTGATTGACTATTTGAAGAAGGGTCCTTTACTACTTCTTCCGTCAAATATTATTTGATATACGTTCCTTAAAAAATTATAAATAAAAATAATATTTTTATTATATTATCATTATCGATATTCAATTAATTATATTCTAATCAATATTTATTACTTTAAAAATAATTAATATTAAGGATAAAGTAGGAAAAATTTAATTAATTTTATCTTATTTTAAAAAAATGACCAAGTAATTTAGAATAAATATTTTTAATAATATAGCCAAGTAATATAAGACGGAGAAAATATACTGTTTGTTACCTATAATTTAAAAATTAATACACATGGCCAGGACCATAGTTTAAAAACAAATACACATGGCCAGGAATATAGGTCAGGTTTGTCATGCTTTTGGGATCCTTGCAATTATTGAACTCATGCAGCCTTTAATGATAAGAATGATAGGTACTATTTCACATTTAAATGGAACCATATATAGATGGAATTATTGGAAAGGAAGTAGGGAGGGACAAATTCATAAATGTGACATGGGATATCCGCTCCAATTAGACCGGTATTCAAAATTTAAAATATATAAATTTTAAAGTATATAGCGTCGCTACTTGAACCTAGAGTTTCTTGAAAATATTTTTTCTACCTCCATAAGGTAGGAATAAGGTCTACGTATATTTTATTCTTCCTAGACTTTCACTGTGAAACTACACTGGGTATGTTATTGTTGTTGTCGTTGTTATAGATACATCAAACTTCTCAAGAAAAATATCAAATATCGACCAAAGTTATCAAGGTTTGTTAAATTCGTATTTTCCATGCTAGCTCCGCTCCTGAACCCAACTACCCCTTTTTCCTTCGTCGCCCAAAAAAAAGGGAAATTGAAAAGAAAGAAAAACTTATGGTATCCTAATTTGGGCAGAACACAACATTTTAACAATGATAAGGGTTGAGGATATATAATTTTCTCTAATACTGGTTTCGATCAGGCCTTGTGTCGATCTATATTGTTCGGATCCTTTAAAATATCGTTATATTCATGTTGAATTCTCCAAACAGTATATATTTTGGAGAATCCATATAGATGCAACAACATTATTTAAGAACCCGAGCAATATAAATGCCTATTGCTTCGATGTACACGTTGAGTCGAGCTAAGTTGAGTTTAATTCAAATTTGAAATATAATTGAGTTGGTTTTTATCAAGCCTCGTGCCTATATATGTTGCTGGGATCCGCCAAATTATTGCTTCACTTGTGTTGGATTCTTCAAAAAATATTTTAATTTTTATGAAAGATTCGACACGAATGTGACAAATTTTTTAAAGAATTCAAGCAACATAGACGCCTATTGCTTAGATATTGATCGTATACGTTGATTTGAGTTGAGGTTTATTCATATGTGATTATTATTGAGCTAAATATTCAAAGATAGTTATAATACTAAATTGAGTTAAGCTGAGATTAAACTCAGTAAAAGTTTAGTATTACAAGTAGTTGCAGTATTTAGTATTGGTACACCAATAACAATAACAATAATATAGACAGTATAATCTCATAAGTAAGATTTAGACAGAGTATGCAAATTTTACCCCTATTTTATGAGATATAGAAGTTATTTTTGATAAAATATTTTATATTGTTAGATCATTTAAAAAGAGTCTGCCAAACTTATAATGTAGCTTAATAGCTCAACAGTCAGATTTCTAGCCGCAACTTAAGCAAAAGTACAAGTTAGTTCATGAAATTAAATTTAAATGATTTTCATGAGGTTTTTTGCCCCCTATAAGAGGGCAAAAAATAGGGAGGGACCTCCATTTATTCCAATTTGCTAATTGCTACTATATGTGTTATTAATTCTCTCAATTGCTACTTCATTAGCTTGAAGAGAGTAGATAAGGCCTAGGGGAAAAAGGGGTTATATATTAATATAGTTATGTGATACATATTATGTTACATTAAGAACTTCACACCTAATTTTTAGGCATAATTAGTCATTTAGAATTAATCATTACCTAAGGTCATATATAATTTGAGAAAAATACTCGAACACAGAAATAAAATGTATTGTGATTGATTAATCATATAATAATCTTAGTGCTACATTTGAATGAAAATGTCTAGAGGTCAAAAATGGGGGGAGAAAATGCAACAATAGAAAGAACAATAATGAGAGATACTCATGATTAGTGAAATCTTTTCCTCAATGATTTTCAATGTGGTAATTCAAAACCAAAAATGAAAAAAGAAAATTATACATACGAAATTAAATGAGGAAGGGCATGTCACGTGAGTGACGCATGCAATAAATAGGTAAAGAAAAATTTGCACCTAGATCACATACATAACAAAAGAGTAGAAATAATTATTATGTGGCCCATTGAGAGTTGTGATGGGATAGGTGCATCATCCACAGCAGACAAATTCATTACTACTACTATTAATCATTTGTATAGTAGATCTTTACTCTTTGAAATTGCTATTGAGGGTGGTAGTGGAATCGATAAAATATATAAGATTTTTTTTGTTTTTAATTAAGGTTTCAGATTTAAGTTATGAACATGAAGAAAATTATGATAGACAATGGTTTTCTCTTTAGTAGATCGGGTAAGAATTGAATCTCTTCATTAATATTTTTTCAAAGATACTATATATATATATATATATATATATGGAGCATATGCTTAATTAATGTAAGACTAATCTATCTTATCTAAATTATAAGATCTTAATTATAATTACAATATCAATTATAATAATGAGAGGGGTAATTATGTGATATTCCCATAATCACTCTAACAGTCCCTCGCACTCTTAGTTGGAGGTTCTCGAATGTTGAGACTGTTTCTGAAATTATCAAAAAGTACGGGCGGAAGACAAAAGATGTGAGCTATCTGATAACGGGACGACACATGGAGAACACGGACTTGACCACGAGTAACTTTTTCTCGGACAAATAAGATATCCATTTCGATGTGTTTTGTGCGCTGATGTTGAATAGGATTGTCAGATAAGTAGATCGCACTCACATTGTTAAAATAGACCGCTGTTGCCTTTTCAATCGGACAATGGAGCTCCAGTAGTAGATTACAGAGCCCACATGATTCAGCAATAGCATTTGACACCCCTCGGTATTCCGCATCTGTACTGGACCGAGACAGTGTGGACTGTCGTTTGGAGGACCATGAAATGAGATTGTCACCTAAGAACACACAATAGCCGGAAGTGGAACGACGTGTGTCTGGGCAGCCACCCCAATCCGCATCAGTGTAGGCAGAAAGACTCGAGACGGAGGATTTATACAGATGAAGTCCGAAATGAAGAGTACCCTTAATATACCGCAGAATCCTCTTGAGGCCCCCATATGTTCATCCTTCGGATCATGCATGTGTAAACAAACTTGCTGGACCGCATAAGAAATATCAGGCCTCGTAAAAGTCAGTTACTGCAATGCACCGGCAAGGCTGCGATAGTGTGTGTGAGTCACTGTATGGAGTACCTGAAGCGTTGTTCAACTTCGCCTTCGTGTCAACTGGAGTATAGAAAGGTTTGCATGAAGACATCCCTGCTTTGTCAAGTATCTCCTCGACATACTTCTTTTGACTAAGAAACAAACCACCTGCATAGTGAGTGACAACAATGCCAAGAAAATAATTCAACGGACTCAAGTCCTTCATTGCAAATTCTGATGCAAGAAAGGACATAATAGACTGACGAAGTGAAGTTGAGGATGCAGTGATGATAATGTCATCAACATACAGAAGTATATAAGTCATATCAGTGCCCTTCCTATAAATAAAGAAAGACTGATCGGACTTGCTGTGAGAGAATCCCAATTTAGAAACAAATCCTGCAAACCTGTTATACCATGTCCGATGAGCTTGTTTCAGACCATATAAGGATTTCCTCAACAGGCACACATGATCTGGACGGGCAGGATCGCGAAATCCCAATGATCGATGCATGTATACCGTTTCCTGAAAGTGGCCATGTAAAAATGCATTCTTGACATCCAACGGATGAATGGACCATGACTTGGACAGTGTCAGGCTAAGAACAATCCTGATAGTTGCAGGCTTGACTACCAGACTGAATGTTTCACCGCAATCTACTCCCACCTGCTGAGATCTGTCATCACCAACAAGACGAGCTTTGCTCGCAGAAGAACCATCATAATTCTTTTTATGGCAAAAAACCCATATAGACCGAATTATGTTCACATTAGATGGTCGTGGTACCAAATCCCATATCTTATTTTGAATAAGAGCAGTAAATTCATCTAACATGGCAGTCTTCCAATTCGGGTCTGATAAGACAACTTTGAGATTTTATGGTATTGGTGAGGGTTGGACTGAGGTGGTTAGGTTAAAATGGTGTTTAAGTTAAAAGATCACGTGCGTTGCACGGGTTTCCATGATCCGTTGAGGAGTTGGGTCGTTGGATGGTTTGGTGGTGCTGGGTTTGCGGGCCGAAATAATTGGTAGAGTGGTTTCGATATTTTGGGCTGAGGTAGTGGGCCCGGTACTGGTCTGGGCTAGTGTGTTACGGGAAGGGGGTGGGGTGACAAGTAGAGGTGTAGGGGTTGGTGAGGACCCTAAATTGTTATTTTGAGAGTTTAGATGATACCTCAAAATTGGATGAATTTCGTCATCCAGAAAATCATATGAAGGTAAGGATGCCGTTCGAGATGTTGCAAAAGGGAAGGTTGATTCATCAAAGATGACATGACGAGAAATAATGATTTTTCCTGTTGACATATCAAAGCATTTATATCCCTTATGATTTTGTGGGTACCCTAAAAACACGCACGGAGTATATCGAGCTTGAAGTTTATGAATGGTGGTGGACGGAAACAAGGGATAATACAAACATCCAAAAACCCAAAAATGTGTAAACGAGGGGAGACGGTTGTATAATACCTGAGTAGGGGACATATTGAAGATTAGTTTACTAGGAAGAATATTTAAGAGATATGGAGCCATTTGAAGAGCATGGTGCAAAAAATTTAGTGGTGTGGAGTAATGCACAAGGATAGAGAGTCGTATTATTAATTGTTCGAATCTTTCTTTCTGCTTTTCCATTTTGAGAAGATGTATGTGGACAGGAAATACAGACATACATCACATTTTGGTGACAAAAATTCTTAAATTGTGTATATATAAATCCCCCCCCCCCCATTATCACATTGAAAATATTTAATGATTTTTCCAAATTGAGTTTTGATAAACACACTAAATTGTTTCAAAATGTTATAGGTTTGTGATTTTTGTCCTAAGGGAAACGTCCACAAAAAATTCAAAAATCATCAAGAATGAGAAAATAAGACTTATGACCTACAACACTTAAAACAGGTGAAGTCCACAAATCACAATGCAAAATATCAAATGGAAAAACAGTATTAGCAGTAGACGCAGAAAATGGAAGGTTGATATGTTTAGCAAACACACAGGTTTGGCAAACATAAGAGTCCAAAGGTCTATTACAAGAAAACAAATTATTCTTCCTAAATTGATGAAAAATCGGTGCTCCTGGGTGCCCCAGCCTATTGTGCTATAGACTATGAGAGATGGTCGAAAAGGTAGATGGTTTGACCCTACTATTCGTGGAAACAGAGGTGATGGGATATAAGTCTCTCGTGTTGTTACATCTCATAAACGGCATCCCCGTCTGAAAATCCTTTACAGAAAAACCAAACGGATCAAAATTCACAGAAACATTATTGTCAATTGTAAAACGTCTAACAAATATCAAGTTTTTAATAAGTTGTGGTGCATGTAAGACATTTTTAAGTGTAAAGGCGGGTGGGGAGATGGTAGTGTTACCTGACCAATACCACGAATTGGAATTTTCTGCCCACTGCCGACAATAATATTTTTAGTACCGCTCATATTAAAATAAGACGAAAGATTACCTTGAGATGTCGTCATGTGTGACGTAGCCCCTGTATCCATGTACCACGATTCATCTGAAACATTTAGATTCATGTGAATTAATGGCTTGTTCAATATCCGTGGATGCATATCCAACAGAAGATGGTGCCTGAGCTGCAAATGCATATTGTGGATGAGATCCAAGAATACCGGGTTGGCGGTTTGAAGAAGGAGGAGGCCGGATCCACGAAGAGGTTGGGAATGGGCATGGCGGGGCAGCCCACTGTGGGGGCCAGGCCTGAAAACTGTCTGCCACTGCCCGGGCTGGCTGCTACCTGTGGCGGTTTGGCCCCCGCCCCATCCACGTCCCTTTCCACTATTATTTTGTCCTTTATTGTTTCGATTTGAACCCCATTTTTTTTACCATTATTAGAACGATTACCGTTGTCCCATGAACCAGAATTTTGGGGCTCCAAATCAGTGAAAGACGAGTTGGTGGAGACGAGAGCGGTTCAGGCGGTGGTCGCTCTACTTTGCTTTCCTTGTTTCCTCGAGAATTAACCTTGAACGGGCCTCATAGAATGGAGGTAATGGATTGCTTTGCTGAATGAACGTGACAACTCCATCATATTGTTCATTCAACCCCGCAATCAACTGAAGTACCAACCTTTGATTCGTCACGGGCGAACCAACGTTGGACAGTTGGTCCGCAAGTACTTTTAATTCTTGAAAATAGGCTGAGATATTAGAAAAATTATCCGATTTAATATTTGTAAATTGGTCTTCAAGATAAACGGCCCTAGACATTTTGTTATCTTGAAAAATATTTTCTAATCTTTCTCACACCTGTTTAGTCGTAGAATTGGGTTCTAAGATGGTATGAAGAAGATCATTCAAAATTGTGCCATAAATTTATTGAAGGACAATAACATCTAAGCGGGACCATAATTTCTTGTCCACCGTAGTGGTATTCGACGGTGACTCAGATGCAAGATTATGGTCAATCACCTCATAAGCACGACAGTGAATTTTGAATAGTTCCGTCCATGAGGTATACTGCCCTTTCTCCATTTCAAGAGTTATGGAGATGAAGTTCTTGACGTTATTGATGGCAAGAGCGGGATGAAAGATTTGTTTTTCGACCATAGGTTCCACTTAGAATTAAAAAAAAAAGGGAGAAGGAAGTTGTGTTTCGATGGAAGTGGATTAGAAAAAACTAAAGGGTGGGTTATGCTAGGCGAAGGGGTGGGAGTTTTGTTTTGTAATCGGCTAGGGTTGTTTAGGTTTTGGAGGGATAGTTTAGGTTTAGGGTTTTAGGATTACTAAACCTAAGTATTTGGTCAAAAAACAATAGAGAGGGAAAAGGTAGAAATCAGCCAAGAGAAGAGTTTAGGGCAAAGGATCTTTGGCTAATGATATCATGTAAGGATTTATTCCCTTGATTAATATTCTCCCAAAGATACAATATATATACATGGATCATATGCTTGATTAATGAAAGACAATATATATACAAATGGATTCTTACCTAAATTATAGAATCCTAATTACAATTACAATAATTATAATAATGAGAGAGGTAATTATAGGATATTCCCATAATCACTCTAACAGATCGTACACAACTTGCATTTCAAATTAATTTTGAGCCTTAATACAAATATTGGATACGACTTTTTAAAAAAAAAATCTTTACTCTCTTGCTATCCATCATTGTCGAATAGCCATTGGTACTAGGCAACCTAACCCAAAAAGAAAAAGAAGAAGAAGAAGAAGAATTTGAAAAAAAAAAAAAAGTCAAAACATATGAGTAGTTTCTAATATTTAGTTTTTAGATTGATATTCCAACACAGAAAGAAAATTAAAAGAATTGCCTATTGGTACCAAATTATGTCATTATCTTTTGGATCGCGGACATGTTAGTCTTTTTACTCATTCTAATGTACATGATATTATTTTCTTCTTAATTTGTTTCAAAATCAAATAATCTCTTTTATATTTTGATATAGTTGAATTATTTTAACAACTCATGGATTATTAGCGTTGAACTCCTTTTTTTTTATTCGCGTTGAACTCGAAGAAGGTTCGATTGTGAAACTTGCCACAGGCAAATCGCATATCAAAATTAGAGTGGAAAAAATTAGGAGTCTTAGGGGGCGAGTTCAAGATTCAACTTGTATTTGGACAAAATTGTGAGCCAAACCAATTGAAGTAAAGATTACCCTAAATTGTTGTCGGAATATGCTACTTGTCGGAATATGCTACTCCATTACAAAGAGATTAATAGAATATTATTTCCATAATAATTACATCTTCTATATTAGGTAAAATTAGATTTCTCTGGTAATTAGGATTAATTAATTACCTAGTTTGTAACATTATATATATTGTAAATCATTGATGAATAAAATCAAGGAAGAATATTTCTTACATGGTATCAGAAGTCTAGGCAAAGTTCCGGAAACCCTCACTCCCCTTCCTTGTTCACCCCCCCCCTTTTTTTTGGCCGCCGACCACCACCCTTCTCCCGTCAACCATGTCTGACTCGAAATCCTCTTTTCATCCAACCCTCAGAGTTTTCAACATTAAATATGATACTTTCATCACTCTTGAGATGGAAAACGTTCATTATGCAACATAGACAGAACTCTTCAAGATTCACTTCCGATCCCACCGGGTTATTCATCACATAATTCCGCCGGAAAAAGGCAAGGAGAAGGTGCCAAAAACCGACGACGAAAGAGAATTATGGTTAACCCCCAATGCGACAGTTCTTCCGTGGATTTATGCCACTATTTCTAGCGATTTGCTGCATACAATCATTAAACCTGACTCCACGGAGATGGAAGCTTGGGATCGCTTACGCGACATATTCTAAGACAACAAAAATTCCCGGGCCATTACTCTTGAGTAGGAATTATCCACCACCGACATGGCGGATTTTCCCAATGCATCCGCATATTGTCAACGGCTCAAGATATTGTCGGATCAACTCAAGAACGTCGGCGTACCGATAACTAACAATCGGCTTGTCTTACAACTAGTGGCTTGCCTCACCGACGCATATAGTGGAGTGGATACGCTCATCCGCCAAATCAATCATCTTTCACTGTTTTATCAAGCCCGCTCTATGCTAATTCTCGAAAAAACGGATTTTTCCAAGAAGACATCCACCGTGTCAAATTCTGCCTTGGTTGCCGCTCCGTCTAATGAGAGTTCGTCACAATTTAAAAATTTACCGCCAAATCATGGCTAGAAGGGCCAAAACGACGGTAATGTGAGTAAAAACAGTGGCCGCGGTGGTGATAAAGGCTGCGGCAATCGCCGCGTAGGAGGTGGCGGCAGGGGTGGCAGCCAGCAATACCCGCCAGCCCTATCCAGCTGGCAGTAACTGGGCCAGGCCCAGTTCCCAGCCAGTAACCCAGTAGGCCCACTACCGAGCCAGTGGCAACAAGCCCACTACCGAGCCAGTGGAAATAGTCCCACTCGGTAGTGGCGACCGTGACAGATATCGAGGCCGCGATGGACACTCTTGGGCTTACTCCGCCCGACGTAAATTGGTACATGGACACTAGTGCAACGTCTCACATGACATCTTCACAAGGTAATATTTCATCCTATTTTAATTTGAGCAATAATCACGGTATAATTATCGGAAATGGTCATTCAATTGCAATTCGTGGTTATGGTACTACAAACTTGTCTCCCCTGAATCCACCGTTAATTTTGAAAAATGTCCGTCACGCACCTCAATTAATTAAAAACTTTATTTTAGTCAAAAAATTTACCACTGACAATTGAATTTCTGTTGACTTTGATCCTTTTGGGTTTTCCGTAGGATTTTTGGACGGGGATGCATCTAATGAGATGTGATAGTTGGGGCGAGCTGTAACCAATCACCACAACCACACATCAAGCCAATTTACCATCCACTTTTGCAGCTTTAGCTTCTTCCTTATGTCATGAATGTTTGAGTCATCCGGGAGCACCTATTTTTTTCTTCCATTAAACAAAATAAATTTATTGAGTGTACTAAACCTCGTAATTCTCATGTTTGTCACTCTTGTTCTCTTGAAAAATATGTTAAGTTGCCTTTTGTTGCTTCTAATTCTCATACTGTTATGCCTTTTGATATTATTCATAGTGATATTTGGACATCTCCCGTTTTGAGCTCTTCGGGCCATCGATATTATCTTCTGTTGTTGGATGATTGCTCTAATTTTTTGTGGACGTTTCCTTTGTCTAAAATGTCACAAGTTTTTTCCACATTTCTTTCCTTTAGAACATACATCCGCACTCAATTTGAACGTGATATTAAAAATATTCATTGTGACAATGGTAGAGAATTTGATAATGGGCCTTTTTGGAATTTTTGCAAAACTAATGGTTTGTCGTTTCGTCTCTCGTGTCTACATACATCATCTCAAAATTGAAAAGTAGAAAGAAAAATTCGAACCATTAACAATATTGTTAGAACCTTACTTGCTCATGCATCTCTACCACCATCCTTTTGGCACCATGCATTACAAATGACAACCTATCTTTTGAACATACTTTCGAGCAAACAAATATATTACAAATTGCCACTCAAACTTTTATACCTAAGGGACCCATCATATTCTCATTTACGGATTTTCGGGTGCTTATGCTATCTTCTCTTTCCTTCTACTACCATCAATAAACTTCAACCCCGGTCCACTCCGTGTGTTTTTTTGGGATATCCGTCAAATCATCGTGGTTACAAATATTTCGACTTATCATCTAATAAATTATTGTAAGTCGTCACGTAAATTTTGGTGAAACAAATTTCCCTTTTGCCAAATTACATTTTTCTGGGCCTCTCCCGTATTTGATCCATAAATTAGCCTCCCAAACAGGCCCAATGTGTCCAGGTGTCTTGTCTCGATTACCGAGCCCTGCGACTGTTGGCCCAGTTGAGCCTCTCGCTGGCAGCCCACTTCCGAGAGGCCCAATGGTGTGCGGTCCGCTAGGTCTCGGCCGAGCGATCCACGATCCTGACCCCTCGCCCATTGCCGAAGCGGTCACGATCCTTTGCCGACCATCGCCAGGCAGTCCGCTAGTCTTATCCGACCAGACTCAAATTTCGGCCTAACAACCTGTCACTCATAGTCAACATGAGATTTTTAAGCCAAACAAAAAATATAGTCTTCACACCTATATTGCCAAGTCACCGTTGCCTAGTAATTCTGTGTTTACTCTTAATGATCCGAATTGGAAAATGGATATGGATGATGAATGTAATGCTCTTATTAATAATATGACGTATTTGGTGCCCCGTCCCCCTGATGTTAATGTGATTCGATCTATGTATATTTTTAGTCATAAAGAAAAATCTGATGGTACATTTGAGAGGCACAAAATCCGTCTTGTAGGTAATGGGAAGACTCAACAGGTTGGTGTGGATTACGGTGAGACTTTCAGTCCGATAGTCAAACCGGCAACTATTATATGATTACCTCAATGAAACAATGTACATATATCAGTCCATGAATTATAGAGATCCTACTTATCCTAATCATGTGTGTCCGCTAAGGATTCAATGAGAAGGTTAGAGATTCCATGATATATTGGTTGGCCATTTTGGTGAATGAATCTTTTTGGATGAGTGGAGGAGATTTGGGCTAAGTGAATTTGCAGAGTTGAAGAGACAAAGCAAATGTTTATGGACTGTGATGGCCAGAGTCAAATTCTGTCATCATAACTAGAACTGACAAATGGGGGATTGGATCGAATATCGCAGATTGAAAATGGGTTAAATAAAAATGAATAAAATATTTAATTGTTCATATTTAATACAGATAAAAAAAATAGGTTAACTGACAGTTCATATGGACATCTATATAATACATGGTTTCAGAAATAGTCAATTGAGAACACAAGTTAAAAGTCAAAATAAACTTAGACATCTAAAAAGCAAGAACTCGTGAAATTAAAATAACAAGAAAACAAATGAAAATTGATAATATGGATATCCATATTATCTATCCGGATATCTTTTTTTAGTGAATAATATGAATAATATCTATATTTGATCTATTTTTAATAAGGTTAGTTATCCAATCCATGTCTAATGAGTCCAATTGAATGATTACTTTTTTTTTTTAAAACCATTTTGTCAGCTCTAATCATAACCCTTTCAATCTTTTCTTTTTCCTGATAAATATCTAAACGCAGGCTGAAGCAGAAGCTAGCTTTTCCTGTTAACACAAGCTTTATATATAGTAGAATCTTTCAATTTGTTCTATGATCAGTTTTGTGCTTTGATGCCTTGTTTACCCAATAGACAGTGTCGGAGTCCGGAATTTGGTGATGTAATTTCCCCCCACTTGTTAAGAGTGTGTAAAATTAAATATATACTTATAATAGCTAACATTGAACCTATGTACACTGTATAATCTTCCGGCAAAGGATGTGCACCTTACCACCCTTCGTCTAAGGTGGCTCCGCCCATGACTATAGGGACTGGTCCAAAGCTTCCTAGTTTGCAATATTCGGCGCAATTATTCAAGAATTTGACATAATTTGCAATTAGAGACGGAGTTAACATGGGAGGTACGTGTTCGACATAATTGAGTAACTTTTATTCAAACTTTGTGTATTTATTAATGAAAAATCTATTGAATATATACATATAATAGGGGCGGAGCTACAGTGTTAAAGAAGGATTTGGGCGAATCCAATAGCTTTTGCGTAGGCACTGTATTTGCACTAGAAAACTTAAGTAAAGATGGATATAAATTTCTTGCGAACTCACCTACACAAATAACTCGATGGTTCAGTTGTAATTTAGAGGCTAGCGAAGCTCTCTCCCACGTGAGATATGGGTTCATTAGTGCCATTGTTTTTTCATTTTTTTTCTATAGTAAGGAAGACTCTTTTTAAAATTAGAAGAAAATATAAATTAGACCCGTGCAGTTCTTTTCCTTTGGGTAACTTTTTCCTTTTGACTTATACTTATATAATATTTAAGTATTTCGTTGTTTTTTTTAAATATATTAAATATTGATACTTGTTTGTTAATTTGACGGTTGTTATACATTAGTTGAGATCGTTCTCCGTCTTAAAATTCCGAATCCACAGCCCTCAAATTCTAACTTCGCCTATGCATACAATAAACTTCAGAAATGATACAATAAAGGATAGAGAAATAAAGAAACTAACTAGGAATTCAAAAAGACAAAAAAATTAAAGGATAGATAGGAAGACAAAAATGAAATACCAATTGACAATCAAGGTTCTATAATAACCAAAACCTCCAATTGAGTAATCACATGTATTAAGAGTCCCACATCGAAAATGGAATGAGAATTTGAATTCCTTATATGGACTTGGACAATCCTCCCATCATGAGTGAGAATTTGAACTCCTTATATGGACTTGTACAATTCCTCCCTCATGAGCTAGCTTTTAAGGTTGAGTTAGGCCCAAGATCAATTCTTTACAAACAAGCACCAAACCTCTTAGAGTGACCTCAAGAGAAACAAAATCCTCAAGCAACCAACTCTCTCAACAAAGCATTCAACACAAAATCTTCCACAAGCTCACAAACTCTCAAAAGAGTACCAAATATCATTCATCAAAATAATCTACCTAATCAAATAAACTAAAGTAGTATTTATAGTAATTAGAAAAGGAAGACTACTCTGACTATTATAATAATATCTTTAATGAGTAAGAACCTTGTTTGGTTGTCTTCCTTTGTAAATGAAAGCTTGCATTTTTAAGAATTAACCACTTTTACATGCATATCGTTCTTTCTCCACAATTCGGTCATCTTGATACTCTTCCTCCTTCCATGCGATCTTCAACACTTGGGATTCCCGGGATGGAGCCAAGTCATGCTCTCGGATTTCCATCTTTATGCATGACCTTTTTACGGCTTGAAGTTCATGAATTTGAATTGCATCACTCGGATTCCCATCTTCATACATGACCCTTTTGCGGCTTGGAGTTCATGAATTTAAATTGCTTCAGAAATTATATATTTCAAATTCATCCGCCTTTGTTTGCAGTGGAGATGATTATTTTGTGTTTTATTGTCACTCCATTTCAGGCCCATGCACCATGGAGAAATGCATTTTAATGTCCAACCAGTAAGTAAGCCAATAATGAACATCAGTCACAGATTAAGAAAAAGACGAGGAAAATTCACAAATAGCAACTTTTCATTTATAACTGAATAATAACAATTGTTTTGAAGTTTTAAATTGCACAAGTGAAATTTTAGGATAATTTCACTGTTTCGTTGTTTTAAATTTTACTGTATTGAAATTTCACTTGTATAATCTAAAATTTAGACGACTGTTTTTTTTTTCCAAAGAAAACACCGAATAGTGGCCATTGGCCAATGACATTATTCTACGGAAGAGACGGACGGGAGAAGTATTGAAAGAGAGAATCATTATTTCCAAGTTTTATATTAAACCTTTTTAAAAAAAGTTCTTCAAAAAATTCCTTCAATGAAGTTTCTGTTAGACACTTTCTCAAGCTTTGACATCAACTAATTTATCTCCTTTGAATTAAAGGACATTACTCTTGACAAAAAAAAAAATGATGAGCGAAATGATTCGGTAAACATTGCACCATATAAACAACTTATTAAGTAGCCAATTAGTTAGGGAAGGATTAGACTGATCTTTATTGGATTATTGAGTCTATCTCAGTTAACTCTAAATGATGAAAATGAAAGAAAGTAAATAAGATTTGGGGTAATAGACGTTAGTGCACGATAATTATGGGAGAAATCTCATATTATCATCCTCCGCCATAAATCATGTAATTATAATCAATTAGTAATATTATAATTATTAGAAAAATCAATTATGTAGTAATTAACATCTTGTATTTTAGGTAACCTAGATTATTACAACATACCATGATTGTATATATTCTATGCATAAAATGAAATACTCAAGGAAATCATTTCCTACATGGTATTAATAGCCAAATATCCTTTGCCCTAAACCTTTTTCTTTTCCTCCCTTACAGGACCTCCTTTATTCTTTTTCTACACATTTTTTTTGGGCCAACTTTAGGTTTAATACTTAAACCTAAACAAACCCCTATAACCTACTACTAAACTAATAGACGACACTTACTTCCACCCCCCCCCCCACTCTCGGCTAAACAATTACTGCCCTATCAAAAAAACCCTAATAAACAATTAGGGTTCTTCCATCCACTACCATAAAAAACACAACCCACTTCTCTTATTCTTTTGATTCTAGTGGAAACTATGACCGAAAAATAAACTTTTCATCCATCTCTTGCCGTTAATAACTTCAATAACTTCATCTCTATAACCCTTGAAATGGAGAAAGGGCAATATACATATTGGGCAGAATTGTTCAAAATCCATTCCCGTGTCTATGAGGTCATCGACCACATTATACCTTCCGAGTCATCCTCAGAAGCCGGTTTGGTGAACAAAAAGCTATGGTCTCGGTTGGATGCTATTGTCCTTCAATGGATTTATGGCACTATATCCAACGACCTTTTACATACTATTTTAGAGCCGAATTCTACGGCTCAACAGGCGTGGGAACGTCTACAAAATATATTTCAGGATAACAAAGTTTCTAGGGCCGTTTATCTTGAACACCAGCTTACGAATATTAAACTGGATGATTTTTACAATATCTCCTCTTATTGTCAGGAATTAAAGTAATTGCGGACCAATTATCCAACGTTGGTTCGCGCGTGACAAATCAACGGTTGGTCCTTCAGTTGATTTCAGGATTAAATGAACAGTATGATGGGGTTGTTACGTTCATTCAACAAAGTAATCCATTGCCTCCTTTCTATGAGGCCCGTTTGAGGTTAATTCTCGAGGAAACACGGAAAGCAAAACATGCATCTTCTGGAGCTTCCACCACCGGCACTGCTCTCATCTCCACCAACTCATTTTTCATGGATTCGGAGCCCCAAAATTCTGGTTCGGGGGGCAATAATAATCGTCAAAATAATGGCAAAAAATGGGGTTCAAACCGTAACAATAAAGGAAAAATAATGGTGGAAAGGGACGAGGCCGTGGCGGTGGCCAACCCGCCGGCGACAGTGGCATCCAGGCAGCAGCGGCGGTAATCAGTGGGGGAAGTACCCACGGTGGGCCTGGGCCCCACAGTAGGCTACCCCGCCATGTCCGTACCCTACTTCTTCATGGGCCAGGCCTCCACCTTCAACTCGCCAACCCGGAATTCTAAGGTCTCGTCCCCAACATGCATTTGTGGCTCATGCACCATCTTCGGTAGGCTATGCGCCCACTGACATCGAACAAGCCATGAACCATATGAATTTAAATGTTCCAGACCAGTCATGGTATATGGACACATGGGCTACATCACACATGACGACATCTCAAGGTAATCTCTCGTCTTATTGTAATATGAGCAATAATAAAAATATTATTGTTGGCTGTTGGCAGGAAATTCCAATTCGTGGTTTTGGTCAGGTAACACTACCCTCTCCACACCCACCTTTACACTTGAAAAACGTCTTACATGCCAAATCTAATTAAAAATCTTATCTATGTTAGACGTTTTACAATTGACAATAATGTTTCTATAAATTTTGATCCATTTGGCTTTTCTGTGAAGGACTTTCAGACAGGGATGCCACTTATGAGATGCAATAGCACGAGAGACTTATATCCAATCACCTCTGTTTCCAAAAATAGCATGAACAAACCATCAACCTTTGTTGCCTTTTCTCCTACTCTATGACACAATCGTTTGAGACACCCAAGAGCACAAGTTTTTAGTAATTTTAGGAAGAATAATTTGGTTTTGTGTAATAAACCTTTGGACTCTTTTATTTGTCAATCTTGCGTGTTTGATAAACATGTTAAGCTTCCTTTTGCCTCTTCTAATTCTCATACTTATCTGTCATTTGATATTGTGCATTGTGATTTATGGACATCACCCGTTTTGAGTTCTATAGGTCATAAATACTATATGCTCATTCTAGATGATTATTCGAATTTTTTGTGAACTTTTCCATTGGGACATAAATCCCAAACATCCACCATTTAAAAATAATTTAGTGTTTTTATCAAAACTCAATTTGACAAAAGCATTAAAAGTTTTCAATGTGACAATGGGGGAATTCATAAATGCTCATTTTAATGATTTCTGTCACCAAATGAGATGTCTTTGCGTCTTTCGTGTCCACATACTTCACAAAAAAAATGGGAAAACCGAAAGAAAAATTTGAATGATTAATAATATGATTCGCTCTCTTCTTGTGCATTCTTCCACACCACCAAAGTTTTGGCACCATGCACTTCAAATGGATGCCTACCTTTTAAATATTCTTCCTAGTAAATTGCTATCCAATGTGTCTCCTACACAAATGTTATATCATCGTCTCCCGTCTGTTACACATTTAAGGGTGTTTGGATGTTTGTGTTATCTTTTGTTTCCATCTACTTCCATTAACAAATTACAAGCTCGGTCTACTCCTTGTGTGTTTTTGGGATACCCACAAAATCATATGGGATATAAATGTTTTGATTTGATGAATGGAAAAATAATTATCTGTCGTCATGTGATTTTTGATGAGTCTAAATTCCCGTTTGCTAAGTCTCATGTGGCATCCTCACCTTCACATGATTTTTTGGATAATGGACTACATCCGATTTTACACCACCATCTCCATACCCAATCACATATGGAACCACCTCCCCAAAATAACCAACATGTTTCGGCCCATCCACAAAATGGGACTAGACCGGAGACCACAACAGTGTTGCCGAGGGTCTCGGCCCAATCTTGTTCTCGTGGCGGGCAGACCCAAGTGGGGGAGCCCACTGCTCCCTTACCTACACATGTAAACCAGCCCAACACCGGCCATCACACTCCCCCTCGGCCCATTACCATTCCCGAACAGCCCTGGACCATTGAAACTCGTGCTATGCATGGGATCTTTAGGCCCAAACGTCAGTTTAACCTACTATCCACAGAACAACTGTCACCTATACCAAAAAATCCCAAAGCGGCTTTGTTCGACCCGAATTGGAAAGCTACCATGTTAGACGAATTTAATGCTCTTATTAATAATAAGACGTGGTAATTGGTACCACGCCCGTCCAATGTGAATGTCATTCGATCTATGTGGGTTTTTGTCATAAAAAGAATTCTGACGGTTCTTTTGCGAGATACAAAGCTCGTCTTGTTGGTGATGGCAGGTCTCAACAGGTTGGAGTCGATTGTGGTGAAACATTCAGTCCGGTAGTTAAGCCAACAACTATCTGGACGGTTCTCAGTCTGGCTCTTTTCAAATCTTTGTCCATTCATTAGTTGGATGTTAAAAATGCATTCGTACATGGCCACTTACATGAAATAGTGTACATTCATCAGCCGTTAGGTTTTTGAGACTATTCACGTCCAGATCATGTTTGCATGTTGAAGAAATTCTTACATGGTTTGAAACAAGCTCCTAGAGCATGGTATAACCGTTTTGCAGGATTCGTTTCCAAGTTGGGGTTCTCTCACAGCAAGTCTGATCAGTCGTTGTTCATTTATAGGAAGGGCATTGACATGGCCTATATACTTCTATATGTTGATGATATTATTCTCACAGCTTCATCCACTTCACTTCGCCAGTCCATCATGTCTCTTCTTGCAGCAGAATTTGCTATGAAGGACTTGAGTACGTTGAATTATTTTCTTGGCATTGCAGTCACCCAATATGCATGTGGTCTATTTCTAAGTCAAAAGAAATATGCCGAAGAAATAATTGAAAAAGCAGGGATGTCTTCCTGCAAACCACCACATACTCCAATTGACACAAAGGCGAAATTGAGTAACACAACCGACACTCCATATAGTGATCTGACACTTTACTGAAGCCTTGCAAGAGCCTTACAGTATCTGACTTTTACGAGACCCGATATTTACTATGCGGTTCAGCAAGTTTGTTTACACATGCATGATCCGAAGGATGAGCATATGGGGCTATAAAAAGGATTCTGCGGTATGTGAAGTGTACTCTCCATTTCGGCCTCCATCTGTATAAGTCCTCCATATCGAGTCTTTCAGCCTACACAGATGCAGATTGGGGGGGCTGCCCTGACACACGTCATTCCACTTCCGGTTATTTTGTGTTCTTGGCGGACAATCTCATTTCATGGTCGTCCAAACGATAATCCACAATGTCTCGGTCTAGTGCTGAGGCAGAATACAGAGGTGTAGCCAATGTGGTTGATGAATCATTTGCTCTGTAATCTATTATTGGAGCTACATTGTCCGATTGAAAAGGCAATTGTAGTTTATTGAGACAATGTGAGTGTGATATACTTATCCGGCAATCCTGTTCAGCATCAACGCACAAAACACATTGAAATGGATATCTTATTTGTCTGTGAAAAAGTTGCCCGTGGACAAGTCCGAGTTCTCCATGTCCCGTCCCGTTATCAGATTGTGATATTTTCACCAAAGGGCTTCCGCGCGTACTTTTTGATGATTTCGGGGACAGTCTCAGCATCCGTGAACCTCCCGCTAAGATTGCAGGGAATTGTTAGTACACGATAATTATAGGAGAAATCTCATATTATCATCCTCCACCATAAATCATGTAATTATAATTAATTAGTAATATTATAATTATTTAATAAATCAAGTAGATAGTAATTAGCATCTTGTATTTTAGGTAATCTAGATTATTACTATATATCATAATTGTATATATATTCTAGGTATGAAATGAAACTCAAGGGAATCATTTCCTACCGTAGAGACAAAATCTAAACAACTTTATTTGAATTATATATATAACTAAGAGGAAAGATTAGATTAGCATGTATAATTGTCAACATTATTGTTAAAATAGGTGATAAAGCAATTGATTAAAGTAAATAATGATAAACAGTAGCTCTTCAAGACTTTTAACAAGTTGAAAAAAGTGATGTTTTTGTGCTTACTATAGAAAAGACAACCACCTCTTTTTAATGGAATAGAAGAAGCTTTCCTTGAGAGACAATATGATTAGTTAATGGTCATACTCTTCTAATTCCCTTATCTAATCATTACGAATATTACCATCATCAAGACCATCATCACATGCCTAGCTAGTTGCCCCTCTCATATATATCCACTTCTATGAACTTGGGATGCTGTTTAAATGTTGGCAAATGAAGAGACAAAAGGCCCTCAAAAAATTGCAATACAGTTGATCAATGATCAACAAATTTGAAATAGTTGATGATGATCACAGTGATGCATCCTCTAACAATTACCATTACCATAGGCATTATTTTTTTAAACTGAAAATTTGATATAAATAGTCATCCACAAAAATAAATAGACAGATGCATAATATACGCATGATGTGTGTGCACATATATGTATACGTGGATGTAAAAAATTTTAGTTGAGCGGCCAATGTGTAACTGCTCCATTTTTCTTGGTGTCTTGTTGGTGCCCGATTAATTCAAATTCATATCGCGTTAAATTTATTTAAGGAAAAACGCTCTTTATCATGATTTTTTTCATTAACATGAAATTTTAGATTAAAAATAAAGAAATCATATTCATCTCACTTCAACTCTTGGTACTCTCGGTGGTCCATACACATTATATATGTTTTCCATTATTCTTTCATCCTTTTTTATTTGACTTGGTCAATTTACCTGAATCAAATATAGATTTTTGGTTTAAGTTTTGGAGTTCTTTAATTTGCAAATTCAATTTTGAGTTTGCAAAATGTGTGTGTTTGAGCTAAATTCTAAAAAGTGGGGTAACTTCTTACTCATAACCTCAAACTTATTTTTTCCAATCTAATTTTAATTTGGAGTTTTTCAATTTTTGAAAGATTTGAAGCAAAAAAGCTTAGTTTAGAAATATATAAGAAAACAGTAACTCTTTTGTACAAAATAAGCACAAAGTAACATGTTCTACGAAACTGAAAACCCCAAAACCTCAAACAAATGTCACCTAATTAGGTGAGTAATTTTGAATTTTATATGGGCCTAATGCGTCTAATTGCTAAAGGGCAAAACTTGTTGGTTATTTTTGCTCTATGGTACTTTATAAAGCAGTACGAGAAGTATATAACTATTACAAGTATTCGAAAGGATAAACAAAGATTCAATAATTCAACTAGTAATCTGAATATTACAATATAATCACAAAACTGAAATTACAATTTTGTTGAAGACGGAAAAATGGAAACTGGTTTTGCTGAGTCGAGTGTGGCACTCTGTCCTTAAGACAATATTGCCCCGTATGTATCCTTTATACGTCCTGGACAATTTGTCTCCCAAGATAAAACAGCAATGGAACACTTGAGCAAAGGAAACTCAAGAGCTACCGTGAAGAATATTGAGTAACGAAATGATGCCTTGGAAGTTGTAGGAAGAAGAAAACTTTCTGCTTGTGTAAGCTTCTGAATTTCGTGTATATTATATGTGTGTTCTTAGTGCTCAACAATGGTGTAAGGGGGTGTTTATATAGGTGATGGAGAGGGCTGAAAACTGCCTCCATAATAGCCAAATAATGGCCACTATGGAGGTAGTAAAGTCACCAACATAAATGGTGAAAGACCAACGGATTTGGCCATTATAGGAGGAGTAATTCAGCCAAAATAAATGGTTGAATTGAGAGCTTGGACGTTTCTGCTTTGACCGTCGAAATTCCAACTTTCTGAAAACTTCAGGGACCAAACTGTACATCTGAAAGAATTCTGGTCCAAACTGTACTTCTGGCAAAGTTTTCTGGCCCAAAAAGATAATAGCCCACAGCCCGTGGACCCGGAACCCCGAACTCGGAACTCGGAACCGGACCGGACGGGCGCGCGGCGGCGCGCGGGTGGTCTTTCCTTGAACCGAAGCACATCTAGGTCCTCCCTCCTTTAAACACATGGGATACCCCTTGGGGTCCCAAACCCCAAACCAATTTCGAGTCTTATATACACAACAATTCTTTCTTCCTCTACCGATGAGGGAGAATTGAACACAATACCACACTTTCCATGCTTCAAACACCTTACTTCGTGGACCAATATCTCTTTCATTTCTCAATGAAATTTGACGATTCTTGGCCCTACGGTTATCTACGTACTTAGTAGATCATGCATGTGTGAAGAACCGGATTCTCCAACATACGTAACACTAGTGTTTAAGCCGTTAAAGTTGGTCGGTCGCAACTCCCGCCAAAGGCAAATTTCCAACAAAACTATGGATTAAAAACTAAAAGCTAATGACTGTTGTTAGTAGTACATGGACACCGAGACACTGCAAGAAGAAAGACATTTGCGAACAACATTTTTTGTTGCCATATGTTGGATGTTGTTGTCAAAAGTACTTTTCGCAACAATAAAAATTGTTGCATGCCGTTGCAATAACTTCCAATGCGAAAAAAATTCGCAACAAGAAGTTTTTTTTGTTGCCAACGTTTTTAGAAATAATTTATTAAAATTTTATTGTCATTTACGTTTTTTTAGCAGCAATATATTTATTGTTGCTAAAGTTTTGTTGTCAATTTTATACTTTCTTGCCGTGGGAGTTTGATATTTTGCAAATCTATTGGTTAACTATACTTCAAGTGCAATTACATAATACAAATTACTAACGACTAAAGCTCGATTATATATCATCACAGCCTTGGGTCAAACCCTCATAATAGTAGAATAATATTTACTTTTACAAGATTTGAAATTTTTAGTACTTCTACCCAAAAAATAAAGAAATTTATAGTACTAATATAATTTTGTCTCGAAGTAGTTAGTTACTCATTTATATTTAAATTCTTTGGATTCAGCCATTTATGATTCCACAAGAAATTAAAAGCAATTATATTTAAATAATAGGTTTAGGGTGAAGGGTCATATCATAAACTCAAAGTATTAGGGTTGAACATGATGAATGAAGGGAAAAATCATTCTAGAACATATATTTGATATAAACATAATACTTCTTTCTATGAACTTTATTCTTCATGCATATAAAGTAGATTTTTCTCACTCTTGGAATCATGCTTTATAGCAAGTTATGATTATGGAATTGAGATGTATGATTAAAGTAGTGAAAGAATGATTGACCATTTCTGACCACAGAAAGCAAAAAAGAAAAAGAAAACATAGTAAAATGGTCAAAAACTAGTAGGCATGATAGTAGGGATTTACTATAAAGTATAAACATGTTTCAGACAAAACCTTCATCACTTCAAAAAACAATTCTACCCCATATTCGACATTAGTTTTGGTACTTTGATTAAACCGGATCCATACCACATAAGAACCATTAAAGAGAAAATGCTTCATTTTTTTTTATATTCAGAATGCAAATCTGAAATCTCTGATTAAGGGTGAAGAAACCTCTCCATTCTATCACAATTCTTGATGGTTCAAGATTTTATTTTCACAAAAATCTTATACTCAAAAGATACGGATAATTGAATATAGTATATATTTTAATTTAATGAAGTATTTAATCTACTTGTAAACTTTGTTATTACGACATAATTGTCATCATAGCTCATAAGCTATACTCATAAACGTATTTTGCTCATGCAAATTACAAATCATAGTTTTATATAAAAATCTTGAATTAAGATATAGATCTTAGAATTTTAAAAGAAATATCCCAGCACAATTGAGTTAATTGATACCCTGAATGTAGTAAATGCTAGTTTTAGTTCTAGTTTGATTTCAATCCAACTTAAGGTGCCCATTTTCTTAGCTATAGGGTGTGTTCGGTAAATCTTTTACAATTTTTTCATATTTATTTGGTAAAAAAAATAAAAATATTTTTAGAAAAACAAGTTCCTCAAAAATGAAAAAAATGTCTTCCCTAACGAAAGTAGGGAAAATAAGTCTCCAAGTGAAATTCAACCAACTACCCCACCACCACCCGACCACCCTATGCACACCCCCCAACCCCCTCCCCCCCCCCCCCGAAAAATAATAATTTTAAAAAAATATTTTTTGGTTTTCTACACCACTCCCCACACCGGATGTGAACCCTCTACCCCAACCCCCCAAGAAGTTTCTTTTTATTTACTATACCACCCTTTCTGAACCCCCAACCTGTTGACCCTACAAACCACCCCAACCCCAATTTTTTCAAAAAGTTCTAAATTCTTTTTTTTTTTGGTTTTCTACACCAACCCCTAGCCTATCTGGAACCCCCAACCACCTCCCCTCTAATTTTTTTATTTTTAAAAAAAAAGAGTTTGAGTTTTAATTTTTTTTTTGTTTCTACACCACCCACCAATCCACCGCCCCACTCCCCCTCCACCTCCCATGTCCCTCACCCTATCCCCAATCCCAATTTTTTATTTCATATATTTTATTTTTAAAAAAATGAGAAATCTTTCTTATCCCCCACCCCGCATAAACCAAAACCCTCACACACCAAATTTAACCACAAAATTTTTTTATGTTTTATAAAAGTAAAATAAACATATGAACTAGAAAAATTGGGAGGCGGTAGGGTAGCGAGACAGGGGAAGGAGGGGGTGGGGCGGTGGATTGGTGGGTGGTGTAGAAACAAAAAAAGTTAAAACTCTTTTTAAAAAAAATATTTTTTTTGGAGGGGTGGGGGTTCCCAAGCAGGGGGGTGGGGTGGGCGGGTTTGGTGTAGAAAATTAGAAAAAAGAATTTAAAACTTTTTAAAAAAATTGGGGGAATTCATCGGGGTGGGGTGGTGTAGAAAATAAAAAAATTAATTTTGGGGTGGTAGAGGGTGGTGTGTATGTGCATAGGGTGGTCGGGTGGGTGGCGGTGGGCCGGGTAGTGGTGGGTGGAGTTGGGTGTGGTGGTGTGGGTGAAGAAGAAGTGCGTTGGAGGGTGGTGGAGGTGGAATTTGATTGGGTGGGTGCTTGGGGGTTGGTGGTGGGTGGTGAGTGAGGTTGGTGGTGGGGTGGATGAGGCTTCGGTGAGTATTTTCTCAAAAATATTTTCTACTAACCAACCGAACATGAGAAAATAAATAAGAAATTTACTTTTTTTTTCACTAATCAAAAAAACATGAAAAAATAAGTAAAAATTCACTTATTTTCTAATTTTTCAAGAAAATATTTTCCGTGGAAACTGGTCGCAGAATTTTACAGTGTCAGCTTATTGTGACTTCATCTTATGATCTAGGCTTGATATTATAGTAATTTAAGGCTTTACCTTCTGTCATAAATTATTATTATTTTATATATATATTGTTTTAAGCAATGCCGACATACTATAATTTTTTTAACAAATAGTATTATTTATACACACACATAAAGATTTTCTTGTTGTCAAATAATCAAATCACACTCCTTAGTAATAAGTGTCTTTGACTCTTTGTCACTACTGCTTTCATTTTCCCTTCAACTAGTCCCACCAATGAACTTACAAGAGATAAAAACAAAGGGCATACTTATTTACTCAAAGGACTTAGAAGAATACCCTTAGGTGTAGTTTGGTTTGAAAGATAAAGGAAGGAATTTTCGGGATTAAATTAGAGATTAGCTTACCCCATAAGATTTTGATTTCAGGATTATTTGGTTCAAACTAAAGTTATTCTAAAATTATAATTCTTGTATTATATAATCAGGATATATAATTCCATCTTCTATATATATGACATAGATAATCCTATGATTTTGATATATTTTATCTTGATTTAACTCATCTCAAAATTTATACCGGGATAACTCTTGTCACCAAACGACCCCTTAAGTTGATTGGCAATTTGAATGGTCATCATTCAATCAAATCCCAAATCAAGCAACTTAGTATTTTCAAGATATAATATGGACTATAATTTTACATAAGATTGATCAAACAAACATGGCCTACATGATCAATTCTTGTTATAATTTATGCATGAAAACCCCCTACAATCATTTCGATTGTGGATACATGATTGAAAACAACTTCTGCCAATTAATTGAGACGAATTAATCATTTTTTTCTTTTTCTTCAAATAGAGGCAATGATGAGAAATGTTTGACCAATTTTTGCTTTAAGTTTACGCCTTTCCTCGTGTGGTCTACTCAATCATTAAGTTTTTTCTGAGCCCAAGGTCATTTTCACTTTAGAATTTAGATAATATGTAGTAATATATATTTCATGCTAGGATAAATTTATAGATTTATCATCATTAGAATAGGGACAAATAAGCCCAAAACACAAGAAGAAAATGGACATTATTAATGGTTTTAATTAATCAGCCTTTGCACAAGATAATGATCCAAGATGGCAAAAGGGAATTATGGAGTCCCATTCTGCAGTTTCTTTTGCAGTTTTTTTGGTTAATTTTTTTATTTATTACGGGATAATAATAGTTTTAGTCTCTCGGTTATTGATAAATTCTTAATTTGGTCCTTGATATCTAGCTAAACACTATGAACCTTCAATTAATTGAAGTGATCCACTATTAGTCATTTTGCTGGTCTCTTCTCAAATTTATCGCATTATCAATCTGAGAGTAATAATAGTTCAAAAATAGTTTAAACTACATAAAGGGATAACAAACAAACGTTTTTATTAATTAAAGGCTTAATGTGCCAAATAATATATTATGATGATCAAAATCAGAATTAAAACTAAAAATGTTATTGTCCATTTTGTTAACTTCTTCTTGATACTGTGTTGGAGTGTAAAAGTTAATTGGGTTTTACAGATCTCCCTAAAAACTATGTTAATAACACCTAAAGTTGAATAACTTGCATTACCAACTTTTTATTCTTCAAGTTGATATTACAATTATTGTTATAACTATGACTCAATCTCAATCAGTTGGTCTCGGCTTTCAAGTGATATTACTATTGCATAAAAGAAATTTTCGCTAAGTAAGTTAGAATTGAGTGTCTGATTATGCATAAAACCATGAAATGAACTATTATCAATTGTATATTCCTTGTATAATAATGTACACTAGCATCTCTCATGATATTGGGCTACAAAAGTTGGACTTCTTAGATCCTGAATTTCGGCCTTTTGTTTGTTGGGCTCTACACTAGCCTCTACATCGACTGTGTTATGTCAGAGAGGGCCCATATGTAGAGGACCTAAATTGCACGGTTTGTGCTTCAAATGAGCTGGTCTTAATTTTTTGTCATTCAAATGGGCTGGTTTTTAATCTCTACCCCTTCAAAGTCAAATTTATGTCTAGCATGAAAGAAGTTTTTAAGGCCGCGAGGCATAGCTTGTGGGTTATTATGATGTGAAAATATAATCTTATGCCAGGTGAAAAAGTTATTTTTTCCTTGAAAGACAAAAATTAAAGACTAGCACAAAAAACAACCACACTGGTCTTAATAGATCGACTTTCATGCTAGTTCTTGCTCAAGCATGAAAGTTCCATTTAAATAGGGCCAAGACAAAAGAAGCTGGCTACCAAATGCTAATGGATGACCAAACAACAAAATGTCAATTTCTGCTTTTGCAATCTGGTCATCATTATCACCAAAGTAGACTGAGTGACCCAACTCCACGATCGCCCTATTCCCATTGCGTTCGTGGTTACAATTGTGTAATTGCTATTAGATAATGCATGATAAAAATTATGTACGTTTAAATCTTTCAATTGTGTCTTAACCCAAATCATACTTACAAGTCATTAATGACTAAATAACAATTTAGAACATTAATACTCAAAATTAAGGATTGTGTTGTTACAGTAAATGAAATTATCTAATTAGCTCTCTCCTCGATAACATTCAGTTTCAATGTTGACTGCATGTTCATTTACTATTGATAGTTAAGGGATTTAGCTTTATTTTTACAATCAGTAATATATTAGTTGTGATCATGATATTCCCAAAGTGATTGTTATCCTTTTCTTACGTGCTTTGTTGTCGATATCACTTGTTAGTATTGCAAAATTCTTAGCCATAATGCTTGTAGTTCATGTCCCAAAATTTCTATAACAAAATTAACACTTGAAATTGTGAATAAAAAATAGTGGATTCATAAAAGTTCAATTGTTTTAGAAGTGAATGAAACAAAAGTTATATTGATTAACAACTGACAAATTTTCATGATTTTGTAAGAGTTCAATTAATTTAGAAACGAATGGCATGAAAGTTGCAGTTATGTTAATATTTGGCAATTTATCATTATTAAAACATCACGTACGAGTAGCACAACTAATTTGTTTCAACTCTTACAATAAGCTAGATTTCTCGATCAATTTCCCCTTCATGTAAACACTTATCCATCACACAAGCTGTTTTATTTCTTTTCCTTACCAATATTGTAAGCTTTGCTCCTTTCACAACATCATTCCTGTCAAAGAGCACAATTGCCTCCTAATAATGTTACTATTAAACTTAAATATCGACGATGCTTATGATAACATCACTGGAAAAGGGGTAGGTATAGGGGTGTTGTTCGAAACCATACATATAGCTGGATATTCGATTTTTTTCAAATACCTTGCCTCTATACTTCTTTTATTCAAACGAAAGTGCTTGCTTTACTACATGGATTACAATTGGCCAAGGAATTGAACGTCATAATTTGAGTCCAGAACTTAAATAACCAACAAAATGGGGCTTTGAACTAAAATATCCACAAAGAAAAAAGTCACATAAATATCTTTTGCGCAGGAATTTCTGGCGCAAAAGGGGTATATGAATTTTTTCTCACTTTGTATAATTTCAAAGTTTTGAAATTTACGTTTTTTCATATTTTGACCAAAGATTAGTTATGTCTTAAAACTCAGGAATATCAATATTTTATATAGAATTTGATATATTTTTCTGCGATCAATAATGTAGGCTCAATACATTAAGGATACCTAAACGTTTGGATCGTCGTTTTAGAGGTTGTAAAGTGTCCCGAAGTAAGTTTTGTTTGAAAACTTCTTATCATTAGTTTTAAGTGTTTTATTTTTTAAGGTTATGATTTAAGCTTTTTATTATTTAGTCAATGCACTACTTTATTTCAAATATGTCGAGATTTTTTTCATAATTAATTTAGAACGTCGTACGAGTTATTAATAAACGATAATAAATACTAAGATAACTAATTATCATTAAGAAAATAATACTAAAAAAATATAATTTTAACTTAAACTGTACAACTTAATTACATATACACAATCTATAATGGGTCCCACATGTCGGAGCCTTTAGAGTAACCCGAGGCCTAAGGCGATCCCCACCACATTCACCATCATCTCCATCCCCATTTCTCCTCTTAATCGCAGGACGCTCCAAGCCATGATCATCCGCCACCCTTTTTTCCTTGTCGCCATTCTTCGGTGTTCGGACCATGGCGTGCATCTGACCTCCTTTAACTAGCATGATCGAAATCAACATGTTGGGATCAGTATGGTCAAAATCATTAACATCGTTCTCCTGTGGAGACGGATTCACATGCGCTGAAGGATGAACCTGAAATAATATATAAATAATTAGTATTAATTTTAATTTAGATTTAATACATTATGTTTTGGTAAAAAGTCAAACATGTGTGTCAATGGGCTCATGAGAGGGATCCTGAGATGGCTCAGGAGAGGACTCCTCAGAGGGATCCTGAGCTGGCCCCCGAGCAGTCTCATGAGCGGGCTCTTGAATAGATGGAGCCGTAGCTGGAGATGGTGCCGGAGCTGAAACTGGATCCTAAGATATGAAAAGTTATGAAATAATCAGTACAAATATTTTAATTTGTTAAAATAAGTATTTTAAACACTTACCTCTACGCTCTGAATGAGCCAAACACAAATTTCGTTGTCTCGGAGAAAGCCATATGATCCATGCCTAACCAGCGCATCGGCTGTACAGTCCGTAGTTGCATTTGTTTGCAAATATTAATAATTAAATAAATTTGTAATGTAATATATAAGACGTGTAATTAAATTTAAGTGTGCTAAACTTACCAACACCTCATATTGTCCCGCGAGTTCTGTATATCCTCGGTCATCTAGATGACGTCTCTCGGGTTTGCCAATCAAGATGCATGTGATCTTCTGGTACCACTCAATGTAAACATGAGGCGGAGTCGTATGTGCGACCACCGCTATCGTCTCCAGCCTCTGATCCCAACGATCGATCTGGGTCTGTATAAAGGCCCGATATGCATGAGAGGCGATCACACGCTCGTCCCGCGTATAGTGATCGTGCTCCCAAACAACCGGCTCAGGTATATTCTATAAATGCCCAAATTGTAATATGACGCCGTGCGGCGCGTGATCCTCAACGATATCTATGTGTATCAACGGACATCACGACATTCACACAGGCTCATCGGCCCTACAAAACACCGACAATTGATCCAAAAGCTGAACATACGACCTCCATATAAAAAACTATAAAAATGACCTCACATTAGTAAACAATAAAGACAAAATAGTAAAAAAAATAAGATAATAATGTAAAATCAAACAAACTTACCGTGCCCTCCGTCATATGATCTAGCTGATCCCTGAACGGAAGAATACTGTGGTGCGTATCCACATCTCGGGATATGCCTCCCTTACATCTCCGTGCGTAGGGCATGTCATCAGCAATGATGTCAGTCTGAAGGTGTGCAATTTTGGGCTGAAAAGGCATCATCCTATCCCACACTCATAACTAAAAGGGTCATTAAAAAAATATTTTATTAGTCATCATTTTAAAAAGCTATATTTAGAATAAAATTACACACACTTAAATATATTACCGGGAGGAGCGCGTGAAATTCACCGACTCCCACTTATCGCCCATAGACGCTCGACATAGTGATCGATACAGGTAATCCAGAACAGCAGCGCCCCAGCTATAACAACTGGTCTAGATCATCCAAAAATGGCAAATACTTTAATCTCACATGGGAACCCAATGTGTTCAGGAACATGATACCCCCAAATATGATTAGTCAATATAGACGGGCAGGACGGTCGACATCCACCTGAGGTGTGTCGTCTGTAATAGGATGCTCCATGTCTATGAGGAGCAAGTGAGCACATAAGGAATGCATCGACATTCGAGTCTGTCCATGGATATCTCCCTACTGAGGCATGTAATCAGTGATCCTAGTCAACTCCTGCCCATACGACGACGGTTGTTGAGACTCCTTAATGTATAACGGGAGTTCATTTATCTTTAGTCCATACATGACCTCCACATCATAAAGCATAATAGTCGCCTCACTAGTGCGGAGATGAAAGGTGTGGGTCTCCAGTCGCCATCGCTCAACTATTGTTGTCACAAGAGCCCGACCATATTGTACCCGACCAGCAGCGACGCAACGGTAAATACCGCCCTGATACAATATCTCTAAGACGGGAAATATAGGGGTCGATTCGCTAAAAGATCTCACACTAGTTCCACCCTATGGGGACGGAACAACATACTCCTACCTATACCTCCATCCCATAATAGCTGGGACCTATAATTAACCTGTAGATGAAGTACTAATGTATCGAAGGGCCCCGGATGAAGGTTGGGATCCATAGAGGTGTCGTATCGGTATTACCAATTTTTAATTAATCATTATACTAACTATAATTAATGAACTAATATAATATTAATGATATTTTTAATCTTAAACTAATGATGTTCAATCGTAGACTAAGGATTAACTACTTTTAATTAATAATTTTTTATTAATCATTATACTAACTACAATTAATAAACTAATATAATATTAATGATATTTTTAATCCTAAACTAATGATGTTCAATCATATATTAAGGATTAACTATTTTAATTAATAATTTTTAATTAATCATTGTACTAACTACAATTAATGAACTAATATAATATTAATGATATTTTTAATCCTAAACTAATGATGTTCAATCGTAGACTAAGCATTAACTATTCCTAATTAATAATTTTTAATTAATAATAACACTAACTATAATTAACTAACTAATATAATATTAATAATATTTTTAATCATAAACTAATGATGTTCAATTGTAGAATAAGGATTAACTATAATTAATAATTTTTAATTTATCATTATACTAACTACAATTAACGAACTAATATAATATTAATGATATTTTTAATCCTAAACTAATGATGTTAAATCTTAGACAAAGGATTAACTATTTCTAATTGATAATTTTTAATTAATCATTACACTAACTACAATTAACGAACTTATTTAATATTAATGATATTTTTAATCATAAACTAATGATGTTCAATCCTAAACTAAGGATTAATGATTTCTAATTAATAATTGATAATTAATTAGAAAACTAATTAGAACATAAAATTTGATTAACACAAAAAATTAGATAACTAATTAGCACATTAATAATTAACATGGATTAAAAAATTTGTAAATAAATAAATAAATAACAATTAACACTTAATCATGCTTAGGATAAACAACTAATCTCCTAAGCAACTAAACAACTAAACTAATTATGATAACAATTAACTAATTAACAACTAAACAACTAATTAACAATTGTTAGTCATGCTTGTTGGTCCTCTATTGTACTTTATAAAGCAGTACGGGAAGTAAATAACTATTACAAGTGTTCGAAAGGATAAATAAATGGTCAATCTTCAAAACTGCCTCAAGTTTGTTGTGTCTTGAATCTTGATAACCTTGCAAAGCCAATGTTGAGAACTGTCGCAAGCTTGTTGTGTCTTGAATCTTGATATCCTAAAATCAAGAAACAACTAAATCTGGATGGTTACAACGTTGTGTGTTGAGTCGAGAGATTTCCCTCTGTCCTTAAGACAAGATTGCCCCGTATATATGATTTTACGTTAGCAGGCAATAGTCTCCCAAGATAAAACAACACTTTAATCTCAACGCTACAAAGTCAATAGGTTGAGCCTGTCGAAAAAACAAATATGAATCGACTTGCTGAAGATATGGAATAGGAAGGAAGAGTTTCTGTTTACTCTTCTCTTTTGTCTCTGTGTATATAGTGTGTCTCTGTAGTGTATATCTTATGTATATGAGGGTGTTTGGTCAGTGATTTTCATCACTGGTTTGCAGTGTTTCTGCTCACTGTTTTATGTGCAATATTGCTGTTTTTCCAGTCTATTTCTCTGTCACGAATTGAGCCAAAGGAGGCTCAATATATAGCATGGAGGAGGGGCTGTACAACTGCCCAAAACATGGTTGTTAATGGCCATTAGGAGGGCATTAAACGGCCAAGTAATGGCTGTTAATGGCCATTGAAGAAGGCTGAAAATGGACATGAAAGAGGGTGATAAAGGAGGAGTTAATCAGCCAAATAATGGCTGGTTTAATGCTCCAGAAATTGTCCAACGGTGAGGCAGAGAGTTTTCTGCCTTCCGTCACCCCAAAATCAACTTTCCAGAAACTCTGAGGACCAAATTGTAAAATATTAAACTTCAGGGATCAAACTGTACATCTGGCAAAGTTTTCTGATCCAAAAAGATAATATCAGAAACAGCCCACAGCCCACAGGGCGGCGGCGCGCGCGTGTGGGCTTAGCCTTGAACCCAAGCACATTTAGGTCTTTCCTCCTTTAAACACATGGGATACCCCTTGGGGTCCCAAACCATTTACCACATTAGAGACTTATCTAGAGAGCAATTCTTCATATTCCCACCGATGTGGTAGATTTGTCCCACACCATATTTCCATGCCTCAAACACCTTACTTCGTGGACCAATATCTCTTTCATTTCTCAACGAAATTTGACGATTTTTGGCCCTACGGTCATCTACTCACTTCGTAGATCATGCATGTGCGAAGAGACAAGGTCTCCAACATGTGGAACACTAGTGTTTAATACTTCAAAGATGGGTGGACGCATCTCCCCGCCAAAGGCAAATTTCCAACAATGCTTACAATTAACAACCAATTAACAATTAACTAATAAACAACTAAACAACAAATTAAAAAAAAACAAAGAGGCTTCAAACAGTCACGGCAGCAGCCCCTATTGCGCACAAAATTCTTGCTAAAAATGATAACTTTTCAAAATTCGAGACTATTAAATATTAATCATGCTTAGGATAATAATATATTTGACATTATAATTCGAAAGTTCATAGTAAAATACGAAGATTGAAGGTTATTTTACGAGTTTTGGAATCGACTTCTACGTCACTTTATTCCAAAACCTGAACTTCGAATCTTATTCCTTGACCTGAATATACCGAGAATCTTAACTTTTGCGTTGAAATAAAAATAAAAAACGAGCTTTTAGGAAGGTGGGACCTCAGATTTTGGCCTTTAATGGCTATTTTTTTTAATTTAAACTGGGGCAGTGGGGGACCGTGGGGAAGAAAACGATGGGCTTTTCATATACCCCTTTTGCGCATGAAATTTCTGCGCAAAAGAACTTAACACCGACGTTACGGTTAAGTACTTTTGTGCAGTAATTTTCTACGCAAAAGGCATTTATATAACATTTTTTTTGGGATTATTTTGATTCAAGTCCCCATTGTGGGTTATTTAAGTTCCGGACTCGTCATAATTTTGCAGATTGAATCGACTCCGAGGTAGTATGCTGCTCTATATTCAATGGAATAAATGTTAAATACCCACATATTCTTGCTAAATGCAGGTGATTGCTGGATCATTTTGGAAGGCCACTTGTACAATACATCTTCAGAGAAGCCAACACTGTGGCAGATGGATATTTTGTCTAAGTATGGATGTAGCAATGCAATTACAATCCTTTTACATTTTATTTCTCCGCCTCCATTTGTATACGATCATTATGTTAATGATCCTTCAAATCAAATACTGAGAAGCAGGATAACTTTTTTGTAACGGCTAGTTAATATTTATATGCCCTCTAGGGGGAAAAAAACATATGATTTTCATGTCGTTAGAATGTGGTTTCTTGTTATTTTGCTTTCTCTTTGGTTCTTTTAATTACTTTTCTCTTTTGGTCTACCAGTCCCATCTGTTTGTCCTTTTAATTTCTGATAAGTCCCAATATGTGGCTTATGATGAGTCTTCAAGAATTCAGAACCTCCCAATCTAGAAGCACATATTTACAAGAATATTCTTTACCAAAAAACAAACATACAATAATATAATATTGCAATTTGATTGGACAAAACAAAGTGTAAATAGAACCAAAGGACTAGGTCTAAAGAAACGTTGTAATGTTGTATGTTCATCTTTCCTCAAATTGATTATTTCAAACGTATAGAGGTGAGCTCTAATTGGCCAACACTTGTACATGTTGACCTCCTGAATAACCTGTGTGATCAACAGTACTCCCTTTTTGCTTCATAAACTCATACTGTAATTAATATGCTTCTATTATTTGAATGAAATACTAAATTCTGTGTATTATACCTCATCTTAATAACATTTAAGTGAGAGATATGAGAGTTCTGTTTAGATCTGCAACACATGTGCCTCTCATGCGCAGAGTTTAATTTTATTTTCTTGGACAAAAGAGATGGAGAGATATATATACTATTTGGCCAAGCTTCTGCAAAAATTAAACGTGCCTATTTTAAAGAGTTGAGGTGTTAGGTCAAGCTTTTAGAATAAATATAATATTTTGTAGCATAAGCTGAAAATAGTAGTTATTTCCGTGAAACACTTTTGAAACCTTGATCAAGCATAAATTGATGCTCTAATATCGGTAAATTTTTTAAATTAATTATTCAAACACTAACTATTTCTTTCCAAAATTACTTTTTTAAGAAACACTTCTCAAAATTAGTTGCAAATTTTGAAAATATGACCAATGAAACTACTAATCTGTGAATATTAATAATATACTATAGTCCAGCTACGAACCTTGTAACTACATATTGAATATGCATGTTATGACATAATTGGCATTAGCCACAAATTGTCATTTGTCATTACAAAAGAGACACTTAAATAATTTTCCACACTCTGATCATTGTTTAAGATGAAACCTGCAAGAAAGTCTCATCCTCATTTCCTTCCAAGGTAGGTGGAGACAAAAAAAAAATGAAAGTTTTTAATTTTGGGACGTGATATGCAACTATATATAATATATAGTGGTTTGAGAAAACACAAGCATAATTTTTTATAACGGGATAACAAATATTCTGAGAAAACAGTTGTCTTTAGTTGTCCATATGGAGGTAAATTTTATAAAATATCGGCCTACCTTGAAATGATCACTTTAATTTTTATACACTTATCATATAAAGATTCTTTTTTACAGTGTTTGGTTATTTGTAAAGCCAAGTGGGTTTGATAAACTAAAAAAATGATAACTAAAAAGATAAGTTACATGTTACTACCAATTAACTATATTGATAGTTTATATTATATAACTTAATTAGCCTAAAAATACAATATATAGGATAAGGGTGATGTTGATTTTCCTACTGATCGTTTTAAATGTGACAATTTTAAAACGACAGCACTGTTGCTGTCCTCTTTTTTTCAGTTACTTTTATCATGTTTTTTTTATAGTATTTTATCATAGTTACATTGTTTGCACTAATTTGAGTTGTCTATTCTTGTGCCGAGAGTCTGCTGGAAACGGCCTCTCTATCTCCCAAATTAGAGTAAGATCTGTGTACACTCTACCATTTTTAGACTCCACTTTGTGGGATTTCACCGGGTATGTTGTTGTTGTAACATTATTGTTGTACTATGCATTTGTCCATTACTGCTTAGAAATTACTTCCAACTCTAAACTTGGCTCAAATTAATAACTTAGGATATGCTCTTCCGTTGCTATACGATTACGATTTCAAGTAAATTAACAAGTTCTCTAGCCTCGGAACTCAATATAAGAATATAGATAGAGTCGGATTAAATATTGAACTTTATGATTTCCTATTCGGAACTCAATCATATCCCGTCTAAATTACTACGTTTAGAATCTGTTACTTACACTGATTATAATATAATCGAGTAAATCATCGTCAAGACTTCGAGATTATACTAAAAAAAGTTTGTACAGAATATGCACCTGATTTTTTAGTTCAAAAGATACATAAAACTAAAGATTGGTATAGATTAATGAATAGTTATATAGTGTTGGAAATCTTACGGAAAATACTTTATCACGAACACTGTAGAAATTTTTTGATAGCATTGAGGCATGCCGATGGCGCTGTCCTTAAGGATATTTCACTCGGTATAGGTGTATCCTCAGGATTCAACAAACTCTTCTAGTATAAAACTAAGAGCCAGAAACTAATAAAGATCTCACAAAGATAGATAACCCACCAATATAACAACGAGACGTATTTTTTTTGTTATGATTATGGTATATCTCTCACAAAGAAAAGTTGAAGTGTATCATCACAAAAAGAAAGGAGATGTATATATATGTATAAGACCAAAACATAAGAAGCTTATAGCTCCAACGGTTGTCAACAACAAAGATATTAAGAAGATAGTATAATGCTCATAAAGAAAGGAAGGAAATGCCATAATGGGTGTTACAAAGTGTAAAAAGAAACGGTCATGGTTCCTTAGCAATTGTGCAATTTCTGTTCAAACATATTTAATTGATAATGATTAAATACTCATTTAAGATAAATAAATGATTTCAAAGTCCTAAAGTACAATGTTTTAATGGATGAATATTAAGACCCATTTAAATGAAATAGAATAAATGGTCTAAGAAAATGAATTTAGACATTATTTTGATCACCTTCTTTTTGAGATATTATAATTATTTTTACAATATATAGTACTCCTGTCTTTGAAATGTTAACATATAGACAATATAGTACTTCAAGAAGTTGAGTGGAATTCATCCACGAATCAAATTGACCATAGAATTTTCTCATAAAAATAATATTCATCACATATGTGCAACTAACTATATCTGCACATCCTTTATTGATGATAAAGTTATTATTATTATGTTAACAACACTAATGAATCACAAATGTGGTTGCTAGGTTGTCGCAAGCATAAATCAATCTTTAAGCTAAACTAAAATTAAAGAAAAAAACAAATGGACAAATTCATGCAAATTAAAGAACATATTATATGAGCAAACTTCCTTAGCTCCGTCTTGAAGAAAAACATACCAAAAATTACAGATAAAAGCAGCTTAACTATTTCTTCCAACTTTTCCAACTATGTAACTCGGATCCTTTCCATCGTACTCATGTCAGATTCTTAACAAAATCACAATTTTTTTAAAGAATTCAACACAAGTATATATACAACAATATTTTTGAAAGATTTGAGCAATATAGCATCTGAGAACGTACATGAAATGATACTCGATTGTGTTCATTCGTTACTGATCTTTCTTATCATCATTATCAACTACCAACGCTGCAACTGCATTGTCCGTTTGACCGAGCAGGCTGCTCAGAGATCTAGCTTTCACCATTCCAAGCTTTTTCATCTTCTTCTTTGTCACCATTAATGATTTTTTCTCAATAAATTCATCAACACCATAATTTTCATGATCATTTGGCAAAGATTTCTCCTCTTTTTTCTTCTTATTCGTTGAATTTCGAACACTATTCATACTTCTAAGTCTTCCTTTACCCAAATGATGTTCACACAATGAATATCCCACAAGGGTTTGTTGACAACATCTCCATCCTCTTCCATTAACACGACTGCACCTTGATCCCTCTAATATAACACTTCCTCTTTTGCTCTTCTTATTTACATTACCAACTTTATGATCACTATTAATATTACTCTCGAAACCCTCTTCAGTAATTAGTCCATAATGTTCCTGTTCTTGCTCCTCGTTACCATTTTCTTGTGGGCATTTCTTGTTTGTCTTCGACTTCATCGTGTTAATATTGCTTGTGTGGTGGTAGCTATCTCTTGATCTCTTTTTGAATGGAACTACTTTATGATCATCTCCTTCACACAATCTCCCATCTACTATAAATAATGCATGTACATGTTCAATATCATAGCATAATAAAAGAAGAACGGTAAAATACATTACAGTCAAACCTCTCTATAACAGTCATTTTCAATAATAACATTTTACTATAACAGACCATGTTTGTTGTGAAACATCCGATCTTTCATTTTATGTTATAGTAGTATATATTTTCCATAACAGTATATTGCTATAGCAGCAACTAAAAAATTATCGGAACAACCGATATTATTATAGAGAGATTTAACTATATATATGAATCTTGATTTACGCTACGTTGTTGGAATCTCCAAAAATACTACTGCACCCATGTCAGATCCTTCATAAATGCACTATTTATGGAGGATCTGATACATGTCCAACAATATTTTTGGGGAGTACAAGCAACACGATTTTGGGATAAGTTTTGAAGATTTACCTAGATCAGAAGAAGATGATGTCTGAGGAAGCAAAAGAAAGCTTTCTTTCCTGATGAGAAGCAAGCAAGAACAAGAAAAAAAGTTTGTTAATTCCCAAACTATAAAAAGAAAGTGCACAGTGCAACATTCAGAATTTTTCGTGTGATATGTTTTATATAAATGGGGACCATTATAGGGGAGAGATATATTAAAAAGAAAAGATACAATACAACAAAAACAAAATGGATTAGATGAGATGGGGAATTGAATCATTGGATGAGAATAAAAACCTAAACAGTATTTCAAGTTACAGTAATATTATTTCTTGTTTCTCTTAATATTCACCCTTTTATTACTATCATAGAAGAATTCATGAAACAAAGAATTATATATTGAACAAACTTTTCTTTTTATGCATTATATTCTTACTTGTTATCATTGTCATTCCTACTACCAAAGCTCTCTTTTTTCTCTCTCCATAATTTCTCATCTTCATCTTCAGCTTCCACTTCCTGCAAATTAAATTAAATCACATCCAACAAGTACCAAAAAATAAGATTCTAATAATAGTACTATACATCATGGGTGCAAATACAAAAGGACAGATAGAAAGACAGTAGTGCAATTCTATAAAATACTAACATAGATACATATTTATACTATGATAATAATAATAGCAAAAAAAATTACTAGCAACTAAAGTAATTTATTTTAACTCACCTTATTTTTCAGTTTCTCTTGATTACTGTTACCTCCAAAGAAAACCCACCTCGTTGCTTTGCCACCGTTGACCGCCGGTTGATCAGACGGCTGAGGAAGATTTAGATTTGGAAGATCAGACGGTAAGGATTCATTCTTGATGTTTTGTTGCACCACAACTGGTCTAGTGATTTGGGGATCTGAAGGAGGAAAACGCTTCCTTATTCTCATTATAAAAAACAAAGAAATTAACTCCACAACTTTCTACTATAAGTTGGAAACAACTTCTCTAACCCAAATTAAGATTTGCGTACACTCTATCATACCCTACTTGTGAAATTATACTTCGTATGTTGTTGAACTTTCTACCATATGTATATTTATGGTAAAGACTAGACCAAAGAAAAAAAAGAGCAAGAGATACTAATAAGCAAAAAAAAAAAAAAGAATTTTTTCAAGCCTGATATTTAAAGAAAATTTCAGAGAATTTTCACAAAGTGTTTGTGAATCTCTATCTCTATCTCTTTGTAATATTTGGGTTTTATCTCTCTAACTTTTATTTGTTGCACCACACAACATAGAGACTAATGAGACCACTAGGATATAAAGAAAGAAATGAGATAGAGATGGTAAGCAAAGTGGCACGTGCGAGGAGGTACGTAGATGGTGAGCAATGGCACGTATGAAGTGTGAGAGGGATAAGGAGAGAGAGAGTACAAAAATGATGGGAGGGTTTTTTTTTGGGGTTCCTTTATTGTTTTTTACACCCTTTAATTTGTGGAAATTAAAAAAAAAAAGGGAGTTTGTGGTCCCATACTCAACAATGTCAAGATGCTCTTCTCATAAAATCCCAAGATAAGCAGTCTAACCAATTAGATTATAATTTTCTTTTTTCGGAAAAGCGCTTAAAATGCTGATAAATTATTAAATTTGGTATAAAAATACTCTGAATTCACCTTTTCGTTCTAAAATACCCCCACGTCAATCTATTAAATCTACTTTTTCCTTATTTTTAACAAATTCATTTCAAAATTCAATTAAACATTTTATTTATTACTTGACACGATTCTATTGGCTAATAACTAAAATGACCCCAATTAATCAAAATCTCTTCCCAAAGTTTGGATCCACTTAAAAGTCATACCCGTCTTGCCCCGCCTAAAAGCCCCATTTAACTAAGAAAAAAAATGATTCCCATCTTGTTAATTATTCTAAATCTGATTCGATTTTCTAATTATTGATCATCTTCTTCGTTGAACTCAGCTTCAAAATTGATGCTGGCCACCTTAATCCAACTTCAAAACACTCGAAAATTAAAATACAACTTCACAACGATGCTAGAACAAATAATATGAATCACCCACTTCAAAATAAGCAACAAATTATGGGTCGATTTTTTTTTAAAATCTCCATTAAATGTTCATCCGAGCTTCAATGGTATTCAACAAATTTTAAACCAGGTTTTTTTTCTTAATATTCAACTGATTTACAATGAGTTCTAAGTTTTAAATACAACACCAATCAGATTCCAGTTCAAAATCGCACACTCACTAAAATCAAATTTATCTACTGATTTGAGGATTCAAAGGATTTAGAATCTAGTCGAGATTTTGTTTGAAGTTGTAAGTTGATGAATCTTTGAGTATAATCCGCTTTGAAGTCATTTTGGTTTTGCTTAATCTGATTTAGTTGTTGATTTGGTGAATAAAATGGAAGAAAAAGTTGAAGAAAATAATTGAAACTCCATTTTTGAGGCCGAAGAATTTCAGGTAGGGATCTAGTAGATCCGTTGGTTGGCTATCTGAACTTTCACTTTGTTGGTGAGGGTTTGAATTCCCACATTGTATCCCCACCCCATTTCTCCTTTCACTACCCCTATATAATAAATTTTAACAAAAGAAATGAAGAATTTCAGATGTCAATTTCAAAATTTGAGAAATGAAGTTTGTAGGTTATCCATAGTTAAAATCGTTTTGAAACATTTATTGTACTTAAGTTTAGATTTACTTACTAATTTGGGAATGTATTTAAAAGAAAACTAAAATCACTACTGGAGGGTTTGAAAAATCTTGAAGAAAATCCGAAGGGATTTGTTGTGAATCCATAAGAATTGAGGATTTCTTTTCTAAGTTAAATGGGCCATTTAGGAGGCGGTTATGGGTTTAGGTGAATCTGAATTTGGATTGAGATTTTAATTAATTAGGATCATTTTATAATTAATCAATAGAATCGTGCAACCTAATAAATAAAATCGTTAATTGGGTATTCAAATGGAGCCGTTAAAAATAAGGGCAAAATAGGTCCAATAGATTGACGTCGGGGGTATTTGAGGCGGAAAGGTATATGGAGGGTATTTTTATATCAAATCTAATAGTTTAGGGACATTTTAGTTCCTTTTCCGTTCTTTTTTAGTACTATTCCGTCCATTTTAATTTATGTGACTCTTTTGCTTTTAGAGAAGATTATAAGAACTTTTAGCATATAAATAATATTTTTCTATTCTCAAAATTTGAATTCCACACTTTTATTAAGAGTGGAGGACTTCATCCATTTCACCATACCTCAATTTAAATTTGATACTTCTGATTAAGGATGCATTAACATTTTGTCTATCTCATCAGACCCTTTAATGGTTCACGATATCTTGCTGAAAAGGAAATAAAGAGGAACAGAAGGAGATGACATAGTTTTTGAAGAAAATGGAGGCTAGATGACATGGATTTATCTTTTTTTATCAATACTTTTGAAATTAGCAAACATATTACTTCATATACGATAGGAGTGCTGATTAATATTATAAATGTTGGTATATACAAAATTGTTGGAAATTTACTAATATGGAATTAAGTTTATCCCATTATTTATGACTTGAACAATTGGGGGCCCGCACATCGGAAATGTCGTTTCCACACACGTGCAATCTTAGTGCCAAGTATCGTAAATTTCGTTAATGAAAGAGATATTGGTACGTAAGTGAAATGTTTGAGACATAGAATGATGGACGGTTATTAGTTAAATAACAAGTGTTCTACGTCGGTAAACAAATGACAGATTGTGCGAAGTGTAAGATGGTACGGGTCAAAAAGAGTCGCGGACCCCCCAAGCTGAGTCGCGACACTAATTGCATGTTTGGTATTCTGAAGCTGCGTCGCTAAATGTTGCAGCGCCGCGACGCTTCCCAGGCAGTGTTTGCTCGACGGAATCTCAAAAGTTTTGTTGTTGAGGAGGTTTCAATGACATTGAATCCACCCAATAATGGCCACTACTTGAACCATTATGTTGTTGCATTACTTGGGGATTAAATGCCCTCCATTACATGGCAATTGAATGCCATTATGGGGCATTTGAAAGGCTATCTTGCACACCTATAAATTGAGGTATTTGACTCAATTCTATATATGAACATAAATGAACAAGTGAACAACACCACAAAGAGATCAGTTTTTCTGATAAACAATCCTTCTCTTAGCAATCTTCATTATTCGTGTTCTTCGCTGGGATCATTTGTGTAGGCTTTGCACATTTGATAGTTTGATGTTTCATCTTGAGAGACTATTGTCCACACTTCCGTAAAGCCTATATACGGGGGCAATCTTGTCTTAAAGACAGAGAGTCATCTCTCGACTCAGTCGGTGGTGTTGTGATTATCTAATTGGTTGCTAAGTGTTTCAGGTGTGAACTAGAATCTCAAAGGACTCTAACCGTTCGGATTCTCAGCGGATCTACAAGCCACAAGTGTAGCAGTTCATGTTCTTGTATTTCCGAATAGAAGATCCATATTAGAAGTTCCAATTCAAGATCAAGAGATTGACAATTTGTTGTTGTAATCTTTGTTGTTTATCCTTTCGGTCACTGTAATAGTTATTTGCTATTTTCGTACGTGCTTTACATAGTCCAACAAAAATGAGCAAGAAAAAAACATTACATTCTACGACATGAGAGTCATATAGGAGTATAAGAGTTAGCTAGCTTAACAATCCAAGCGTTTACGACGGCAATTCATTGAGATTTCTAGCCTACTATATGGAGTACTAATTGTTCTCGTCCTTATTATTCTAAAATGTCCCCGATTTTCTGTGAGTCAAACCAAATGTCTGATTTTAGTAAGAGTTTTGCTTCCATACAATATACGATATTTGAAATAATTTTACAGTGTTGATAATTAAAAGATACGCATTTATATAAAGTGAAATTAATCTTTGGATATGTGCATTGCTCGTGCACTCTGTACAATGAGAAAAAAAAACTTCTTAAAATAACATAATAATATTCAAAAGATGTATGTGTTATAAACTAGAAGGAACTACAAAAAAAATTACAAGTTTTTAATAAAATGATAAATGTTAATTATCATGTTTAGGGTTTGGATATACTCTAGTCGTTCTTCCTCCAAATTTTTTAAATGCTTGCTTCATTGTACAAACAGATTATAGGAGTAATGTTTGATGAGAGGTAAAAAGGTCATTTTTTTTTAATGTTTTCACTTATAAAATAGTACAATAGATTAGTAATCTGAAAATAAAACACGTTATATAAGTTCAAATACACTAAAAATAAGTCTAGCTAGCTGTTGCTGGTGGTGCAAATTAGCTGCAAGCAACCAAATAATTGCCTTTCTGGATAGCAGGTAAGATGATGGCATCTAAAAGTATTCCCACCACAATATACGGAATTTAAGGATCTATAATCTATTGGCTGGGAATTTGCCAATATGGACCCCATATTAACATGAAAATAAAAGGTGGTAAAATAATGGGGGTCACAACTCACAATATATAGCTAGATAAGCTTATTAGCTTGCATGAATTGATGACTTAACTCATACTTGAGCAAAGAATTGTTTGCCCAAATGGGACCTTTCTTTTTGTTGGCCTTTCAATTCCTATGATATTAATTCCACCCACCCACTAATTCACAGTCTAAGTAGATATAGTTTTTTTTCTTCACCTCTTAGGTACTTATAGAAGTGTGTGTTTTCCCTTGTTAGAGGGGTACTAAACATTAATAATTCAACTAGGAGTAGTTGATATTGTTTATATGAAATTTGTGATTGTAGGGATTGATTGGTTTGGAGATAAGTTGGCATAAAGATTAATAATGTGTGAATTGTAATGTAAGAGAAAATGACAAAAATGATTCCATTTATTGGAGATATGTTCAAAATAGTTCCTTAATATATACTCGTTAGAATTTTTGGTCCTTTGTGCTAAAAGTGAACAGTTTTTATCTCTATCAAATGTTTGACCAACTCTCACAGATTTAAACAAGACTTATGCAAAATTATTGAACTTGAACTGATATTTGAAAGTGCAATTTTTGTAGTTTTTGTTATTTTTGATCTATTTATTAAAAGAAATACAATGTAATAAAACAAATATGCACTTTTTAAACAAAATAAAGATATGCCATTTAAGTGTTCTTAATCCGTGTATTACTAATATAACCTCATTCTAATATATCTCCTTCATTCTGTTATCTTTGTTTTTGAATCATCTTTTTTATACCATAGTTTGTAACTCCATAATGGAATAAACTCTTCTCTATGTTGAGAATATATAGATGAGTCATCATTATCTAATGTTTTGTTATGCCATTCATGGATAGATCTGGAATTAATAGGTGAGTTAGATTGGAATAATTGAAAGAGGGATCTAACATTATTTTATTCCATTAAAGGAAAACTTAATAAGACAACATTATTAACGGAGAAAAAGTGGAAGATATGTGTTTAGCGATAAAACCCAAAGAGGGAACCATAAGTCCATAACTAGTACATGAATGAGTGAAGATTGTACTCTAAAAACTACTAATATAACACATTGAGGTGTAGATAGTTATTGTGTATCATACTATATTTAAAGTCTATGTTACTTCATGATCGATAAAAAAAAGCAGAATGGTACACTAAAATCTCGCTATGCGATGGGTTCGGGATAGGATCACACCATATGGGTTTATTGTACGAAGCCTTATTCTACATTTCTGCAAGAGACTGTTTTCACAGCTCGAACCTGTGACCTCCTGATCACATGACAACAATTTTATCAGTTACGTCAAGACTTTCCTTCTCATTATATACCAATGTCATTATATACCAATGTCATATAAAATGAAATGAACAATGTATATAAATTTTCAAGAGATAGTTACCAAATAAGGCGGAAAACATAACAACTCAAACTGCACGAGCAATTTTGTAATTGTAATGAATAAAAGTGACCATCAAATTGTAAAGAATGGATCTTGGGTCTAACTCAACCCCAAAAGCTAGCTCATGAGATGAGGATTGCCCAAGACTGTATAAGGAGTCCAAAGTCCCATCCCACAACCGATGTGGAAGAAATCAACACCCCATCCGCATGGCCAAGACTAGACATATGGAGTGTGGACAATATATGATGGGGGTCCAACATCGGGTAAATAATGAATTGGGGTGGACCTGACTCTGATACCATGTTAACAAGCAGATTAATGAAGAGAATTTCTCCGTTCAACACAATCGGAAAGGGGAAAATCAGTAACCGCCTCGAAACAATAGAGGAGAGAAATATCTAGAAGGAAAAGATTTCTATTGATGAAAAATGAAAATCATCACATAAAACACTGTACAAGGCCATAAATACTGATTACAAGAGTGGGTCGGGTTTAACATAAAATTAAATTATAACTAAGAGGCCCAAATATAGCTACGATGGTTGCAAGTCTTTTGTAAAAGAAGTGGGCTTGGCCCCACTATATATATTTCTGAGCACCAACACCCTCCCCCAAGATGGAAGGACTGGCCATTCCAAGCTTGGGAATAAAATTCTATTGTTACACATCAAGAAAAGACTTGGTAAAAATATCTACAAGTTGACTAGAGGTAGATATAGAATGAAGAGAGATGCGACCAGCAGACAAAGAATCTGGAAAAAAATGACAATCCACCTCGATATGCTTGGTAAGCTCATGAAAGACTGAATTCTTTATAATGTGGACAACAACCTGGTTATCACAAAAGACAACAACATGATGAGGAGGAGGTATATCAAACTCACCCAGCAGCTACACTAACCATGTAATCTTAGCCACCTACAACCTTAAAGCCCTATATTCAGCTTCGGTAGAAGATAAAGCAATAGTGGACTGCTTTTTGGATTTCCAAGATACAAGGAAATCACCTAGGAACAAAATGAAACAAAAAACAGACCTGCAAACCTTGAAGAGATAAATTATAAAAGAATTAATTCCTTGATTATTCTTATTGAATGAATAGGTATATATACAAGTTACAATCTCCAAATATGAAAAATCATATTCCTACTAAACTTCTAATATCCTAGTTCTACTTTTACAAGAATTCTACAATTATGGTAATTATACAATATAATTTAATACTTCTATTTATGGTACAAGACTACTCAAAACTATGTATATCATAGGGATATACACGAAATTCTATCACACCCCCGCAATCATAGCGGGCGGTTGTCGTATGCTGACATTGTCCCTAAAATCTTCAAATAAAACCGAAGGAAGGCCATTCGTAAAGATGTCAGCAATTTGGTATTGCGAGGGCACATGTAAGACGTGTACGTGTCCACAAGCTACCTTTTTCGCGAACAAAGTGAATATCCATCTCGATATGTTTAGTTCGTTGATGTTGGACCAAGATAGCTTTCTGAATAGGAAAGTGTAGTTCTAACAAAAGATTACGCAGCCAACATGATTCTGACACCACATTCGCCACGCCTCGATACTCGGCCTCTACACTGGATCTTGATAATGTAGCTTGTCATTTTGCAGACACGAAACCAAGTTATCCCTAAGAAATATACAATAACCAGAAGTCGAGCGTCTGTTATCAGGACAACCACCCCAATCAGCATATGTATAAGACACAAGTGTAGAAACGGACGTAGGATACAAATGCAAGCCATAATCAAGTGTGCCCAGAATGTATCGTATAATGCGTTTGAGCGCATTCATATGATCAATCCGTGGATCATGCATAAACAAACACATTTATTGAACTGCATAAGTAATATCTGGCTTTGTGAAGATAAGATTCTGAAGTGCCCCTGCAAGGCTACGATAGTGGGTGGGATCTTCGAACTTAGTGGCAAATGTAGCACTCAGCTTCGGGTTAGTATCAGAGTAGAAGTAGATTTACACGATGACATACCAGCTCTTTCAATGATCTCAGCGGCATACTTCCTTTGTTATAAAAATAGACCACTTGAATGACGAGTGACAGCAATCCCCAAGAAATAACTCAAGGACCCCAAGTCTTTCATAGCAAATTCAGAACTGAGAAGTGTCATAATAGACTTGCGCAGATTATCAAACGAAGCAATCAATATATTATCATCGACATACAATAAAATGTATACCAAAGAAGTACCACGACGATATATAAAGAGAGAATGACCTGACCGGCTGTGAGAAAAAATAATAGAAGATACATAATCTGCAAACCTTTTATATCAAGCTTGTGGGGCCTGCTTAAGTCCATACAAGGACTTCTTCAGCAAACAGACATGATGAGGATGATTGGGATCTCAAAAACCCAAGGGCTGATGCATATAAATTATCTCCTTAAGATCACCGTGTAAAAAGACATTTTTCACATCCAACTGATGAATGGGCCATACTTTTGAGAGAGCCAAACTAAGAACAGTACGAATAGTAGCTGGTTTGACCACCGGACTAAACGTTTTACCATAATCCATGCCAACCTAATGAGTTTTACCAACACCTACAAGACGAGCTTTATGCCTCTCAAAAGAACCGTCAGAATTTTCTTTATGAGTAAAAATCCACATAGACCGAATAATATTAACACACGAAAGACGGGGCACCAACTCCCACATCTTATTTTCAATAAGAGCATTATATTCGTCAGTCAAAGCCAATTTCCAATTCGGGTCATTTAATGTGGACACAGGGTTACGCGGGAGGGCGGATTTAATGACATTAGAATTGAGATTAAAATGTCATTTTGGTTTAAAAATACCTTTGACTACGAGTAACGAGCTCTTTACTAGAGGAGGAATTGGATGAATTTTGGACAATGTTTGGAACGGGGACGGACTGGCCAGTAGACTGGCCAGCAGGTAGTGGGCCTACTGGCCCAATAACTGGAACAGGAACAATAACAGGCTCGGGATTGGGCTGAAACATTGGAACAATACCGAGAGCAGTACTGGACCGTGTCATCGGCCCACTGGGCAGAACATTGGTTGTGGTAGACTGTGGGCCTGCTGGCATATTTTGGTCACGGGACAAGTCAAAAAAATGGTGGATAATATATCGTGAGACCTCGTCATCTAAAAAATTATACGAACTCGGCACGGGACTACTCATTTTAGTAAAAGGAAATTGGGTTTCATCAAAAATAACATGACGACTAATTATGATTTTATTAGATGATAAATCAAAACATTTGTAACAATGATGATTAGACGGATAACCCAAAAACACACAAGCGGTAGAACGAGCCTGAAGTTTGTTAATTGTAGTTGATGGAAAAAGTAGATAGCATAAACACCCAAAGACCCTAAGATGAGAATCCGAAGGATCCTTATTATAGAGAACTTTAAGGGGAGATTTAGATGCTAGTTCTTTGGTAGGAAGTACGTTAAGGAGGTAAGTAGTCATTTGTAGTGCATGATGCCAAAAAGAAGGGGGTACAGAAGCATGAGCTAATAAAGTTCGGACAATATTATTGATGGTACGAATTTTTCATTCGGTTTTCCCATTTTGTGAGGACGTATGAGGACAAGAAAAATGAAAAACTATGCCATTAGCACACAAAATTCCTAAAACAACTCATTATCATATTCCTTGTCATTATCACATTGAATACTTTTAATTTTCCGTTCGAATTGGGTACGGATGAATGCTCTAAATTTTAAGAATGTGGAAAAAATATGAGACTTTTTTTATAAAGGAAAGGTCCACAAAAAATTAGAATAATCATTCAAAAATATGATACAATAACGATGGCACACAGAACTTAACACGGGGGATGTCCATAAATCACTATGAATAATGTCAAACGACATCAAAGTACTAGAAGTAGAGGCTACAAATGGTAATCTAACATGTTTCCCTAATGGACAAGAAGGACAAAGTGGAGTACGACGCGTACCCTTACAAGAAATAAAATTATTTTTATGCAAATATGAAATAATAGATGATCTCGGGTGACCCAAACGTGCATGCCACAAAGAAGGAGCAAGGGCGGCAAAAATAGACGGCGTGGCTTGACTCGCAGAAGTGGTGGTATTTGTGATAGGATAAAGCTCTCCCTTACTATTGCATCTCATTATAACTGTCGGAGTTGGTATGGGGCCTACAGCCTAGAACGCCTGCGGAGTCTGAGGCCCAAGCAAACCTGCCTGCGGCCCCGGCCCAGTGAATTCCATCGCCAAGATGTCGGACCGAAATCGGACTGGCCTATTCTTGAACTGAGCCCGCCATTACGGGTAAGTGTTGGAGGAAAAATAGGGATTGGTGGGCCAATGGCCACTAGACCAGTTCCATGGCCAGGGGGCCACGGCTGGGACCAGTTGTCCTGCGGCCCACTACCCCGAGGCCCACTGCCGCTGCCACCATTGTTTCGGCCACCTCCGTTACCACCGCGATTGTCATCGCAGTTTTTTCCATTATTTTTATGATTTTTACCCTTTTTTGCCACCACTGTTGTTGCGGTGTTGGTCAGAATTCTCGGAGAATGAGTGAGGGTCATCTGACGTGGTCATTATGGCGACGAAATTGGCACATGTAATCGCCTTTTTAGCTAAGCCGACTTCTTCTAACGTGATCATGGAACGAGCCTGATAAAAGAGTGGTAGAGGGTTACTTTGACGAAGTAGTGTGTCAACGCCGTTATAGGCCTCAGACAGGCCTGCAACCATTTGGAGAACAAGACGATCATTGGTAACTGGCGCACCAACATTGTGGAGTTGGTCTGCCAATTCCTTCAGCCTTTTACAATAGGCCGAAACGTTAGGAAAATCTACCATGTGAATATGTGAAAATTCCTGCTCGAGGGTGACATCACGGGAATTCTTGTTATCTTGGAATATATCAAGCACCCTATTCCAAGTTTCTGTTGCCGTAGTGTCGGGCTCAACGATTGTTTGTAGGAGGTCGGTAGAAATAGTGGAATAAATCCATTGGAGAACAGTAGCATCAAGTGTCTTCCATAACGTAGGATTTTCCTCGGGGTTAGGCACCTCCTCTATGCCAGGTTTCGAGGGAATTATGTGATGAAGGAATTGATGCGAGCATGCGTGAATTTTGAATAATTTCTCTCACGTCGCGTATTGGACATTTTCCATATCAAAAACAATAGGGATGTGGTTCATGATGTTGGAAACTGTAAGGGTTGTATGAAATAGGTTCTTTGACGTAGACATAATGAAAGAATAAGAGGAGAATTAGGGATTTGGAAAAAAAATGGGAAGGGAGGAGGAAGAAGTCGGCCAGAAATCGAGAAGGGTTCTCGGAATTTGAGTCGAGAGTAGCAGAAGAAAATTGGGAAGTGAGGTAGGTTAGACCTAGACTTCTGATATCATGAAAGAATTAATCCCTTGATTATTCTTATTGAATGAATAAGTATATATACAAGTTACAATCTCCAAATATGAAAAATCATATTCCTACTAAACTTCTAATAATCTAGTTCTACTTGTACAATAATTCTACAATTATGATAATTATACAACATAATTTAATACTTCTATTTATGGTACAAGACTAGTTAAAACAATTTATATCATAGGGATATACACGGTATTCTATCAGGATTGTTGTTCAAAAATAGACCCAAACGTGAAGTACCAGCCAAATACCTTAAGACATGATACCCAACTTCTAAGTGAGAGCAGCCATGAATTGGCTCAAATGCTGAACAGTGTATGACAAGTCAGGCCTAGTGTGTTGGAGCAAATTCAATTTTCCTACTAATTTTCTATAGATAGAGGGGTTATATAAGAGGTTAGCAGAATCAACAGACAACTTAATATGAGGATCCAAAGGAGATACCACAAGGCTGACAGTAGAGCACTGAAACTCAAGAAAAAAAACAAGGGCAAACTTATGCTGGCTAACTAGAAATCCCTGAGAGTGATTGACAATTTCAAGACTAAGAAAGTAATGGATCTCAAGTGTGATCAGCTTCCAAAGCCTGAAACTCCTTCATCATGGCCTCCTGCCAAGCAGGCTGAGAGGCAGCTTGATGATAGAACTGAGGCTCTTGCAAACAATTCTCAGAAGATAAAGAAAGAACCTTAGAGCTAGAAACAGAATATTGATTATATAAAATATTGTAGAAGGCCATATATATATATATATATATATATATATATATATATATATATATATATATATATATATATATATATATTGATTACAAGAGTGGGTGGGGTTTAACATAAAATTAAACTACAATTAAGAGGCCCAATTGTAGCTATGGTGGCTGCAAGTCTTTTGCAGAAGAAGTGGACAAATTCATGCAATTTAATGGTATACATTTGTCTTTGACGGGCTAGATTGAAGCCAATCTATGAAGTTTTTTATGGAAATCGAATGCGGCATGAACTTAATTAACATATCACAAAAGTAATTGTAAATTGATGCAACTTTAAATGGTCATAACTCTGTGCTCGGATGTCGGTTTTACTTGATTTTTTTTATTTTGCGTATTTTCTCGAGACGTAGCCGCCGCCAATTTTTAGGAAAACGTCCGTTTTCCCAATCAATTTGTGTTTTTCCCCAAATCGATTTCTAATTTTACCTTTTTTTTAGTAAAGTTCTCACGATATACAATAAATTTCAACGTCGAAATTTCGTGGTAATGTAGATGTGAATGTCAATTTCAGTGTTGGAAAATCAATTTTTTTAAAAAAAAACAACCCGAATTCCACGACCCGACCCGTCCCGCCAAATTCCAGCCCCCCCTCGGCAGAACGTGGGATAGGACGGGACGTTGGCAAGTCCCGGCCCGCCGGTCTCGACCCTCCCCCGTCCCACCGGGATTGGTCTCATCCCCCGCCCCGGCTAAACTAAGACTAGATGACTTGACTTTGAACCTTGAAAGTACTTTTTTTCAATACAAATTGAAATTAATCGAATTCTAAAACACTTTATTAAAGACAAAAATAAATTGTACAAATAAAGTTGGAGGTAGTACCAAAAATATGTTAGTGTGCCATTTTCATTTACAATGCACCTACCAATCAGAGTTGTGATTCTCGAGAAAGTCCTTTATATATACTCCCTCCCTCCCTTATTAATTCACTTTTTTCTTTTATACGTCTTTTAAAAAATTATAAATAAAAAATATATTTTTATATTATTTTATCTTTATTTATTTTTAATAAATTACACTCTAATTAATATTATAATTATTTTTAAGAACATTTAATATTAAAGGTAAGATAAGAAAGATTTAATTTATTATATTTTGGTTTTGTAAATTGACAAGTAACTTAGAATAAATATTTTTAGTAATATGAGACGGAGGAAGTATAAAAAATGGATATAAAACCTGGTTCACAATAATAGAAAAAGGCAAAAAAAGAATTAAACCCTTAGCTTTTCGTTGATCAGAAATTGGCGCATAATTTTGGGGCACATGAATATACTCCACTGCTTCGAGTCTACGACCAACGCAAACCCTCAAGAGGTAATTTTATTCTTTAATTTCCCCTTCATATTGCATCTTATTATTGCCATATGATCCATTTTTGAGCTGAAATTGACCCGTTACGAAGAACCCAGCAAAAAACACCGACAATTTCGCTCACCAATAGTTTAGGGGTGCATAAACTAGTAGTATCAATATTTGATTTTAAATGGCATTTTAATTTGATTTTTATTGGATTTTAAAGTGAGAATTGAATTTTTCTTTTCCAGTAATTCTGGCCGTAACATTTTAAACAGCACAATAGTGTATTTAGTTGGCGTTTGGCCATAGAAATCAAATATTTTTCAATTTTTCCAGGGCCAGCATCTTGCAATGCAGGTAACGATTTACAGGTTGACGATTCTGCTGGCTAGGATCCACGTATCAGCTATTTGGTGAGCCCCAGTCTTTCAGGGCGTTATCATATTTCAGTCTTTATAGTATTTTAATCAGTGAGGTATGTTGGCGCCTTGTCCCGGTGAACAGTCAGTATTTTAGTACTCCTTTAAAGGTTTCGTAGACTATAGTCGCAGTCAGTCAGATATTTAGCATGCTTTTTGGGTGTTAGCCTTGTCGGCTACTTATTTATACATACAGACTTATTCAGTATTTCCGCATTTATGATATCTCAACTGATTTTTAGTAGATCAACATGTTGTGTATTTATATTCTGCTTTCAGTTATACCACATGTTGATCCAGCCAGCTAGTTGGTTCGCTCGATCACATGCACAAGGCATCGAGTGCAGTGTTACGCTCAGGCCACGGTTCAGGGCGTGACAATTTCTTTTTCCACAGAAATGACACCTAAGGTATACTCCATTTATCATTTGTCTGTACATATATTTCAACTTAATATTGGAATTCAAATGGAAATGTTTCAAATTGACTAACATAATATGTGATTCTAAAACAGACTGGAACTACTATACTCATTTCCCAATTTATTTTGTGTCAAATGCTTGCATGTTGGTAAGCACTTCTCTAGCATCGTTAGCTAAAAGCTAAAGAACAATTGATTTTTTGTGTGTGTGTGTCTGTAGATGCATATGTAACTTAAAGTAGACATTGGCCTTGGAGAAAGCGGAAAAAGGATAGTTTCTTAGTTTGGGTACATAAAAATTTGAGACGAAGAGTATATATAAAATGAATCAACAAGCTCTTTATCTTCACAACATCATTTTTGACATACAACTCTTCTACATAAAAATATTAATGATAAATTGACTTTAACATGAACTGCTGCTTGCTGCTTCTTTTTTTCATACCAATGACCAAATATTTGAGATCGGCTCTGATAAAGGGACAGAAACAAAAATAATCAAAAGGAAATACAAATGAGAAGCATATTATATGCAAGCAATCGACGCTGCTGTTGAAATGCAAGTGTGTATATTTCTTCAGTTTTCTCTTCCTCGGCGTGCTGTATTTAGAAGCATTTCCTTAGTTATTCCTAGCTTTATTATATATATTGATTCTTCAATCAGATGATCTGTAAATTTCAATTTTCTGCTTATTTCTAAAAAGAAGTAACGTTTTCAAAAATTTGGTTGTTATTATGTTGATAACGTGATTTTAAAACTCTTCAATATTTTATCAATTGAAATATTTGGTTATACTTCGTACAAAAGCATCTGTTTACCCACTTTTTTTTTTAATTTATAATATTGATTTCCCAATATAACTTGTAATCATAATGGATGTTTTTTTTATGTAAAATTAACGTGTATAGAATTAGAATTTTCTCACAAGCGAGCTGACCGATGGCTAGAGAGTATTGTTTCTTAAGCAAATATTAATAGGTGCCTGCTGGACAAGTACGTTTACCCACTTTAAACTTATGTGAAACAGTATTAGTGAATATCAATCAAATTGTTCATTTTATAAAGCAATGACTCAGAGACTTTTTAATGTGACTACTCACTTAGTATATGATATTTGGTACTGTTATTAGGTTGACTAATTTAATTCAGGAAAATCGTTTACTATCAAAAGTTTCTTTACTCGTAAGGAAGAAAACTGCTGAAAAGGCAACTCATCTTTAGGTTTTCTACTGAAAATACAAATAATACAATTGAATTTTGTATCTATTAAGTGTAGATTAAAACTAAAAAAGAGTAAAAAAATATTAGCCATCGGAAGTTGGATTTTGCGGCAGATGTGACTTTTGCGTTAGTAGGGTGAAAATTGTTTGATTTTTACGCTAGAAAATATAGTGAAGTGACTTGAGTGAAAAAAATTGAAAAGTAGATGACCATATATGAAATTTACCTTAAAGATTTCCCTCAACCATAAGGTCTGTTCTAGTTAAATCCTAGTCCTAGTAACGAACACCGCCAACACCGCCTAATATTCCTATATATATATATATATATATATATATATATATATATATATATATGGGACATTGATCATACTACTGAATTTATCAAAATCATCTCATCTTTGCTCTCTAGAAAAATTGCTCACTTCGACTAGTTAATTAGTTTCTCTGTTCTTGGGGTGTTTACTTTCTTGTTTTTGCAAAAACCCCAACATCGATTTAGAAATACTACATTGTTTGTCCCTCTATTTTGTGTTATCATGAGTACGAATTCGCAAAGTCGTCACTTTTGGAAACTAACCCAGAATAATCTTGGCTATTATCAAGCTCCGGCAAATTATCACTACGTTTCAAGAAACACCGGTAACCACTTTGCTCCACCTAATTTGCATCATAACTTTGTTTTTACTGGTCCCGATCATATGTATTATGGACAGAGTTCGTTTGATCACATTGCAGATCCATACTTGTGGAATGGCTATGCTGCAACAACAAATTATGACACAGGGTATTATAATTATTATTATCAGCCAACAAGTGAATACATTGATGATCATGTCTATATCGCAACTGATCAGTTTCTTTTTATCGTGAGTACAAATTTACAAAATCGTCATCTTTCGTGACTAGCCCAACACCATCTAGGTTACCATCAAGCTCCAGCAAATTATCACTACGTTTCAAGAAACATTGGTGATCACTACTTTATTCCATATAACTTGAATCACAACTCTTCTTTTAATGGTCCTGGGCATGCATATAATGGACAAAGTTCGTTTGATCACATCGATTATCAATACTCGTGGGATGATGGCTATAGTCAGCCAACAGGTGAATTCATTGATGATGTTTATGTCACAACTGAAAGTGAACTCATTAATGATCTCTATGACACAACTGAAAGTGAATTCAATGATGATGTATCTGACACCACTTATTGGAATCAGATGTTAGACACAATACGAGACTTTTATGGCATGAACATCGGTAGTTATCTCAGTGTACAGACGCTTGATTATAGAGGGAAGATGTTTGCGGTATTTCTAGATGCTACGCAAGTGTATGTATCGCAATTTGTAATAAATTTAGGTAAGATCGAGTATCGTCCACAGAGACTGATTTATCAAGTATCAATTAACTAATCTTTAGTTTCTATTTGGCTAACGAATATAAGTGATGATTTCTAACTAAAGAATTAACAAACTAACATGAATTTCTAGAATAAAATAGCAATGAAAACACACGAGGTTTAATTCAGTAATGAAGGAATTAGGGTTTCCAATCTCCTCAATTTTCCACTCTATCATTCATTAATGCAAGACTAACGATTCTTCTTCTTATTAAGATAGCAGGTTAACTGAGATGTTCTATATTCCGATTAGGACATATAAAAACTCAACCTAAGTGAGAACTTTCTATATTTCTATGATAAGTTCGACCACATATGTGGATTAAGATCAATAACCTAAGATGCTACACAGGCAGTCGTGATACTTTCGTTCAAGATTAAACCTACGTCTAATCAACTATAGCATATTCAAATCTCCCTTTTCAGATCTCGATTTGAAATCATATAGATAATGAAAACTAACGGCCAATTAATTCTCATTCAATAAACGCAAGTTGAATAGATTTTAATAGATGAAGAAGAACATTAACAATGCATTAAATCATAATATAGTTTCAAGTGATTCGTCGGAAAACCCTAATAAAGTAATTAGCTCCTAGACATGCTAAGAAAACTAATTAACTTAATATTCAACATAAACTGAATTCAAATAAAGAAAAGGAAAAGAACTTGAACAATTGATGTCTCTAATGGCTCCTTGTTCTCTTGTTTCTTGCCTCCGAAGTGTTCTCTCTTTCAGAAAAATGTTTCCCTCAATATATATCACGAAAACCCCCCAAAATGGACTATTTTGCCCTTGTTAAATTTAGGTTTTTTGATGCATTGACGTCGTCGCCGGCGCGGCTCAGCTATTAGAGGGTCGCGGCGCTAATTCACTTATGAAAATCATGTGCTCACTGCCTGAGGGGCGCCGCGGTCCTAATGTTGGACGCCGCGACGCTGTAGCGCCGCGGCCCTTCTGCTTGTTGCGTCGCGGCTCTTCAGCCTTCTTCGTCCGGACTTCGATTAAATTGCTTTCCAAGCTTCTCAGAGCTTCTTTGACTCATTTCTTGTGACCAGCTATGCATTTTTGTCCTTGATAACCGCCTATTTCCTTTGGATTCGGCTTATTCCTTTCTGAATCGCTTAAAACCTGAAAACACACAACACACGCATAATACTGCACAAAATAACTAAAAGACAAACAAAAAACTCCCTAAAACACACTCTAAAACAGTACTAAAATCTACCTAACAGAAGACGACAATGAAGAGGCTGCAGAGGAGATCATAGAACATTGATGAAAACAAGAAATCATTGTGGTACTGACAATGGAGAAGAAATGTGTGTTATTTGCCAACGTGAATATGAAAATGATGAGACAATTGACACTCTTGAATGCAGGCATGAGTTTCATGCAGGTTGCATCGAACAATGGCTGATGAGGGGGGGAGAAAACTTGTCCAATTTGTAGATCTTCAGTTTTGCCATCACACAAACATAGTTTATAGAGAATTTTATCTTAAGTTCCTAGAGATTGTTTTATTGGTTATTGATTGACTCCTTTGTACAATTCTTTTATTCCCTTGACATTTTTGCTCATTAAACTTAATAGAATGGAAAAGTGATATATCTATTGTTGATTTACAGTCACAATCTAATACATACAGGAAGGTTTTACTTCTTCATGTTCTGAAAAATTATAAATAGCCAACTATATGTATTAACACAATCCAAATATAGTTTGGCATTGAGACGTAATTGATTTGGTTGGTAACTTTTAAATGGAATATGAAAAAAATTCATCAAGCTGGTAACTTTTAAATGGAATATGAAAAAAATTCATCAAGCTGTTAGGTAGAGTTATGCCTTTTGTTCATATGGAGGTAAGATTATGCCTATCTTGTGTTCCCTAGATGAATACAATTGGCAAATTTCACTAAATTGCTTCAAGAATCAGATATAAGTGAAAGTCTTCGTATAGATTGCTAACTTCAAGGAATTATACCGTAAGTTAAAGTAGACATGGGTCATGGAGAAGGGGAAATGATGTTTCTTATTTTGGATACACAAAAACTGAGACCAAGAGAATACATGAAATGAATCAACAAGCTCTTTATCCATAATTCAAATCACAAAATCATTTTTGACATACAACTCTTCTACATAAAAATATTAATGATATATTGACTTTAACATGAACTGCTTGCTTTTTTTTTTTCATACCAATGAATTTATTTGAGATTGACTCAGATAAAGGAAAAAAATTAAAATAATCAAAAGGAAATACAAATGAGAAGCATATTATATGCAACCAATCCACGTTGCTCTTGAAATGCAAGTTTGTATATTTCTTCAGTTATCTCTTTCTCGGCGTGCTGTATTTAGAAGCATTTCCTGTGAACAATTGAAGGTCCAGACTCATCGTATTCTGCCTTAGCTATCCACATCTGTACTCATGAAAAAAAGAAATCTCATAAGTAAATTTCTTGACAGTTCATCGAGTTCAGTTGAAAGAGCTCAGCATATAACATAGAAAATACTGCTCAGCTTTTGTTCTCGGATAATTGACATTTCTCAACCATAGTAGTCACCTAAAGCAAATTAGTTTTTATGCTAAAGTAACTTACTACTTATCTAGATAGTAAATACGCTTTAAGGTGTGTAACTTTGAAATGAAGCAGACGAGTTTTTAGCCGAAATTATCCCTCATCTATGGAGTAGGTCTTTTTTGTCCCTTAAATATAACTCTGAGCATTTTTAGTCCCTTATGTTTGCTAAAATGAAACACCTTCGGTCCAACTAATAGATTGGACTTAAAAACTAACAGTGACTACCAAAAACCACAACAAAAATCGACCAACTTTCGAACCAGTCGAAAAAACGACAGACTCGTATAGATCTACTCCCACAGAGGCAGACTACAAAAAGTAAATAGATCTTCCTGCAGATTTTGCGTACCTGCTGGAATGTGCTGAGGGAGGCCAAAATAGATCCTCCAATCCAGACACTGTACTTCCTCTCAGGCGGGGCAACAACCTTGATCTTCATGCTACTTGGGGCTAATGCTGTAATTTCCTTGCTCATCCTATCAGCAATGCCAGGGAACATTGTGGTACCACCACTGAGAACGATATTTCCATACAGATCCTTCCTGATATCGACGTCACACTTCATGATGGAATTGTATGTGGTTTCATGAATACCAGCAGCTTCCATCCCGATCATTGATGGTTGGAACAGCACCTCTGGGCAGCGGAATCGCTCAGCACCGATGGTGATAACCTGTCCATCAGGAAGCTCGTAGCTCTTCTCCACAGATGAGTTGGTCTTGGATGTTTCAATTTCTTGTTCATAGTCAAGAGCAATGTAAGACAACTTCTCCTTCACATCCCTAACAATTTCCCGCTCGGCTGTGGTGGTGAAAGAGTAGCCTCGTTCTGTGAGAATCTTCATGAGGTGATCTGTGAGATCACGCCCTGCCAGATCAAGACGCAGGATTGCGTGTGGGAGGGCGTAACCTTCGTAGATGGGAACTGTGTGGCTGACACCATCTCCAGAGTCCAGCACAATTCCTGGCATCAAAAAGCACAGTCCGTAGTCAGATAAGCTTACATTCTTTAGGTGGTTTTAACTTGAGGAACATAATAACTTCATAATTTATCTTCACTAATTCTGTTCTCTACCTAACAAACAGGACTCAACATAATATTTCAACCAATAATCAGTCTCATACTTCAGTGGAGCAGTTGGATTTCAAGCATTCTACAAAGATATTTACAAGTGGTTGAGCAAAGACAAAGCTTACCAGTTGTACGTCCACTGGCATAGAGGGAAAGAACGGCCTGAATTGCAACATACATGGCAGGGGTGTTGAAGGTCTCAAACATGATTTGAGTCATCTTTTCACGATTGGCTTTTGGGTTAAGAGGAGCTTCTGTGAGGAGAACTGGGTGCTCCTCTGGAGCCACACGAAGTTCGTTGTAAAAGGTATGATGCCAAATCTTCTCCATGTCATCCCAGTTGCTAACAATACCGTGTTCAATTGGATACTTCAAAGTCAAAATACCCCTTTTGGATTGAGCCTCATCACCAACATAGGCATCTTTCTGGCCCATGCCAACCATCACACCAGTGTGACGAGGGCGTCCCACAATACTAGGAAAAACAGCCCTTGGAGCATCGTCTCCAGCAAATCCAGCCTAACAATTTCAAGACAAGATTAACAGTCAGTATTTCAGATCAAAAAAGACCAATGCCATCTTTAATGTGACCAAAATTTCCGGAGAATCCAGTGAAATATCGTAGTTACCTTAACCATTCCTGTTCCATTGTCACAGACAAGAGGCTGGATATCCTCACCTTCTGCCATCTTTTATGTGTTCTGGGGAAAAAAGAATGCCATATTTATGTTACTAAAAAGAAGAACAGATAAAGATCTCGTATAATAATAAAGATCAAGCACCCACAATAAGTGGAAATCCTTATACACAAACCAATAGTAACAAATATGGGTAAGTTCTTTCTTCTATCTCTGACGGACAAACTGGTTCTGAAACTATTACTCTTAAGAATAATTAGACAGATATTGCATTCAAATCATATGATATGTATGTGGTCAGTCTAATTGCAAAAGTTCTGTGGCTAAATAAGTAAATCAATTCACATATGCAACGCTCATAGCTGAGATTATGAAAGGCTTTGCCAACAATCTCATATAATCATCTTATATAATCACTATACGTGCATATATATATTTTTAAGCCAATGAAATGGGTACATATCCAACGTAAAATCGGGCTCTTTCCATTAATTCTAGATACATTTTTTTGTGTAAATATTTCATTTGAATAATAAAAACCAACAGAATTGCCAATTGAAGTGCATGCTTAATCAATTGCCAATGTTGCTCGGACTCTCTTAAAATATTGCCACACTCGTATTGGATCCTCCAAAAATGCACTACTTTTGGAGGATCCGACACGCACCCCTCAACATTTTTGAAAAATCCGAGCAACATAACAACCCGATATAGAGAAGATGAAAGAACAGACTCAAAGGGATTAGATCTACCAAAAAGAATGAAAAAGAAAAACCAAACTAAAAGGTGGAGTAATTAAACAAAATAAGATCTAGCTTTTGACAATTCACTCAAATGGAAGATACCCATTTGCAGATCATCCATTTCCATATCAACAAACAAGAAAGATCAAAAATCACATACACTACCAAATCAATGATCAATCCAAATAGAGTACACCACCAAAAATAATTCTCCAAATTATCAATCTTTATTAGGAAACATCCACAAACATTGATTGAGAATGAGAAAGATTTTAAAATCACATACACTACCAAATTAAATAATCAATCCAAAAAGATGACACCCACAAAACTCTTTCTCCAAATTATCAATCTTTATTAGGAAATATCCACAAACGTGTATCAATAATGAGATGATCTTTAAATCACATACACTACCAAATTAAATGATCAATCCAAATAACACCCACAAAAAGTTTTCTCCAAATTATCAATCTTTATTGGGGAATATCCACAAACATTGATTGACAATGAGAAAGATTTTAAAACCACAATACACTACCAAATTAAAAGAGGACACCCACAAAAAAAATTCACCAAATTATCAATCTTTGTTGGGGAATATCCACAAACATGTATCGAGCATGAGAAAAAAATCAAGATTCAACAATAAAGTTTGTACCTTTAATGGATTTTTCCAAAATAGTATTGGTGTTGATGGGCTATATTGCTCCCTATTTCTTGTTTTTTAAAGGGGGGGATTGTGTGTATGTTAAGTGTTAAGAACAAATGAAAATTGAGCTTAAAATGAGACTCAAATATTGAATTTCTGTTGAGGAGAAGTTCGTTGGTTATCACTATATCAACAAGTGAGTGGACCTCATGACAGCATCATATTCATGGTGGATATAGCTGTCTGACTTTTTCCTTGATTTTTTTGTGTTAGGACACATTTACCCCTATCATTTTTATTTAAATTTAAACCAATTCCTAATCTTATTTAATTATTAATTTTAGAAAGTTTAAATTCGTCAAGACATGTTACAAAAAAGAATGACAAATCGATGTTATCACTAATACTCTAAAGGAAAAAACAATTAAGGTGCTAAACATTGAGACAAAATTATGTACAAACATAGCCTTCTATACTGTAGCAAGAATTGGGTGGCAAAGCCTGGGCGCTATAAGGCGCTCTGGCATGAGACAGCGTGGGTTCGATTCCCCGCAAGCACGAAGAAACTCTGCATGTTGGGAAATTTGATCTTGTCTCATTGATCAGTTGTACGCTCCCAGAAAACTGATCATCGGAGCACATCCCGCGATTTACCTGGTAATAGTGTTGAAGGACCGATGCTATTACCTTCATTGATCAGTTGTACGCTCCCAGAAAACTGGCCACCGGAGCACATCCCGCGATTTACCTGGTAATAGTGTTGAAGGACCGGTGCTATTACCTCCAGGACGTAGTCAGGCGCAAGCCTGGAGACCTGGAAAAAAAAAAGAATTGGGTTGTATCCTTATTAGACATTGGTGTCAAAAATTGAGAAAAAAACGCATTGGGACATAATTGTCCAAGTAGTGTAGACAAAAGGGCAAATTTGACATGTGAATGGGTCCCTTAACATTTTTCCATAATATATACTTTAATTATCTTTTCTAGCTCTCCTGATTTTAACTGTCAGTACCATGGCATCGTGGGGGTAGGTGAGGATAATAATGACACGTTGTGGGGGACGATTAGGAAAAGGGATCAGGAATGGAATGCTCCTACCACTAAGGATCATGCTAAGATTAATGTGATCACTCCATTCTTAATAAAAAATTAGAATTCAAGCTTTAAGTATTTTCTTTTTTAATAATTTTACTCGCCACAAATTTATATTTATGATGGTCCAATGCGGATATTGATCACAAGGGTGGATATTGCCCTTCGGCTACAAATTTATTTGGACCCATAACTTTCATCAAACAATAATAATATACCTAGTATAATCTCAAAAATGAAATCTGAAAAGGACGGTGTGTCCGCAGACTTACCCCTACTTCATCGTAAAGATAGTTAGACTATTTCTGATAGACTCTCGACTCAATTAAAATATAATATAATTAAATATAAAAAGAAAAATATATTAGTGAAGCAGTCATGTTGTAAAAATTTAATAAATATTAGATTAAAACTCATACTAATAAGTACAAAAAATTAAAAATTATATTTATTAAATTTAAATTCTGAATCACACTTTTATGGTCGTCGGATGAAAGGAAGGGATGGATGGATGCTGCTCCTCAAAATAGGTAGGTGGACCCTTGCCAGCAAAGAATTATTCCCTACCATCTCCCAAGAGATCATGTCGGCCTCTTTCCCTCACATGTGAGGTGGATGTCCACTCACCATTAAATTGACAAATTAATGAATACTTATATACCTATAGTTCAATTTGTGCATGTCTTGATACGATAAAACACATTATATTTTCCTAGGTTAAATTTGGTATCCCAAAATTTGCCTAGCAAAATTTATCAATATTTCGATGTTTGCAGCTTGTCTTTCTGTCTCTTATTGTGTTGTTTATGAAAGATTATGATTTTCTTTTCAATGTACCAAAAAGAAGTTTAGTTTTTTTAATTCCAATGCATTGGTGTTAATGTAGTAAATTAAAGCTCACAATCAAGTCTCGATCATCACTTATAAGTAGCTAGCTAGGGATCTATGACCGGCTAACAACTTGGTGGGATGATTGTTACATATAATATCATAGTATTATATTATATTATATTATATTATTCTGATAAATATAATATTTAAATAAATTATATTATTTATCATCGTTACATAATGTCATACATTAGCGATCTAAAGGATAAATCTAAAGAAAAGTAGGATATTGGTAGTAGGGGCGGATCAGGGCTCACGAACACCCTCAGCAAAAATTACATCGTATATATAAAATAGTTTTATGTACATATATAGATTTTGAATATTGTAAACACAAGAGGAGAGGTTGGTTAAGTGGTTTAGGGTTAAAATTTAACTTGAGGTACCTAGTTCAAATCTTAGAGACTACATTTTAATTTTTTGAACCTCTTAGTGAAAATTCTGGATCCGCCACTGATGATAACACCAAATTTACCGTTATATAAAATTGAACTTTTTATTATAATAATAAATTTAACAATATAATATAATAAAATTTATGGTCAAAACAAACATTGCATTATACAATGCAATAGGTAACAACCATCCAAACAAGCTTTAATATAATGTGTAGCTAGGCGTTTGGGAAATTAAATTGACGTACACTATCAACATAGCTTCAAACTTCTCGAACAATATTGATTTTAGTGTTTGATAAAAGACTAATTGAGATTTAGAAGCAATAATATCTGGATGAATATGATTTTATTATATGTGTATATTTTTAATTTTTTATATATTTATACATTATTCCAGCTAAAAGTAATATCCATCTTATATCTACCTGATCATTTGACAAAGACTACACCAAGAAATTTTATATTCAAAGTCAATTAGTTTGGAGGACCAAGCCAGCAAAACTTACTTCTATAACAGAAAATAAAAAGAGATCGATGATATTATTTCTTACTTCCTTTTATGATCTGGCATATTAATTATTCATGAACAAATTACACAGATAATGATTATCCTTTATTGAGCAATAATGTTGAAAGCTGGATTTCAAAAGCATAATATATCCGTGAAGAATAAAATAAATATCCATCTAGCTATATGGTTGTGGGGAAAAATTAAATTAAGAAACCAAAAGTTATAGACAATTCATGTGGGAAAATGAATCTTTAGACGTGCATAGCTATATGGTTGTCACTTTCAGATTTGCCCTTTAAAGAACACTTTTGATATAACATATATGAGGACACTTTTACCGTCTCCACTTTTTAAATTTTGATAAAAACTTTTCTTTGATCCCAAAGCCTTTGGTTGTCGAATCAAAGGTGAATTTATGATTTGAAGTATTTAATGAATTTCTCTACAAATATATAATATTTGGACTAAAATTATTGGATTACATCAAAATCATACTTTTCATACTAACTCTGGATCTAATGTTATGGCGACAATATTCAGGGTCGGATTCGAAGGCTTAGTTACATGTTCACGTGAATTGAGTAGGTTTTGCAAACCTTGTATGTATGTGTGTAGGCATCAGTTGTTAAATCGGGTCAAATACTTTATGAAATGGGGTGTAGTAACAGAAAATATAGCCAGAAGGGCTTTTACATTTACAATATTTCAGAATGTATCATGGGATTCATGGCTCGATCTACAACAACATATCTAGTGAAAATTTCACAAAGTGGAGGCTTGAGAGGATAGAGTGTACGCAGACCATGACAACATACTATAAAGGCATGATAGCGCAGTACAACCACAAAAAGGAGCAATAGCAACTACAAAGTAATACGATAGCCAAAAAACAAGAAACAACAAATAGTAGCATAAATCAAAGGGCAAGAAACTACAAGAGTAATACTACGACTACTAATAACCTACTAACCTTCTACTCTAATTTGTGTCCTCCATAACCTCTTATCTAAGGTCATGTCCTCAGTAAGCTGGGACTGCGCCATGTCCTGTCTATTCACATCTCTCCAATACTTCTTCGGTCTACCTCTACCTCTTCTGAAGCCGTCCAAAGTCAACCTCTCACACCTCCTCACTGGGGCATCTATGCATCTCCTCATGTGCACGAACCATCTCAGTCTCGCTTCCCGCATCTTGTCCTCCACCGAGGCCATCCCTACTTTGTCTTGAATATCGTCATTACTAATCCTATCTCTCCTAGTATACCCACACATCCATCGCAACATCCTCATTTCCGTCACTTTCATCTTCTGAATGTGAGAGTTCTTGACTGGCCAACACTCTTCCCCATACAATATAGTTTGTATAACCACCACTTTGTAGAATTTTCCTTTAAGTTTTGGTGGCACCTTCTTGTCACATGCGAGCCTCCACTTCATTCACCCTACACGAATACGATGTGTGACATCATCATCAATTTCTCCATTCCCTTGAATAATAGACTGAAGATACTTGAAACTTTTTTTTGGATGGCTCGTATATATTGGAATTTAGTAAATATATAAATATTTTATTGTGGATTCAGTTATTATTACAGTATTAACTTAAGATCAATGAGAACTCATAAACTTCAAATCTTGAATTTGCGTCTGACAATAGCAATTATTCCTTTTTTTTCAAGTAATTATTCGCCTTGAAATTGTTTCTTTTAATATCAATTCAAACGGTTTCATTAAAGTCTATATGGAGTAATATTTATGCTGACCGTCAATGTCAAGCGTCAAAAGTGATGATTAAATTGGGTTCTTTTTATCTTTAATTTCTCTCTATAACTCAATTAGTTATCGGACTGTTGTCATTTGTTTGTTTTTCTTCCCTTTCATGCTGGAAGACTTCTTTAATTTTATAGTTTAAGAATATATGTAAAATCAATTCACTATAAAAGTACTAAATTATTTTTTTTAAATTAAGATTGTCACGTTAAAATAACTGAACTCTATTCATTTTTATAGAGTAAAGTTATCTTGATTGAAGGTTTTATCGTTATAGACTTATAGTGATTAAATTTAGTGATTTTACTGTTAATATAGTATGTAAAGATCAATTCTATATTTCAACCTAACAAAATATTAATCCATTTGTCCCAAAAAGATTGACCTAGTTTGACTTGACACAAAATTTAAGAAATAAAGACTTTTGAAATGTGTGATCCAAAATAAATTTTAGATATTTGTGTGGCTGTAAATGATCTCATAAAATTAAATTATTTTTAGATATAGAAAGAAGTCAATTTTTTGGGACAAACTAATAAGGAGATCAATTTTTTTGGAACAGAGTTAGTAGTTACTCTATCTTTATGAACGTTGGCTCGGAGATGGAAATTGAGCTTTGGATCCTATTGTTGTTAGTTGAAGTGGAAATCTGCTCCTTTTCTTAAAAGTAAAGTTCCTAGCATTAATTTGACGTAGAAATTTAGCAAAGAGATCATGTTTTCTTTGAAGATGTCTATGTTAGTGAAGTTAGTATCGGTTAAAGATTTAGTGTATATCACGTGATAGGTCACGGAATTGTACATATTAGTTTAGATAATATTTGATTGTAATTAGTATTGTACACTTATGATAATTGTATTATCATAATTGTATAGTTGGTGTCCAAGTATAATAAAGTTTTAGGAGTAGAATAGGAATACGATTTTCCTATTATGGAAAGATGTAAATTGTATATATACTCTTTCAATTAATGAAAATAATCAAGGGATTATTTCTTTCATGGTATCATAAGTCTAGGTTAATTTTTTTTCTCCCAAAAATTTCCGTCCAAACTGTCCGTTTTCCGAGTTCCCTTCCTCGGTTTCCGTGTCCGAAATTTATTTTTCTCTTCCCAAATCTTTCTTCCAAATCCCTACATCATGTCTTGCGTTGTTATTATGGCTAAGAACACGTTTCACCCTGCCCTTGATGTTCTAATATCAAGAATCACATCCCTATCGTTTTTGAAATAGAAAACGTCCAATATGCGACGTGGGCCGAACTGTTCAAAGTTCATGCACGCTCGCATCAAGTTCTCCATCACATTATCCCCCGCAGCTCCTACGGATACAGAGGTGCCGAAACCCGAGGATGATCCTAAGTTATGGACCACACTTGATGTTACTGTTCTTCAGTGGATATATTCCACTATTTCTATCGACATGTTGCAAACGATTATCGAACCAGATGCTACGGCAATGGCGGCTTGGAATAGAATACGTGATATATTTCAGGATAATCACAATTCTCGTGTTGTTACCTTGGAGCAGGAATTCTACCACTTCAATATGAAAGATTTTCCTAAAGTTTCAGCTATTGCAAACGGGTGAAGGAATTGGCGGACCAACTCCGCAACGTTGGTGCGCCAGTTACCAACGACCGTCTTGTCCTTCAGATGGTTGCAGGCCTTTCTGAGGCATATAGTGGTGTTGGCACGCTTCTTCGTCAGAGCAGCCTTCTTCCGCAATTTTATCAGGCTCGTTTTATGTTTACACTCGAAGAAGCCGGCTTAGCCAAAAAGGCAGCTACCAATGCTAGTCCCGTAGTCATAATGATCGAGTCTAATTTTCCTCATTTCGGTTCCAACAACTTGGGCCAAAACCGCAACAATGGTGGCGGCAAAAAGGGTCAAAATCAGAAAAATAATGGCAAGAATCGCGGCGGCAACACGGGTGGCAGCCAGAACAGTGGTGGTGGCGGTGGTGGCCCTCAGGGCAGTCAGCAACAGCAACAGTTTTGGGCCCAGCAGTGGGCCCCTATGCAGTGGAATTGGGCTAACCAATATGGGCCAAACAGTGGCGGATTTCTAGGATATTACCCAGGAAACTGATCCTCTATTTCTCAATAACACAGGCCAGTTTCTCGGGTTTCAGACCAGGTTATGGGCCGAGGCAGCAGGACAGTGGGCTTGGGGCCCGGCATCTGCAGGCCCATCATGCAGCGGGCCCCACATAAACCGACATTAAAGCCGCAATGCACACACTTGGATTAAATTCACCAGACTCAAATTGGTACATGGACACCGGAGCCACGACCCACATGACATCCGATCGAGGTACTCTCTCGTCTTATTCCAATTTGAGCAGCCCTCGTGGCATAATTGTTGGTAATGGTAATTCAATTCCAATTCGTGGTTATGGTCATAAAACATTGTCCCCCCCCCCTCCCATCCACCCCTTATCTTGAAAAATACCCTTCATGCCCCTAAATTGATTAAAAATTTGGTGTATGTTCGTAAATTCACCACTGATAATTATGTTTCTATTGAATTTGATCCGTTTGGATTTTCTGTGAAGGATTTCAAGACGGGGAGTCCTCTCATGAGGTGTGATAGTAAGGGAGATCTTTATCCTATCACGCTAACGTCCGGTTTCTCGAGTCACGCATTGCCATCAACGTTTGCAGCTCTGGCTCCTTCCTTGTGGCATGCTCGTCTAGGTCATCCAGGGTCGTCTATTTTGTCTTCCGTAGGTAAAACAATTTTATTTCTTGTAAGGGTACGCGTAGTACTTAGAATTGTCAATCTTGTTCTTTAGAAAAATTGTTAGATTGTCATTTGTCGCCTCTAATTTTTATACTTTAATGCCATTTGATATTATTCATAGTGATTTATGGACATCTTCCGTTCTTAGTTCTTTGGGTCATCGCTATTATGTTCTTTTTATAGATGACTATTCTAATTTTTTATGGACTTTTCTGATCGCGAAAAAATCTCAAGTTTTTTTCATTTTCTTAAAATTTAGAGCATTCATTAGAACTCAATTCGAACGGAAAATTAAAAATATTCAATGTGATAATGACAAAGAATACGATAATGGGGTATTTCAGGAGTTTTATGCTAATAATTGGATCAATTTTTGTTTTTCTTGCCCACATACGTCGTCACAAAATGGGATAGCCGAACGCAAAATTCGTATTATTAATAACATTGTCCAAATTGATTCATGCTTCTGCACCCCCTTCTTTTTGGCATCATGCGCTACAAATGGCTACATATCTTCTTAACATTCTTCCTTCCAAAGGTTTGACATATTCATTCCCCCTTCAAATTTTATATAATAAGACTTATTCGTATTCACATCTTAGGGTCTTTGGGTGCTTGTGTTATCCACTCTTTCCCTCCACAACAATTAACAAACTTCAGGCCCGGTCTACCCCTTGTGTGTTTTTGGATTATCCACCAAATCATCGTGGTTACAAATGTTTTGATTTATCGTCTAATAAAATCATCATTAGTCGCCAAGTAATTTTTATGTATCCCAATTTTCGTTTGCTAAGGTTAGTAATTTCATGCCTAGTTCGTATAATTTTTGGATGATGGTATATTCCCGTATATTATTCACCAATTTTCAAACGTATCCCGCACCCCAAATCCGCCAACGGGCCCACTGCCCGCTGGCCCCACATTTCTCCCGCCTCAGTCCAGTGGGCCAAACTCATAGTCAAATCCATCTCTCGGCGGGCTAGCAATCGACCATCTTGCTCGGTCGGCGTTTCGATTATTAGGCGGCCAGGTCCACTCTGGCCACTAGTCTCGCTACTACCCAGTCCAGTTCCAATTCCGTCACTGCCCAAAATTCACCCAATTCTTCCCTGAGTCATGGACCAATCACTCATAGTCAACGGGGTATTTTTAAACCAAAAAGACATTTTAATTTAAATTCTAATGTTCTTAAATCACCCCTACCACATAATCACGTGTCTGCTTTAAATGACCCGAATTGGAAATTTGTTATGACTGATGAATATAATGCTCTTATTGATAATAAGACGTGGGAGTTGGTGCCCCGTCCATCTAGTGTTAATATTATTCGGTCTATGTAGATTTTTGCTCATAAGAATAATTCTTACGGTTTGTTTCCGAGGCATAAGGCTCGTCTTGTAGGGGATGGTAAGACTTAGTAGGTTGGTGTGGATTGTGGTGAGACTTTTAGTCCGGTGGTCAAGCCATCTACCATTCGTACTGTGCTCAGCTTGGCTCTTTCGAAAGCATGGCTCATTCATCAGTTGGATGTGAAGAATGCTTTCTTACATGGTGATATCAAGGAGACAGTCTATATGCATCAACCCTTGGGGTTTAGGGATCTCAGATATCCTTATCGTGTCTGTTTATTGAAGAAGTCCTTGTATGAGCTTAAGCAGTCCCCACGGGCTTGGTATAAGAGGTTTGCAGACTATGTTTTGACTATTGGGTTCTCTCACAACAGGTCTGATAATTCATTGTTCATCTATCGTCGTGGGTTGTCCTGGCGTATATACTGTTATATGTGGATGATATTATCTTGAATGCCTCTTCTGATGTATTACGTCAGTCTATCATGACAATGCTCAGTTCTGAGTTTGCTATGAAAGACTCGGTGTCCTTGAGTTATTTTTTGGGGATTGCTATCACTCGTCATATCGGTGGGTTGTTCTTGTCACAACGAAAATATGCAGCTGAGATCATTGAGTGAGCTAGTATGTCTTCATGTAAGTCTACTTCCACTCCAATTGATACTAAACCGAAGTTGGGTATTGTGGCTGGCTCATCGTACGAGGATCCGACCCGCTATCGCAGTCTTGTAGGGGCCCTTCAGTATCTTACTTTCACGAGACCAGATATTACGTATGTCGTACAGTAGGTGTGCTTGTTTATGCATGATCCCAGGGTTGAACACATAAATGCGCTCAAACGCATCATTCGATACATCCAGGGAACACTTGACTATGGCTTACATTTATATCTATCTTCGAACTCTACAATTGTCTCGTATACAGATGTTGATTGGGGTGGTTATCCGGATACCCGACGTTCCACGTCCGGCTATTGCATGTTTGTTGATAATAACTTGGTCTCATGGTCTGCGAAGCGTCAGTCGACATTGTCACGCTCTAGTGCAGAGGCCGAGTATCGAGAGGTGGCCAATGTGGTTTCAGAATCATGTTGGTTGCGTAATCTTCTTTTAGAGCTTCATTATCTTATTCAGAAGGCTACTTTGGTATCTTGTGATAATGTTAGTGACATCTACCTTTCTGGTAATTCGGTTCAGCACCAGTGCACTAAACATATCGAGATGGACATTCACTTTGTTCGCGAAAAGGTAGCTCGTGGACAAGTACGCGTCTGCTATGTCCCTTCCAGGTATCAAATTGCAGACATCTTCACCAAAGGTCTTCCCTCATTCCTTTTTGAAGATTTTAGGGACAGTCTCAGCGTACGAAGACCGCCCGCTATGACTGCGGGTGTGTGTTAAAGTATACACGTGATAGGTAACGGAATTGTACATATTAGTTTAGGTAATATGTGGTTGTAATTAGTATTGTACACTTACCATAATTGTATAGTTAGTGTCCAAGTAGAATAAGGTTTTAGGAGTAGAATAAGAATAAGATTTTTCTATTATGGAAAGATATAAATTGTATATATACTCTTTCAATTAATGAAAATAATCAAGGGATTATTTCTTTCAGTATCCATGCTATTCTTTCAAAAATTACATTTTTCGGTTTTCCACCCGATATTCCGTGTTTGTTTTGGAAATCGGTTAATCTAGATTCATATCAGGAAGTCTCACTATGAGGGTAAAATATTTCTTATCAAATGTGATTTTATTTTCAAAGATCAAACTCGAAATCTATTATTAAAAATGAATGAGTACTTACTGTTCAACCACAATCTTTGGTGGTTGTTCCTTCAAAACCATTGTTGAACTTTGTCAATTGTTTTGAAAGAATAGCTATACAAATTCTGGGATTTTCAACTGGGCTTGTTTCTTAAAGATATAGGAAGCCCAAAGCTATTTCTGGCCTCTCTTTCATTTCCAATTCTTCAAGAAAATCCACTACCACATTGTCAACAACATTAAATCCAGATGGACCATCATCTTCTTAATCTGTGGCAAATGGCAATCCAGTCCAGTCAACTCTATATATGCATAATGGTATATATGTTGTGGTTTGGTTCAGCATTTTCATTTAACAATTTAAGTTATGCGAATTGTCCGTTAATAAATTTTCTGTTTTTATAAATTTAAACCATCAGGTTGAGGTCACATAGCAAATTTGATACATTTTTTTGCACGATTACTTCAAACGCACTAGTGTTTAATTTTTGTTCCTCATATTTGTGGTCTGTAATTTTTGATCCTGCTATTTATTTAATAAAAATATTCAGACCTGTTTCGTAAGACATAATTTATATAATATTTTTATTTTCGAAAATTGAAACTTTGTCTCGCTCGGCATAAATTTTGTAGGAATGTTGCATAAATTTTGTAGTATTTTGCAGATTATATTAAGTGTTGAAAATGTTGCCTTGTGCAACATAATTTGTGTGGATGTTATAATACATATACCGAAGTTAAGCGTAAACTATGTCTTGCGAAATCTAAAATTATGTCATTTTCATATTATGTTGAGTGTTGAAAGTCTTACCTTGTCCAGCATAATTTGTGCGGATGTTATGATACATATGTCGAAGTTAAACGTAAATTATATCTTGCAAAATCTAAATTAACAAAAAATATTGAAGGACAAAAATTATTTGAAGGGCAAAAACTAAAGACCACCCAAAATAATACATTTGTGCCAGTAATAATCTGAAAAATAGAAGAACAACCTATTATAACAGATTAAATTGGCCTAAAATTTCTCTACACCATTGATTCAATATATATAACTTAAATTCTTTATTAAATATCAAAACAAAAATATCACTTTTTTTTTTAATATAGGAAACCAAGTTAAACATACATTTTCATTTTAAATCATTTTGGATTCATTTTCGTCTAATTCGATTTTTATTTTCTTCAACAGCCATAGTTGAAACTCTTGCTTAATTTATTTATTTTGTGTACACAATTTATATGTGAATTTGATATTTGCGCCTATTGGTAAAGAATTGATATTTGGCCTAACTCAACCCCAAAAGTTAGCTTATAGGGTGAGTATTATCCAAGTCCATATAAGGAATCCATGTTCCCATTCCATATCCGATGTGGAACTCTTAACATTCCCCACACGTCTAGATTTTGTTAACTGGAGCGTGGATAATAAAATTTGGGGCCCCAACATCAGTGAACAAAGAATTGGAATGAGTCTGGCTCTGATACTATGTAAAGAATGTATCTTGGGCCTAACTCAACCTCAAAAGCTAGTTTGTAGGGTGAGGATTGTTCAAATTTATAGAAGGAGTCATATTTTCATTTCATATCCGGTGGACTCTTAACACTATTAGTTAAAAATGACCAGTAACACAAACAAAAAAAAAGTAATACTACTCCGTCTCAATTTAAGTGTCTTGCTTTTTGATTTATCCCAAAAAAGTATTTCATTCTATATTTAAATTATGTGCTTAATCAAATTAAGAGACGCAACTTAAATTGGGACGGAGGGAGTATAAAGTATAAACTATAAACTATAAAATAAGATGTGGGTGAGAAAAACAGAAGAGAGTTGTGGAAAACTCACTATTCATATTCAATCCAAATTCACTCGTTTTCAGTACATTCTTCACTTTCCCATGACGATGTTAATTCAAACCTTGACTCTATACGTCGTCGTTTAAACTCCCTTCTTCTCCTTGTTTACGTTCTATCACAATTTTCCAAGAAAATTACAGAAATGTGAGGAAGAAGAAATTGAGGGTTTGTAGAGCTATGGTTGAGCAGAGGGCAGTAGAAGGAGGAGGAGCTTTTGCTAAATAATCTCTGCTTCTTTCTGTGAGCCACTATACCTTTTCAATTTCCTTTCGGATTATTTTGCTAATTGATGTTGATCCTTATAATTAAAGGATGTGACATATTTTATGTGATTAATTTATATAACGAAATGGACGCTTGAGAATACGCACAAAATATTTTCCAGAATTTGAGTCAGAAATGTTTAATAGGAACACTATATTATGTGTCCATGTGCTCAGTTGTAACATGTCACAATTAGAGTGTCTAAATGAAATTTATTGGCAAGTTTAGGGGTTGTCGATGTATTCAGCCATCGATATACTAGTTTACTCTTATTCTCCTATTTAGGTTTCTGTTAATACAAAAAAAATCAAATTATATGGTACAAGTGCACTTTTGATATTTTATTAATATTCATATATCTAATTATGTGTTAAAAAGTCTATTTGACCCCACGTTGTGGGATTTCACTGGCTATGTTGTTGTTGTGTTAAAAAGTCTATCGTTCTTCCTAAACTCCATATCCAGTTAAACTATGCCAAATAAATCGGGACAAAGGCAGGTAAATGGGCAATTTTGTAATTAATATTTTTTGGAATATATTTGAGGAAAAGGTTGATTTGCCAAATAGTATTAGTATCATTCTTATATTGGGAGTACTTCGTAAGTTAGTGACTAGTGTTAGTCCTTTAAGCACTTGTGTGTGTTGTTCGTGATTTTATTCTACAATAGTTGAAAGATGCTGGAGGTTTTGAGGCAGTGGTCACTGGGAAGACAACAGATGTACAGCGCGTTGATGTGAACGAGAGCATCATTGCCCTTGAGAGACTTAATCCAACACCTCGACCCACAACGTAAGGTGTTTATAATCTGACTGAGCAATTTCATTGTTCAAGCTTCTTGATAAGTTATTTACTTGTGTTTTCAGCTATCCAGGTCTCCCTATTTGGAAGGTCTATGGAATTTTGAGTGGTTTGGAACTGCAAGCCCAGTGTTCTTGGCAACCAGGCTTTTATTTGGGCAAGTATCCTATTTTTCTTCCTTTTGGTGGATTACATATAGTTATATTAAATATTATGCAGTGCTAATATGCTGATCAGACAAGTAAAATCATGTACCTATATTGCACTAAGGGATTTGGTTCAACTTCAAAGTAATTACAACACAGATGTGTTATAGGCACACAACACAAATTTGAATCTTGGCTAGTGAATCAAGTCTGGTAGTTAAATGGAGAAAAGTAGAGGGGACATCTAGAAATTGAAAACCACGGATTTCTAGCTTGTATAAAATAAAAAGAAATGTACCTATATTAATGCGGAAGCTACTTATATTTGTTTTAGTTTACCCTTCTTTTGAAGTGCCAAATTTGCTTAAACTTGTTGGATATTTTGCTAGAGCAATACAGAGACTTTTCGGTAAGGAATAACAATTTAATTTTAAAAAAACATCAACTTAACCTACACTGTTCCAGCCCCTCTCGCCCCGCATGCACCATGAAAACTGCTCTATTGGCCTACCGATTAGGTTTCATAGTTCATCCTCCCAACATACTTGTGTTGAAGAGTGTGACATGGGTAGAGGTACTTCGTGCAGAGTAGTTTAGGATGCACAAAAGATTAGCAAACTACTGCACACACCGTACTGGATACTTAGCTCGCCTGTGTTAGATAAGTAATGGGTAAGTAAGTCCTTGTAAATGGGAGAGAGCTGGACCTTTTTCCCTTCATCTCCCTGTGTCTCGCCCCTATAAAATGTTGCCCCGTTGTGGGTTAAATCGAAATACATCTGCATTTACTGATAGTTCAACATCGAAAATGTGATAGCTGATCTTGGATTTTTTGCAAGTTCAGTTGGATTCAAATGGCTGCTAATGTATAAATATTGTGCTATTGCAGGAGAATTCCTCCGACATTGGCAAATTTATCAAAATTAGATCTGCTAATCAGAAATGGATATGGAACTGCTATTGCGCATGTGAAATTACTGGATTCGGTAATTCATCTATGTGAATACATTTCATATGCAGAACATATACTATGGTCAAATAGGAAAAAAAATCTCTTTACTAATTAGAAGTTTGAAGGAAATGAACACCAACAGAGTTTGTTTATACTTTCTAGTCAATCCACTGCTAGAACTGGATGCTAGCATGCGTTTTTTGCCCTTCCTTTGCTTCACATTTCATTGGTAATCAGTGCTTCATGTAATGTAATACTATGGAAAACTTTTCTTTTTATAACGAGTTGTATCATGTTCTATTTGCACTCACTTTAGCTATTTCACTAGTACCGCATAACTCTGCCCACTAAGGATTAGGAAGATGGAAAAAATCACCTAACTATTTTGCCTCAACTAAAATGCAGACCGTGGGAGATCATTGACTGCTAGGGCACATGAACATATTTAATTACTAAATAAGTTTTTCTAATTTAGCAAGCAAATTTAAATAGGGTTTAGTTTACTTTGATTCCCACTGATTCTACCGAAATGCTAATTCTCAATTAGCCTGGCACGCAAAGCTTTGCCCTAATACAAAATTAAGAAGAATTAGCTTAGCCTGATTGGCCTAAGCAAGTTACTCCGGCTAGGCTCAAACTAGTCAAGGCCTCAAGGTGCTGCGTCGTACATTTTATTAGTTCTGGTCATCATGAAAACATAGTTGCATATATCCCGACCATTAATTTTGGCAAAAGTAATTGTAATGATGGTGCAATGCAGATTGAAAATAAAATTTTCCTCTCCAGCAAGTTTTCTGTTGAGGGTCCTCTTCGAATGAAAGAGGAATACGTTGAAGGGATATGTGAAACTCCAAAGGTAAATGAAGATACCGTGCCTGAGCAACTAAAGGGTGCTCTGGATCAGGCTGTTAACACTCTCCAGCAACTTCCTGTTCCCCTCAGAGACGCTGTGTCCCGTGGGTTGAAAATTCCTCTCGGTAAGCATTTAATATCTCTTTAGGATTTGATCTTTATCATCAACTAAGGACAAATCCCAAGCCATTTAGCCTAAGGTAGTGTATATTGCTAAGAGATCTATATTTAAGCGTATGAACATATTAGAGTGATGCTTTTTTTTTAATGAACATATAATAAGGGTAATTCTTTTGAACTTTTTGCCACTTCATCTCGCTGAGTCTGTCCCGTTTTTGCCGAGAAGCTTGAGCTCTTTACTTCATTCTCTTATTGTTTTCACAATCGAGTTGTTTACTTCATTTCTGCATTGATGTGTTAGACAATATACTTGCGTCCAGTCAGATGCTCAGATCTCTCTTCCTGGTTGTTCAGTCCCTTTCAACTACTTGTCGAACTCAATCTTGGCATCTTAAAAATCCGATGCACTAAACCTTTCCTAAATTTATATTTGTGCTACTATTTTAGTCATATCTAATAGTTACTTTTTACAGGCGAGGCGTTTCAAAGACTTGTTATGATTTCTTACCTTGATGAAGAGATCCTGGTAAGTCCTTTTCAGTAGATTGATAATTGAGTACTTTTTACAATGTTAAACTAACAAGATATAAGGATTACTTGGACGAATTTATGCAGTTGAATGTTCGCTTAAGAATCTGCAGTGCGTGCGTGTGAATCAAGTATTACTGCAATTATATGCCAATTCTTATTCTAATGCATTGAACCAAAAAGTTCATACTAATTTCTGATGTTGGTTGTTTCATGTTTTAAAACAGATAGTAAGCAATGTTGAGTTGTGGAGCCTAATTTATCGTCGACGCTATGAAGACCTTACGCAGAGCGTGGA